>CM053242.1:56135763-56253263 GCA_028583405.1 Pogonophryne albipinna
TTACATGCTCTAATGTTGAAAAAGCTCTTAATTGTTCTCGCACTGTAAAACAAAAAATCTTGCAAGTATATTCGTCTAATTGTCAGAATACGTCTTTACACTCGATATAAGACCCAATAACTGAAGAGGTTACAATGCAGTGAGATAGAGGGTCTTGTTTTTATACAATGCATCAGCAAAAACATCTTATTTTGTTTTTATACAAATGAAACAAGCTTTTGGTAACACTTTATATTAAGGTACACAAATTAACCATCAACTAGTTGTTAATTAACTTGCATATTAGCAGTATATTGGCTCTTTATTAGTCATTATAAAACACTTATTAATGCCTTATTCTACATGACCATATTCTACAAGTACTAAACCATTAGTTAAGAGTTTTTCCTCAATAACCCTCTAATTAGTGCTTACTTATTGCAAGTAAGGACGGTGTTGTACATGAGTTTGGGTCTTAATATGCTCAATATGGGCCTAATTGTCAGGGTTGAGCGAAGCAGGCAGGACCCAAATGCAGGTTTAACTGAAAAAATACCTTTATTTCAAGGATACAACTAGACATACAGAGCAGAACTCTCTCCCTGTGAACACATTAAACAAACAACAAGGATCTCACAACGACAGACAGAAAAACCAGAACTTAAATGCACACAAGACTAATCACACAAACAAGACACAGGTGAGGAGGGAGGAGAAAACACAGGGGCACCAGGTGAACACAATCAGGTAATCAGGCAGGAGGGACCACAAAGACAGGAAGCAACAGACAAGACGGGGGGGGGGGGGGGTAAACACAGATCTAGACATGACAAAACACAACACAGGCAGATTGTGACACTAATAAGGCATTAGTACCACAAGAATAGTAATTCTCACATAATAACACCTAACAAATATGATTCTTATGGAACAAGACATGAAACTAAAGTGTTAATCGTGTCAAAATAACTCAGAATATGTTTCCTATTTTAAAGTGAAGTCTTGTTCATAACAAATAAGCTAGTAGTTTGTCTCTATGTTAATGAACAACTAGTTGATGGTGAATATGTGTACCTTAAAGGTGGAGTAGGTAAGTTTGAGAAACCGGCTCGAGATACACTTGTTGTTATATTCCATGGAATGCTCTTAACATCCCGATAGCAATGAATATCTGAAGTGCTTTGACAATAAATCCATAAACAATGTCATCTGTGGAAGCCGTGGCGATGTAAAAAGCACGACCAATCATCTGAGCCGGCTAAAGTAACTGGATGGCCTACCTGCCTGTCAGCCTTCCATCTGTGCACAAACTTATCTCGTGCCCTCATTGGTCATGTGTGCGTTCGTGTGTGTTGGAGGAGGGGCTCTGTAAGGAAGTGGCAGATTTCTTCCGGCTGTGTATTTTCAAATTCTAGTGCACTCGAGCTGGTTTCTCCAAAATGACCTACCCCACCTTTAAAAGTGTTACCAAAAAATTCTTATTGGAAAATCACCAAACAACATCAGAAAACTGAAAACCTGTGAGCATTTCAGGCGTATTTTGTAACAACATTTACTGTTCCTGGTCAGATATAGTTCAGAATAAGTTCTCCCAGCTAATCACAAGATCTCCTTTATCTAAATATCCTGTCTTATTTCAAGAAATCTTACCAAGCAAATGTTCACTATTCTTGTTCTATTGGCAGATCGTTTGACTTATTACAAGCGAAAACACCTTCTTTGTTCTTTTACTTGATTTTGGAGCAGCTTTTTTTCTAGTGCATGTGTGGAAGAGTTGATTTAGTCTACTTTAATTCAACCCACTTTGACCAACCCTGACATTCTTTCTTATAATGAACAAGTAAGTCAGACCAGTTTTTATAGCGTTTATTCGGTGTAAAAATGTGCACGTTTACCTGACTTTTTGGAAAATGAAAGTGTGTGAAAGTTAAATATTTAACTTGTGGTATTTTATTACTTTGCTGGAAGTATGTCCTTTAAACAGATAAGCACTTTAAATACACTAAATTCAGAGGCATTTTTTTTAATTGCATGATTTTTTTCATAGTTGTGCATTGTCAAAATGTTTTTATAACCAAGCATAATAGTATAAATACTTTTTCTAGGTAGCTTTAGTAAAGTATTTATGCTCTCAAAGTAGCTAACACAACATCGACTACTTTTCTGATTTCCCCCCTACATTGTCAAAGGATTAATAAAGGTTTTTCTTTTCGCTATTTCTCACACAGTAAAACACTAAAACCTGGGGCAGAGTACATGAAGTACAGGAGCTCTCTCCTCTTTGCCTCAGATTGTCGAAAATGTTTGTATTGTAACACAAAATCCATCCTTGGCAGAGATGTAAATTCCAACTCTGTCAGAAGTAGTGTGTGTGTTGGAGAGTGTGTGTTGGAGAGAGAGTGTGTGTGTGTGTGTGTTGCTCCTGATGAACATGCCAGCGCTCTCACACACCACTGAGCAGTGTGAGAATACAAAAATCTGCCTCGGCTTTACATCCCAGCGCTGGCTCGTACATGAAAATCCTCTCACATGTGCTTCCCATATTATCTCCGCCTCATCTCCTCCTCACTGCTATAGATATGCTTATTAACATGTTTAGAGCTTTAATTATAATTACTATTATTCTTCCGGAAATCAGCAATTAGCTCTGGCTGCTCTGTAATGTGGATAATTCAATTTCTCTCTTCACTGTGTCCTGCTCATTACAGGAGAGGACACTGAAGTTGCCTTTTGTTTGTTTAATTTGTATTATTGTTGTTTTCCTGCAGTGAACGGAGGGGGTGTCTTTATCTCCGGTGTGATGTTACACCTGCATGCAGGGGTGGGAAGTACAAATACTTCGTTACTGTTCTTAAGTACATCTTTCTGGTATCAGTACTTTACTCCACTACTTAATTTTCTGACAACTTTTTACTTTGACTTCTTACATCTTGAACACAAATACCTGTACTTTCTACTTCTTACATGTTGAACTCAAATACCTGTACTTTCTACTTCTTACATGTTGAACTCAAATACCTGTACTTTCTACTTCTTACATGTTGAACCCAAATACCTGTACTTTCTACTTCTTACATGTTGAACACAAATACCTGTACTTTCTACTTCTTACATGTTGAACTCAAATACCTGTACTTTCTACTTCTTACACTTTGAACCCAAATACCTGTACTTTCTACTTCTTACATGTTGAACTCAAATACCTGTACTTTCTACTTCTTACATGTTGAACCCAAATACCTGTACTTTCTACTTCTTACATGTTGAACTCAAATACCTGTACTTTCTACTTCTTACATGTTGAACTCAAATACCTGTACTTTCTACTTCTTACACTTTGAACCCAAATACCTGTACTTTCTACTTCTTACATGTTGAACTCAAATACCTGTACTTTCTACTTCTTACATGTTGAACTCAAATACCTGTACTTTCTACTTCTTACACTTTGAACCCAAATACCTGTACTTTCTACTTCTTACATGTTGAACTCAAATACCTGTACTTTCTACTTCTTACATGTTGAACCCAAATACCTGTACTTTCTACTTCTTACATGTTGAACTCAAATACCTGAACTTTCTACTTCTCTCATTTCCCAAACAGCTGGTTCCTTTAGTCTGAATGTGTGTTTGGTGGCGTGATCATTATTCTTTAGAGTCATTGCGTGCCTATTGATTTGAACACGATCCGTGTATCCATCATTTCCTGGTCTTCTCTAAAGAAGAGGGACCAATGGAAACGTTGTCATGTTGCCGTTGTTCAGCATGGAAACATTCATTAGCTAACAATGACATTATTGTTCTATTCATATAAAGGGAGGTCAGGTACTCTTTAAAACAGCTGCTAGTTATGGGTACTTTTTACTGAAGTACATTTCAAAGTCTCTTTACTTTGACTTGAGTAAAGAAGTTTAGTCAGTACTTCTACTTTCACCAGAGTATTTTTAAACACGAGTATCTGTACTTCTACTTGAGGAAAGGATGTGTGTACTTTGCGCTCTCTGCTGTGATTTAACGTCTTACCTGGGATGTTTGGCCGTGCCTCTGGAGCTGGAGATATTGGTGCCGTGTGCAAAGCTGGACTCAGAAACGGTTCCCTGGCGAGACTGGGAGGAGCGTTTGAAATACTGCGGGAAACAAACAACAACAACAATAAGGTTGTATCACCGTCAACGTGTCATGAGGAATCCTTCAGATACATTACTACTGAAACGATGATGTCGGAGATGTTGTAATTTCATGCAAAACAAAGTGTTACCACTCAGATAAAACCTTTCCTTTTTCTTAAGCATGGTATATTCACACATTTCTTTCTCACATGCTGAGACCCTCGAGGCCTTTCTGCCTTGATTCAGTTGATTGTCAGAGTCTAGTTACATCTATTTCTGCTTCAAAATCATTCTTGCTTTCAGGGATTCAGGAAAATGGTGCTGTGTGGAGAGGAGAGGGCGGCTGCATGTCGATAAAGTACAATCTTCTAGCAATGGTGGCAACGTCACTGAGGTCAAGACTTCACGAATGACGGCTAACAAGCTAAAGAAGAAAACAGAGATAGCTTTGAAAGACTGCTGCTGTGAATGCATTTATGATGTATTGGATTGTATTATTTGGTTGTCAAATGTATCTGCTCAAAATGGCAATATGTAAAATAGTTATCCAGGCTTTATAAGTGCACAGTGTTGCAAAGACTCTATAACTTACAGCACTTTGAACTGCCGTCGAATCTGAAATCTGCTGTATAAATAAACTAACCTTAACCTTAACCACATTCCCCGTTAGACCACCAACACAAAACAGACTTCAACAGTTGTGCAATACCTCTGATCATGTGCAATATATTCTACACTTATGTGCAATTTATGCAATTACAATTTGCTAACGTTACTAGCTCAAACTCACTTTATGTAACTATTACTACCTATGTTTCTCCACATTTGTATTTACTTAGGCTTTTAATTTGCACTGTACCTCTGCTACTGTAATAATAATAATACATAAGATTTGTATAGCGCTTTTTCCCAATGCTAAAGGACGCCATACATTTCCTCACTGAGCGGACGAATAAAGGATTCCTGATCCTGATTAAGATATACATTAGCTTTTCCACTGCCCTCCACATTTTGGCTATATATACACACTTTAAAAAATCCCCCAAATGATTGAAATCAAACCATTTTGAGAAGAGAAAGATTTGTTTTAGCTCCACATTTATGCATATTTACTTACAATGTGCCAACGTTACTGGCTCAAACTCACTTTTGAAAAATATACATTTCTTCCTCCACATTTGAACCTACTTAGGCGTTTGTTTGCACTGTACCTTTGCTGCTGTAACACGGTACATTTCCTCACTGATTATGACAGTGTCTATTAGCTATTTCACTGTCCGAGAAGTTGAGCAAACACTTACAATTTGAATGGGAACGTATGGGGTATCAACTGGTCCCTTACAACACATTAATGTAACTTAAAAGTTTCCCAACGTGAGGTGAGAGTAACAAAAAGTTGTCGTTAGAGTTTTAAACAAATGTCTTTGTCCATCGCTGTTTTATGACATTATTGGATGTTTTCACACTTCAACGTTTCCCAGAAATGATTGGAATGATACAATTTGAGAAGAGAAACATTTGGTTTAGCTTCTCATGTAGACATTTCTTCTAAGTTGATAACGTTTTGGAAACAATTGCCATGTTTTGAGTGCGATTCAGACAAATGCAATAACTCCAAATCTCGCTTACAGCAGCTTTTCCCAGGACATGAGAATATGAGTTATTTCAAAGCAATTGAAATATATGAAATTGACTTTGTGATAACAGCCTTTGTAGTAATGTATACATGCACATCGTTTGCATATCATCCGATCTCTCTGAGTCTGATCTATTTCATACGTTTTATCATCGTTAGGCAGATAAGTCATAATCATTAATAAGCACTGAGTTAATCAGTTGGAACATTTATCAGTAATCTATGCAATTAAGTTTCAGTATATTTAAATAAAGAAATATTCGGATTAAATGGGGAATTAAAACATGTAGAGTGATGGAGAATCACAAAAACAGCCCATAAGACAATTTTTACAGCACAAAAAAGTGATTAATTTCTGTAACCAATACCATATTTTCGCCTATAACATCAAAGAGTACATTCTTCTGAACCCTGAAACAAAACTCATGGCTATTTTCCTCGTCTTTAGCCCAGTGAATAAGTCACTATGATGATTTTCTGACGAGATTTACCACATGTCCTTCGCTTAGTTCAGAAATCCATTCCTTTTATACTACTGCCGTATATCTTTCTCTTTACTGCTTTGCCTTCCCTTTGAATCTCTTTCTCATTCCTCCGTCCCTTCTCCTTCCCTTTGCAAACCGTCATGACAGGATTTCTAAATCAGCACTAAAGTGGTCCTATATAAGTCCCAAGTTCACCCTTTTAACTGTTTCCATGTTCACCCTATTCTCTGGAGAGACCCTGGATGAGGCAAAACTAGCAAACCACATGAATGTCTGGGAGCAAATTCATTTGATATGCTGCACAAATATGGCCAGGATCCGTTGAATTGTCAGAATATACAGCGGTGCAGTGACGAGTCCTAAAACCCCAAAGTGAGTTAGCATTGTACCACTTCCTGTTCCCTCGTCTCAGAGCCAATGGGATCTCTCCATAGGATTTTGGAAAATAGCTGGAAATAAGGTCTGTGGTCGACACAAAGTCAAGAGACGGATCACGTTACGACATTAAATCCATCAGCAGTGACCCCACTGGTGATTTCTGAAGAGTTGACGTGTCTGAAAAACGATGGTTGTTACCAAGTGACTGAATAGGACTACAGAGGTTGTTGAGGCCGTTTTACGTCATTACGCCGAACACGTAAACACTCCTCTAAGTTTGTTTCCCCTGCTCTGCTTGAAAGCAAGTTCCTGCCTCCTGCAGGACTTTGACTGTTCAAACAAACGCTTCAACTCGTACCATTTAGAATCTGTATGTTTGAATATGGATCTTAAGTTGGCGTGACGTTGACGCAGCGACCCTGCTGTAGTTCCTTGATAGCATAACGTTAGCATTTTGCTTCTGGCGACTAGATTTATGATTCGAAAATTATAAAAGTAGGATAGACATGTGGAGATTATCCGGCTGAACAAAACGTGCATTTATCAAACAGGTTCGGTTTGCACAGACCTTATTTCGAGCTATTTTCCAAAATTGCATTACATTGCATTTAGCTGACGCTTTTATCCAAAGCGACTTACAATAAGTGCGTTCGACCAAGAAGACACAACCTTGAAGAAAACAGAATCATAAAGTACATCAGGTTTCATAGAGCCAAACATTTCAAGTGCTACTCAACTGGCTTTAGGTAAGCCAGTCCTTTATTAGTATATAAGTGCTTTGTTAGTAATTCTATCGCTCGAAGTGGAGTCGAAAGAGATGAGTTTTCAGTCTGCGCCGGACGGTGTGTAAGCTATCTGCTGTCCTGATGTCAATGGGGAGCTCATTCCACCATCTTGGAGCCAGGATAGCAAACCCACGTGTTTGTGCTGATGGGAACTTGGGTCCCCTTGGCAGCGAGGGTGCAGCGAGCCGTTTGGTTGATGCAGAGCGGAGTGCACGTGCTGGGGTGTACGGTTTAACCATGTCCTGGATGTAGGAAAGGCCAGATCCATTCGCAGCATGGTACGCAAGACCAGTGTCTTGAAGTGGATTCTAGCAGTTACCGGAAGCCAGTGGAGGGAGCGGAGGAGCGGCGTCCAAAATCCTATGGAGAAATCCCATCGGGGGTTTTCGTCGAGGGAACCCATGCGCAGCTTACTTCCGGGTAAACACGTCATCCCTGCAACACTCTATTGGGATGCAGATTAGCATTTTCCAAAGGGGGGTTCGTTTAGCGTGAAACACTTGAAATAACTAACGGATAAGTTAAATAAGAAAGTAGAAAGACAGTGAGGTCATAGAAAACTATTTCTGCTAAAAAGTGAGCAATGATTGAGAGTCAGAGCTAAACATTTCAGATGTGTGTATCTCACACTGCTCTGTGACTTTCATTCACTTTGTTATTCATGTTTTATTATCTTTGCTTTTAAAAGAGTGTTTTTTAACGCCATTTTATGTTTCTTAAAGCTCTTAATGTCTTTCATTTTTGTAAAGCACTTTGAATTGCCTTGTGTTGAAATGTGCTTTATAAATAAACTTGCCTTGCAACAAAACATTTTTTTTATTTGCCGCATCGCGATGACGAGACGGACTCAACATCTGCAGTGAACTCAGAAGAACACGATGCAACACAAGAAACATTTTTAGATTTTAAACTTTAAACACTTAAGATGTGAGGAGAGTGGCGCTGGTTTGATTTCTTAACTTCGACACCATGTGACAGTTTTCTCTCCTCAGCATCGAATAGACTTTTGCAAGAGACCTCATTCTTGGCACCATATCTATCTGAGTTTCATGTCCTGCTAACAAGGTTGTCATTCTCTTGTTAGCACGCACTGGCCTCATTAGCGTCACAGATGCTGCAGAATGTGACCGTTCAGACGTCTGATGGCTGCTCGTTAATCCATGACATACTTTCTTTATTAACTTGAATCATAGACATAGACTACCACCTCCACTGAAGTAGAGATGTAGATGATTAGAAAGCATGGTAATGATCTCAGAGTGAAGGAGAGAGACTTTTGCTCTTACAAAATCTGACTGGTTTACCTCTTAACAAAACTATTCTCTCTCTCTCTCTCTCTCTCTCTCTCTCTCTCTCTCTCTCTCTCTCTCTCTCTCTCTCTCTCTCTCTCTCTCCCCTCTCTCTCCCCTCTCTCTCTCCCCTCTCTCTCTCTCCCTCTCCCTCTCTCCCTCTCTCTCTCCTCTCTCTCTCTCCCTCTCTCTCTCTCCCTCTCTCCCTCTCTCTCTCGGAAAAAATCTGCCACTTCCTCACAGAGCCCCTCCTCCAACACACACGGACGCACACATGACCAATGAGGGCACGAGATCAGTTTGTGCACAGATGGAAGGCTGACAGGCAGGTAGGCCATCCAGTTACTTTAGCCGGCTCAGATGATTGGTCGTGCTTTTTACAGCGCCACGGCTTCCACAGATGATATTTTATGTATTTTTTGTCAAAGCACTTAAAAGATATTCATTGCTATCGGGATGTTAAGAGCATTCCATGGAATATAACAACAAGTGTATCTCGAGCCGGTTTCTCAAACTTACCTACCCCACCTTTAAAGTGGAATAAGTCAACGTCATGCTGCAAGGGAGTAGCGTGGATACATTTTGTCTTCAAAAGTACACATTTGTTTAATCAAAGTGACACAATTTAAAATGCTAGCAGTCCCAACTTTTGCATTTTAATGATAACTTAACTCTGTAAAAACAGTAAACTATTAAAACAGTTGAGCAAACTTAATCAGATCCCCATTATACCAATAAATAATAGAAAACTCTTCAAAAGTAGACCTTTGCCTCCTGTTTGGCTAATTGCTCTATTACCACTGGCTCATGAAATCACTGAATATTGTTTTCTTATTCTAAAGAATGCATTGTGGAGAAAAACAAGTCTGATCCGTTGTGCATAAATGTTGCTTTTAAACCTTGTATTATTTATTTAATTTCTAAGCGAGAGCCATGGGGAATTCATATGCAAATTAATTGTTTTTTTTCTTGGTTGTTTTCTCAACCTACGCATTGATTTATGTCTGCAGGCAATCAATTAATCTAATTCCTGCACACAGAGCACCACGCAGGGTTAATGGTGTTTTAGGAGTGTGACGGCCCCTAGGCCTTAGACCAGGGGTGCCCAACCTTTTATGAACCGAGAGCTACTTTTAAAGTTGCCAGTCTGCCGAGATCTACCAGTCCAAATAGAGAGGCGTAGCCATTACTGACAGCCTACTACCAGGTAAATACACACTTCTACTTGTATAAAACTGACCTTTGTACGATGAATACTTCATAAAATACTGCAGATCCTTTATCTTACCTCTTTCTAATCTACACACATACAAGTATTTAACTGAAGTTACACAACAGTGTTGTTGATACAGAGATGGAGTTTATTCACACGTCACTACAGTGGGTAATGTTTTCAAGAAGCATTGAACAGTGCTGCCACATATGACACAGGAAAAAAAGAAAATACTCTTTCTTTGCCATTATATAAAAATAGTGTTGCTACAAAAGTATAAATTAGGCTTACTAATAAGACGACTCAGATCTGAAGCTACTCAGGAATCTGCTGCCAAAGTGCAATAAAAAAGACAAAATTAATTGAATCAAACCCTTTTTTTGTTGCATTTTAGTAGATTATAAAAAGAAATGCCTTTAAAATAGGATGCAAGCAACACTAGTTTCTTAACCTGAATTGATAACAGACTATAATCAATTTAAGTTTGCATTCTTATACCATTTTGTACAATAATTATAATGAATAAGTTCAAACAAACTCAAACTTACAGCTGATTAATAACGGTATCTAACTTGAGTTTTTATTATATCAAAAACCTGTTGAAATGCTACTGTTATTTTTACTGTCCTCCAAAAGCGCGTCGGCAGCCTCCAGGAATGCTTCTTTCACAACTTCGCCGTCTCTGAAAGACTTCATGTGTTTCGCAAGAACGTGACTGACACGATAAGACTGGTTGGGCACCCCTGCCTTAGACTCAGGTCCCTGGTTAGCCACTCCCCAAATCAGGAGATTGCTGACACCTGATTTGGGTTGACTGCTCAGCTACAAGTATGGGTGCCTGAGCAGTCAGTCTTTCTCTCCTCTTGGGTTGCTTGGCTCTACTGGACCTTAGTTTGTTTGGTCTTTATATACTGATGCATGTTCACACACCCACACACACTACACACATTACTGATGAACTGACTTCATAGTTAATTTAGTTTCTTTAAATAAATGCACTTCAATTGGATGAATCATGTGTGGTCTCCTTCCTTTGTCCGTCCTTGAGCCAGGGCGTGACATGGGGGCTCGTCTAAAGTCAAAAGTCAAATTTTGACATACATTTTGTTGGTATGAATTTTCTGTGCTAATTTAGGTTGGAGTATCACACATGGATGTAGTTGTTTTGGAGAGCTTTATTATAATCTAGTTTGGGCCAGTTTTCTTTGAGGTAAATATGCTAAATGTTTGGTGTGGCATGTGACTGGTGTTCTCCTCTGTGAGGCCAAGCAGCAGGTTCTAATAGAGAGTCTGTTGTCGGGGGTTGGGTTTAGTGTGACAGAGAAAGTGGCTAGAGCAGTAGTCTCGGGATCACGTCCATGGTTTCTTGTGGGGTCGCTGTATATACAGTTGCTTTCCAGTACCACTGGGTTTCAGTGAATAAATACCCGCCACAAGTATCTGAACGAAGACTAGGTACGAGTTTAGTCAGATAAGGGACATACTCTAATTAGTTAGTTGAGCATGGGGAGTCACCAGTTGTTGTTGTTGTCACTAGTTGCATAGTGTAAAGGTTTGGTGTATGTTACCTCAATTTGGTTATCTAGGTTGTTAGATTTTTGTTGTTTGATATGGCTAACATTGTGGAAGATTTTGTTCAGTGTCCCTCGGATGAGTTGTTGGAGCAATGTACAAAGGAGCAGTTGGTGAAGATTGCTCATTATTACTCTGTTGATTTTGATTCCAAACAAAGGAAAGCCTGAAAAGTGTTATAAAGGCTCATTTGCTAGACTGTGCGGTACTGATGGAGAGGGGAGGTAAGAGCATTGTCACTAATTATGTGTCTGGCTTGACATTTGAACAACAGGAACAATTGTTGATTTTGAGGTTAGAACAAATGAAATTGGATTTGGAACTGCAAAAATTGGCTTTGATTAGGGCAGGTAAAATGTCTGCATTGGCATTGAATGAGGAACTTGTAAGTTCACGCTTTGATGTTGCAAGTAATTTACTGTTGTTGCCAAAGTTTAATGAAAATGATATAGACACTTTTTTTTGTCTGTTTGAGCGTGTTGCTGATTCAAGGGGCTGGCCTGATGAGGACAGAACTCTAATGTTGCAGTGTGTGTTTACAGGTAAAGCACACTTACTCTAGCCTACTCCGCTTTATCTTCTGACGCCTGTAAAGATTATGATACGGTGAAATCGTCTGTTTTGAAGGCTTATGAGTTGGTGCCTGAAGCGTACCGCCAACGTTTTAGAGACTGGCGAAAGAGTGGTAACAAAACACATGTGGAATTTGCACGGGATGTGATCTTGCATTTCAAGCGCTGGTACTTTTCTTCTGGGGTAAAAACATTGGATCAGTTATGTGATTTAATCATTCTGGAGCAGTTGAAACAGTCTGTCCCTGAGAACATTGCAACCTATATTAATGAACATAAAGTCACATGTCCTAGGGAGGCAGCAGTACTGGCTGATGAGTATGTGTTGACGCACAGGCGCATCTTTGGTGAGCGTAATGATAGGAATGAATCTCAGAAAGCAGGATCTTTGTCCCCAAAGTTTGCACAGCATCCTAATGGCACAAGCAATGCAAATGTGTGTCATTATTGCCATCAACAGGGTCATTGGAAAAAAGAATGTCTTTTGCTAGAGGGGAAACGCAACAATTTTCATGTGAAGTCAGTTGGTTTGGCTACATCTATTCATAATCCCAAAGTTGGTTAAACAGAAGTCTTGGCTCCATTGCAAATGCAGGGTAAGGCAATTGATATCTCAGAGGTTGAGTCGGGTTATGCTTCGTTTATGTCTGACGGTTTTGTAACTCTAGTTGGGAGTGACAAGAAAGTTCAAGTCAGGATTTTGAGGGACTCAGGCGCTTTGAATACTTTTGTGAGGGAGGCCATCTTGCCTTTTTCTCCAGATTCAGACATGGGGCGCTGTGTTCCAGTTAGAGGGATTGGTCTGCAAACCATTTCTGTGCCTGAGCATAAACTGTTTCTGTCCTGTGATTTGGTCCAGAGAGAAGTGGAGGTTGGTGTTCGTCCTGAGTTGCCCGTGACTGGAGTGGACATCATTTTGGGAAATGACCTGGCAGGTGGTCGTGTTTGGCCAGATCATGCAAAGCCATTCAGGGGTAACAAAATAAACATTGCAGTAAAGAGTTTTCAAGTTAGAGGCGAGGACTGGTTTTGTCCGGATAAGTGTGGAATGATGAACTTTGCTAGAAGAAGCAGTTGTTACAGATGTGGCAGGAAGAAAACCATGAGGGTACAGATGATGAAAGCTGGAGGAACAGATAATTGGAAAACTCTGGCTGGGAAGAGCAGGGGTCTCTTCAGTGTAAATGATTGGAAGTGCAAAACATGTGGCAATGTCAATTGGGCAAAAGGTCAGAGTGCAACATTTGTAACACACGGAAGTATGTGAAAGAGAGCTACAGTAACCTCTTTGCGTAAGATGGGGCAGGCAAGGGGAGCTTCGTCCCATTCTTCTTGAAGTTTTGGCCGTACAGGCATTCCCTGTTTCGTCCACTAAGCAGCAGTAGTTGCTTTTCCTGGGGTTAGGCTGTAATGATTGCGGGTTTTGTGCAAATTTCGGTAGTCACCTCATGTACTTTTTGTCATAGTTCCTTCTTTGCCTAGTATCACTTTTGATAGGCTTATAATGCAGTTTTTATGTGCTCTGAGACGTGTTACTTTATGAATTGGAAGAAAATGTTGTGTCTAATGCTCTTGTTTTGTTTCAGGATCTGAGGTGCTACCTCATTCTTAAGGGGGGAGGTGTGACGCCCCCTAGGCCTTAGACTCAGGTCCCTGGTTAGCCACTCCCCAAATCAGGAGAGATTGCTGACACCTGATTTGGGTTGACTGCTCAGCTACAAGTATGGGTGCCTGAGCAGTCAGTCTTTCTCTCCTCTTGGGTTGCTTGGCTCTACTGGACCTTAGTTTGTTTTTTCTTTCTTTATATACTGATGCATGTTCACACACCCACACACTACACACATTACTGATTAACTGACTTCATAGTTAATTTAGTTTCTTTAAATAAATGCACTTCAATTGGATGAATCATGTGTGGTCTCCTTCCTTTGTCCGTCCTTGAGCCAGGGCCTGACAAGAGCATGCACCCACACAAAGGCTGATTTTATTTCACTAATTTGCATTTGCCACAATTACATCCTAATTACAATTGTTCTAATCCGACCTAACAGGGATTTTTTTGTGGTTTTCTTTGCACACGTGTGCTGTAGATAACAGAGCCATATAGCCGGGCAGGTCATTACAAAGGCATCAGAGCTATCCAGCAGTGGCCTGTCACAGAAAATGAGCGCCTCTGATTAGCTCCGCAGGGCCCTTTGTTGGAAGTATTTGATTAAGCAGTGAACTGGAGAGAAGCTGCGAGTTATCCGATCTTTCTCCGTCAATCAGGCTCCAGCAGCAGCCTATCATTTATTCCACAGGTGTCCACGGTCACGCCGCATAATTGAAACTGCTCCGTCTCTTCCATCCAAAGTTCGATTTGCTAAGCTTTAGACGTCAGACTGCAGTGTGTGTTTCTCTCTGTGTGTGTGTGTGTATGTGTGTATGTGTGTTTATACCGGTGCAAGGCTATTATGGACAAATCATAAAAAATCATCTCCTCCGGATGTTCTGTCGGAGGCATACCAGTCTCTATCTTAGAGATTAAAACATCCATTACTGTGCACACACACACACACACACACATATGTATCCATTTATATTCGACATTACATGCACCCTTTGCACCACACATGTCCAGACTGGGCATGAAGTCACCATCAAAGGATGCTGTTGTATCTGTGTGAGTTTATGGAGCAGAGGTACCTCGCCTGCAGCAGAGTGAGAAAACATCACTTTATATGGATGACATCTAAACAGTCTGTATTGTTGTGTCACCAATGCTCCGTTTTCCTTTTAAAAGCCGAGATCTACTGTGTTTTTAAACTGAAAGAACGTCAGGGTTACTCTGAGGCACTTTTACCCTTTGAGCTGACAGGAAGAGCTCTTTATTGGTTTAAAATGGATACAAATAAGTTAAACAAACTACTTGTTTCAGCCTGTAACTGTAGAAGCATTGTTAAGTCAGTAAAGATTAGAAAGGCTGATTGTTGATGTTTGGATAATTGTCGCCCACTTTCTTAGGTCGCTAGGATAATGTCCCACTTAAAAGTCGATATTTTCAGTTTAATCACAGGCTGAGAAATGAACAACCGCTCGCTGCTGGATCAATCAACTTAGATTGCATGTCTTCATTTAGCAATTAAGATGCAGACAAATGCAACTTGTGACTGTTTTTTTTGTGTCACAATATGCTCTGTTGAAGGGGTAGTCCAGAAATTGGGCATTTTAAGTCCAAATTAATCACATAATAATAACGTTTTCCCTTAAAGTGAAATGTTTTTGTGTTATTTTTTAACACTTTTTCACTTTTCTCAAACTTAATACATACTCAATGGTCGTGGCAATTGCATCTGGTTACCTGAATTAATTCAAACTATGTGTAATACTTTATAGTATGAGTATAGTTGAAGAAGCAATAGTAGAATTGGTGTATTTAATACTATTATCATTAGTATTATTCTTATAAGTCCAGTTTTCTGTATCATGCATCTTTTATTTGGTGTTTAATACTGTATGTATGGGTAAATTACCGTGGCTGTAATCATCAATAATCAATCAGTATCAATCTTTATGATACAAAATGATTATAAAATATGCTGATTGAAAGGGCCGTTGTGGATTGTTTGAGGTAATCAGGGGAAAACTAATGTAGTAACTTATGTATCGCTGGGAATCACCAGCGATACGATACTATCGCGATGCCGTGATCGTGATATATATCGCCCAAGAGCTTCAGCTTCCGGGGCATTCTGGCTGCGCATCACTCATTCACCAATGGGTAATGTTTAGATGGGTTTTAGGAACTTCCCCTCGATTCTATTGGCTCTAACGGTTAAAAAGAGGTGTCAATCATCAAAATCATTCAAAGGTGGTTTTCACTATAAGTAATTTTTTTTTTTGGACGGACACTATAATTATGTTCAATCTGAATTTACTTTAAAATTAAAAAAATCTATATTGATTCTGACTTTTCTACATCCAACTCACAGGTTTATCATTGCTTTGAGAAAAAAGATTATTAATGTAACCCTTTTAGAAGTGAAGATATGGTCATTTTGTTCTGGGAAAGTCATTTTCGAGCCTGAGACCTGAAAAACAGGCTCAGGGCTTAACAGGTTAAGCCACGATAGTATTGCGATTCTACAATATGCTAAGTATTGCGATACAATATGTTGCAATATTGCAAATCACATGTGTCATATCTATGTCCGTCTTCCCTTCCTTGTTAAAAAATGTATTTGCAATATGAATAGTTTATGTAAATAACCAAATTTGTGTTATTTGAACCTGAAAAGGAGATGGTATTGTTTTTGTTTGTCTTTCATTGCAATTGTATACATGTCTTAACTTCCTGTTTATATACGACCATCTTTCGGAGGGATATGCTAAGGTTTATATGAAAATGTTTTAAATAATAATAATTTACTTGGCATCCGTTTATCGATACAATATCGCCACGCAAAGTATCGCGATTCTATGCCGTATCGATTATTTCCCTCACCCCTAAACTTATGTATATGAAGCACCTGACCAGGAAAAGTGTATTTTCTCTAAAAGCTTGAATCAACTTAGCAATATCATTTGCAGCAGAAGACTGTTTGTGAAATATGTGTAAATAAAGGAAAATGAAGCAGCACAAAAGCTGTTTGTGTAAAAAAACCTTGGCCTTGAGCAACATACGCAGTGAACACTAACTTTAATCTATTCAAAGGGTTATAGATCAACATGCAACCAACTCCTGTGGGCGCTTGAAAGAACATTTTACAATATTTTACTTGAGCCACTCCCGTTTATAAAGTCTCTGGAAGTCTTGAAAGAAGCATAAAACCTAAACTGTGATTGCTCAGAAAGTATGAAAAAGATATGAGAAAGCTGAAGTGATAAGGTGCAGTGACCCATTTACAGTGTGAAAGGAGCGAAGAGATGAAAGAAGCAGTTTAAAGAGCAGTTTGAACATCTCCTCCATTGACGTCCATAATAAGAAAAAGTAGGGGAAAGATTTACGAAAAAATAGGATAGATATAAAAGTTACAGCAAAATAAAAAGGGATACATATTTTAAGTTTCCAGTTATAAGTCCTGACAAGAATGGTCAGTAAATGAAGGTAAAATAACAAGTAACGAGACATTTTTTAATTTGTTATGTAGTGTCTCTGCTTTAAAGAGTCCTCTCCTGCTGATGTTCAGGTGTATATCAGTATGTAGTGTCTCTACTTTAAAGAGTCCTCTCCTGCTGATGTTCAGGTGTATATCAGTATGTAGTGTCTCTACTTTAAAGAGTCCTCTCCTGCTGATGTTCAGGTGTATATCAGTATGTAGTGTCTCTACTTTAAAGAGTCATCTCCTGCTGATGTTCAGGTGTATATCAGTATGTAGTGTCTCTACTTTAAAGAGTCCTCTCCTGCTGATGTTCAGGTGTATATCAGTATGTAGTGTCTCTACTTTAAAGAGTCCTCTCCTGCTGATGTTCAGGTGTATATCAGTATTTAGTCTCTACTTTAAAGAGTCCTCTCCTGCTGATGTTCAGGTGTATATCAGTATGTAGTGTGTCTACTTTAAAGAGTCCTCTCCTGCTGATGTTCAGGTGTATATCAGTATGTAGTGTGTCTACTTTAAAGAGTCCTCTCCTGCTGATGTTCAGGTGTATATCAGTATGTAGTGTGTCTACTTTAAAGAGTCCTCTCCTGCTGATGTTCAGGTGTATATCAGTATGTAGTGTCTCTACTTTAAAGAGTCCTCTCCTGCTGATGTTCAGCTGTATATCAGTATGTAGTGTCTCTACTTTAAAGAGTCCTCTCCTGCTGATGTTCAGGTGTATATCAGTATGTAGTGTGTCTACTTTAAAGAGTCCTCTCCTGCTGATGTTCAGGTGTATATCAGTATGTAGTGTCTCTACTTTAAAGAGTCCTCTCCTGCTGATGTTCAGGTGTATATCAGTATGTAGTGCCTCTACTTTAAAGAGTCCTCTCCAGCTGATGTTCAGGTGTATTTCAGTATGTAGTGTCTCTACTTTAAAGAGTCCTCTCCTGCTGATGTTCAGGTGTATATCAGTATGTAGTGCCTCTACTTTAAAGAGTCCTCTCCAGCTGATGTTCAGGTGTATTTCAGTATGTAGTGTCTCTACTTTAAAGAGTCTTCTCCTGCTGATGTTCAGGTGTATATCAGTATGTAGTGTCTCTACTTTAAAGAGTGCTCTCCTGCTGATGTTCAGGTGTATATCAGTATGTAGTGTCTCTACTTTAAAGAGTCCTCTCCTGCTGATGTTCAGGTGTATATCAGTATGTATTGTCTCTACTTTAAAGAGTCCTCTCCTGCTGATGTTCAGGTGTATATCAGTATGTAGTGTCTCTACTTTAAAGAGTGCTCTCCTGCTGATGTTCAGGTGTATATCAGTATGTAGTGTCTCTACTTTAAAGAGTCCTCTCCTGCTGATGTTCAGGTGTATATCAGTATGTAGTGTCTCTACTTTAAAGAGTCCTCTCCTGCTGATGTTCAGCTGTATATCTGTTTAACCCACCTCTAACCTCTAACCGAAAAGTGTTGCTCTTTTGTTTGTACTTTTATGGTGTGAGAGCTGTGCCGTTTGATGAACCATTAATTATGTGTACATTAAACAAGATCTCAATTACTGCAACATTTAGGTTAAAATGTAAGTGAAAAGTGATGTTTTTTCTTATGCCTGCTCAATATAAGACCTTAATGCATGGAGCAGGGTGGGTTGCTGTTGTTCCCTTGGTGAGTGGAGCCGGTGTGTCCTTGGCAGAGCACTCAGAGTGAGGCTGATACGACGTGGCACACCTGACACGTTGCTCCACAAACTCCAGATTTCACAGATTACTTTGTTTCCTCCGCCTCCGAGCTGGACCTGATTCGAACCCTTTGTGAACTGAAACTCAAGATCTACTGTCAACAACGCTCTTATGTTTTAAAGTCTATAAAGTCAACTCAAAGAATGGTTGACAAACAGACGTGCAATCACCGCTAAATGCACTTTGACACGGGGGGGATCTCCTCTTGCACTTTCTGCATCTCTTGTATCGTCTCTTGCACTTTACATGTCGTTGCTGCTACAGTCTCCCTCCGCAGCCGGTTGGCGTAGTTTTGGCACAGTTCCGTTGTACAGACCGACGTTAACAGCAGCCCTGTCTGTGCACACGGAGACCGACTCTGTCGTCCGGTGATCTAACCGCCTTCTGGAAAAGCTTCACAAGTACGTTGGTACGCAAATGCGCTTTGTGACACAAGTGACGATACGCATTTCAGATTACGCACATATCCTGCGCACCAGTTATGTGCACCCCTGTACTACAGCAAAAGTATTCTCCGTCGGGACTTCCTGCAACAACACCACGCCGTTATCTTGATTCTGATTGGCCAGAAGACATTATCAAAGATGTTCTATTGAGAAGACGATCACTACGTGACAAAAGTTTTCAAAACCGTGGCTACTGAAATCAATCTGACTAACTGCTGTCTGTGCAATTTACTCCGCGCGAGTTGGCGGACTTTATTTTGCTTACTTTAACATCATTTTTCATGGTGGGGCTAAGCCATTTCTTGGTATGGGTGTAGCCTACCCCAGCCATACCCTGACGCTGCCACTGGTGGCACGTATGGGGCGGGCCATTCTGCACATGCGTTAAATGCGTTAAATATTTTTAACGCAATTAATTCAAAAAATTAATTACCGCCGTTAACGTGATAATTTTGACAGCACTAGAATTAATCTAATGATTAAAGCTGCAGTCCTGCTTCACTCAGACACTCTTTAATATAACAGATAACAGATAATATTTAATATTTTTTTATTTTCTTTACATTTGTATTGTACAATGCCTTGTCTTTTTATGCTGCTGCAAAACAAACATTACCCACATTGGGATCAATAAAGTACTTCTTATCTTATCTTTGACCCGTTGATTCAAGTTGAAAGTGTTTATACTGTCAGCCTGTACTTTATAAGAATCTGATGACCAGCATGCAACATTATTCTGTGTGAAGATAACTAATTGTCTGATGTGACAGGTCCTGTGATGGGGGTGGAGCTGAGGAGGCCAATCAGCATGACTGGGGACACCTGGCCGGAGTCCCAGGTTTCTACTTAAGCCCAGCTGCTCGGAGTCACGGGGCCTTCGCCACTCTCTCCCAGCCCGCTGCAGGAAGACTCGCCGGGATCCTTTCCCCTCGCCCATCCTCTCATATTCTCAATGTTATTTTGGAATTGCCAAAATACAAGTGCCGTGGTTTTTGGAACCCTCGAACGTCTCTCTTTTTTCCTGTTGTGGCCTACGGGCCGGTCATTGGGGCGGTTTTGGCGCAGTGGTTATCAGATCAAGGGGCGTTGGTGAACTCCAGTTCGAATCCCGCCTCGGCCGCCACTGCGCCAGGCCGTTGTGTCCTTGGGCAAGACACTTTACCCGCATTTTCTCTTGTGGGTAATGTCCACAGTAATGACTCTTACATGTCTAATATGTGTAATGTGTACTTGTAAAGCGCTTTGAGCACCTGTAAAAGCGCTCTAATAAAAAATGTAATGCATTCTTATTTATTATTATTATGACTATAATACAAGACTAACAAACACCACAGTGGATTGCTTAAATATAAGTCTCACAGAGCCATATCTCCACAGCGCTTTCTCTGTGGTTTCATGCTAAAGAAAGGTCTAGAAACACATATTATCATTCTGTTATAAAGACAAAAGGCTTTACACTGAAGAGTCTTTGGAGGCTTGAAGCAAAGACTGCATCACATATCATATTTGCAGATGGAAAGGTGAATACTGTTATCAAAATGGTCAAGCACAAAATAGAAAGCCATACAAAAACAAAATGGAAAAGACACATGTACTGTAAACTGTCTAATAGAACTTTTAACGACAACATCATTTACTAATTTGCCTCCCAGAGGTGAAGCCTGATTATCTGCTAGTGCTTTTTTATAACCAATATCACAACAGCTTGTGTGAAGGACGACGACTCTTTGGCCAAATAATCAACTTGATGAGAAGATCAATAACACTACTATGTCTTTAAGTCAATGTGAGGCTAATGCCATTTAGCTTAGCATTTAGATAGACCTATAAGACATCTCAGAATGTTCTTAATCCTCGTTAATTTAATAACATATTTTGTATCTCCCCTCTTTCACTGTGATATATTCACTGTATTGTTGTATTTTGATTGTATTGTTGTGTTGCAGGAAGACGCTTTTCAAATAAATAGAAGTTAACGTTACATGATGTAGCATAATTTCATAAAACCTCTAGTTCATAGAAACAACAAATACAGATGGTTTTAACCCTTCGATGCCCTTAGAGTGGCTGGACCCTACACTCTTCCATAAGTGGGTCAAAAAGGACCCGTATTAGAATAATGTGTTTTTATGCCATTTTTGTCATTTTGGTTAAGAAAAGTCACTTGTATAATATTTAGTATTATATTTAGGTTCACACTAGAAATATTTAATATTTAATTTTTCACTATTTATAATTTTCGATTTTTTTTTTTACATTTTGAAAAAAAAGAAATCCCATAGGAAATGCATGCGGGTCATTTTTGACCCACTTATGGAAGCTTGGGGTAGTAATACAAAAACTACAATTTCTTAAAATGTACATTTAAATTTAGAATGGCATGAAATCCAAAACATGATTTTTGAGGAATAGCTGGAATATGAAATGCTAAAAAAATGTAATTACAAAGATACTCTAAGAAAACCACCTCACCGGGTCCAAAGGGACCCACTTAAGCATCTAAGGGTTAAGGTAACAGTTGGCAGGAAATATAAAAAGGAGTTATGGGCTTTTGTGTCACATTGATCTCCTCCCTCTTACTTTCCATCAAACATTTAAATATCACTGGCATTTATTTAGTTTTAAGCTCTTTTTTTAGAATAACCAATGTAGACTTTTCTTCCTAGACAGTCTAGGTTTTACCTCATGCAAACTCGGTCTCAAATTCAGGATACTCATGCATGTACTTCCACACAGGGCCGTCCCTGGCCAACTTGGGGCCCCAAGCGACATTGTGAGATGAGGCCCCCGCCCCCCCCAACCGACAGGAGTGAATTTTTTTTTTTTGGAAACAAAGTAGTTTGCAAATATAATTCCTGTTTATTATTATTATCAACAACACAGTTACTTTTTTATACAGTGAGGTAAATGGTAAATGTGCATGTACTGTATGTCGTTCAGTATGCGTTTACAGGTGACTACGTCTGCATTTCCTGCCAAATACTAGCCTCAAAAAGATTAAAATATAATTAATGCAAATAAACTACTTATACTAATAATAATAATCATAATCATAATCAATTAAATAATATAAATACTATATTATTTTATTATAATATAGTTGTAATGTAGTCAAGACAAAACATGCTTATGACATGCTCAAAAACTAGTATTTCTTAAATCTGTATTGAAATGTAGTTCCCTCTGTCAGCAATGTATCGACAACTACACACACATTTCTATCAGTATTTCTCTGTGTCGTGGTTGACATGACGATGACTGTTAGGAGTTAAGGGGAGAGGCTGAGCATCACCATGAAATGTGCAAATTGACATACAAATGAATAAAAGGGGAAAAAATGCTCCATGTTTTTTAGACTGTAAACTTTAACTGTTATGTAAGCCAACTAGACAGACAGTTTATCACTCTTCCTCCTGTACATTAGCAGATCAAAGGCATTCATACTTGAATGAATGGTAAATAAAGAATGCACGGAGAACTGCGCTGAGAACTGCACTGAGAACTGAGCACAAGCCGAGCTCATAAGCCGAGGCCCCCTGCGCGAGGCCCCCTGCGCGAGGCCCCCTGCGCAATGTGAGGCCCCCTGCAGCCTGCATGATCGGCCTGTAGGGAGGGACGGCCCTGCTTCCACTCCACCTTGAGTATGTCAATGTGTTTATGACGGACAGCGAGTCCCCAGAGTCTACATGTGCTTCACTTCATTGTACATTTAAATCCTGCCCTAGTTGAAACAGTTTACCCTGTCTAACCTGTGTGGATTACAAACATGTGCAAACGCTGACAGCTTGTTCATGCCAACTGCTGCACAAGCACATACTCCCTGACATTTGAATTAATGTGATGCTTTCTATGCCAGCTACTCTGAAACACACTTCTGGGAGACATGCGATGACAAAGAGCGCTGAGAAGAAGATGAATGACAACGGACTCCCAAACCACCGAACGATTTCTCACTCAAAGACCTGCGAGGGTCCAGGTGGAGACGGGAATACAAAGTGATTTAATAGCAGCTAAAAACTGCAGGGGGGTGAATAACTCAATGAGAGGTGTAATATGTGTACAGTGTATGCAGGATTTCTGATGCTCTCTTCGACCAGATATTTTAAATGTAAGCTGACTTGAGCAACACAACATCGTACATGTGTCTTAATAGCATTTAATAGCCAAAACATAGATGGAGAAAAATATTATTTAAGAGGTTGTGTTTCTTTATGTTGTAGGGTCTTTGAAATCCCTTGTCTGTCTTTATTATGCTACTTTGTAATTCTACTCAATTCAGAGGTAAATGGTGTACTTTTCCTCCACTACATGTATTTAATACCTTTAGTTACTTCACAGATCTGGATGAATGATGTGAAATCTAATCAAGTGTTAAATCAGACTTTAGTTCCACCTGGAGTAAATCCACCAGCTACCCTGCAGTCTACAAAGTCATTCAAACTAGCTGCACCTTCACCAGCTTTGAGAACACTTTCATGATCAATCATTATAAAACATATCATATATATTATTCTGAAATGGACCAATCTGCACAACGACTACTTTCACTGTCTTTCACTATATTTTGATGAGAATACTTTTCTACTTTTACTTGAGGAACATTTTGAATGCAGGACTTTTACTGTAACAGAGTATTCCTACACTCTGGTACTTCTACTTTTACTCAAGTACAAGACCTGAGTACTTCTACTTTTACTCAAGAACAAGATCTGAGTACTTCTAATTTTACTCAAGTACAAGATCTGAGTACTTCTACTTTTACTCAAGTACAATATCTGAGTACTTCTACTTTTACTCAAGAACAAGATCAGAGTACTTCTAATTTTACTCAAGAACAAGATCTGAGTACTTCTAATTTTACTCAAGTACAAGATCTGAGTACTTCTACTTTTACTCAAGTACAATATCTGAGTACTTCTACTTTTACTCAAGTACAAGATCTGAGTACTTCTACTTTTACTCAAGTACTAGATGAGCACTTCTACTTTTACTCAAGTACAAGATCTGAGTACTTCTACTTTTACTCAAGTACAAGATCTGAGTACTTCTACTTTTACTCAAGTACTAGATGAGCACTTCTACTTTTACTCAAGTACAATATCTGAGTTCTTCTACTTTTACTCAAGTACAAGATGAGCACTTCTACTTTTACTCAAGTACCACATCTGAGTACTTCTACTTTTACTCAAGTACTAGATGAGCACTTCTACTTTTACTCAAGTACAAGATCTGATTACTTCTACTTTTACTCAAGTACTAGATGAGCACTTCTACTTTTACTCAAGTACAAGATCTGAGTACTTCTACTTTTACTCAAGTACAATATCTGAGTACTTCTACTTTTACTCAAGTACTAGATGAGCACTTCTACTTTTACTCAAGTACAAGATCTGAGTACTTCTACTTTTACTCAAGTACAAGATCTGAGTACTTCTACTTTTACTCAAGTACTAGATGAGCACTTCTACTTTTACTCAAGTACCAGATCTGAGTACTTCTACTTTTACTCAAGTACTAGATCTGAGTACTTCTACTTTTACTCAAGTACAAGATCTGAGTACTTCTACTTTTACTCAAGTACAATATCTGAGTACTTCTACTTTTACTCAAGTACAAGATCTGAGTACTTCTACTTTTACTCAAGTACAAGATCTGAGTACTTCTACTTTTACTAAAGTACAAGATCAGAGTACTTCTACTTTTACTCAAGTACAACATCTGAGTTCTTCTACTTTTACTCAAGTACAAGATCTGAGTACTTCTACTTTTACTCAAGTACAATATCTGAGTACTTCTACTTTTACTCAAGTACAAGATCTGAGTACTTCTACTTTTACTCAAGTACTAGATGAGCACTTCTACTTTTACTCAAGTACAAGATCTGAGTACTTCTACTTTTACTCAAGTACAAGATCTGAGTACTTCTACTTTTACTCAAGTACAAGATCTGAGTACTTCTACTTTTACTCAAGTACTAGATGAGCACTTCTACTTTTACTCAAGTACAAGATCTGAGTACTTCTACTTTTACTCAAGTACAAGATCTGAGTACTTCTACTTTTACTCAAGTACTAGATGAGCACTTCTACTTTTACTCAAGTACCAGATCTGAGTACTTCTACTTTTACTCAAGTACTAGATCTGAGTACTTCTACTTTTACTCAAGTACTAGATGAGCACTTCTACTTTTACTCAAGTACAAGATCTGAGTACTTCTACTTTTACTCAAGTACAAGATCTGAGTACTTCTACTTTTACTCAAGTACAATATCTGAGTACTTCTACTTTTACTCAAGTACTAGATGAGCACTTCTACTTTTACTCAAGTACAAGATCTGAGTACTTCTACTTTTACTCAAGTACTAGATGAGCACTTCTACTTTTACTCAAGTACCAGATCTGAGTACTTCTACTTTTACTCAAGTACTAGATGAGCACTTCTACTTTTACTCAAGTACAAGATCTGAGTACTTCTACTTTTACTCAAGTACAAGATCTGAGTACTTCTACTTTTACTCAAGTACTAGATGAGCACTTCTACTTTTACTCAAGTACCAGATCTGAGTACTTCTACTTTTACTCAAGTACTAGATCTGAGTACTTCTACTTTTACTCAAGTACTAGATGAGCACTTCTACTTTTACTCAAGTACAAGATCTGAGTACTTCTACTTTTACTCAAGTACCAGATCTGAGTACTTCTACTTTTACTCAAGTACTAGATGAGCACTTCTACTTTTACTCAAGTACAAGATCTGAGTACTTCTACTTTTACTCAAGTACTAGATGAGCACTTCTACTTTTACTCAAGTACAAGATCTGAGTACTTCTACTTTTACTCAAGTACAAGATCTGAGTACTTCTACTTTCACTCAAGTACAAGATCTGAGTACTTCTACTTTTACTCAAGTACAATATCTGAGTACTTCTACTTTTACTCAAGTACGATATCTGAGTACTTCTACTTTTACTCAAGTACAAGATCTGAGTACTTCTACTTTTACTCAAGTACCAGATCTGAGTACTTCTACTTTTACTCAAGTACTAGATGAGCACTTCTTCTTTTACTCAAGTACAAGATCTGAGAACTTCTACTTTTACTCAAGTACTAGATGAGCACTTCTACTTTTACTCAAGTACCAGATCTGAGTACTTCTACTTTTACTCAAGTACTAGATGAGCACTTCTACTTTTACTCAAGTACAAGATCTGAGTACTTCTACTTTTACTCAAGTACAAGATCTGAGAACTTCTACTTTTACTCAAGTACCAGATCGGAGTACTTCTACTTTTACTCAAGTACCAGATCTGAGTACTTTTACCACCTGTGAAGAAATGGAATCAGAGCACCCTGTCTTTCTGTACATACATGTGCATACACAGTAAACACACATGAGTTGATGTCCTTCAGTAGAAAAGCAGCAGCACTCTGAAAGAAAGTTGTGATGGATAAGTTGTGTTACCTCGTGCATCTGCAGGTTGGCGTTAGGGCCCCTCAGCTTGGCGTCCAGGGCATTATGGGAGTTATGGGAGTTAGCGGTGTAGTTCTTCAGACTGCGACTCTCCTTCAGGTGAGCCTGGAGCTTCTCTCTGCGCCTCCTGAAGAGAAGGAGAAAGAAAGGAAATCAGGAGAGCTCAACCACCGTCAGTGCATTCACTCAAGAGCTGTACTCAAGCTTTTAATTCTCCTCCACTTCATATCATGGGTAGATATTTTATACATCTACTGCAGATTTGTCTCACAGCTTTAGTTACTTTTCAGATGAAAGGTCCCATGTCATGCTTTTCTGCTTATCACCCGTCCCCTTGTGTAATGAAGGTTTTTCTGCATGTAAACGGTCTGCAAACCCTCAAAGTGCACCCTGTAGCGAGTAAAACTCTAACGGCCCGTCCACACAGCGGCGTGCGTTGAAAGCTTCACCATTCACTTTGAATGGGGTGACGTCACTTTTCGCCGAACTGCATTGTGGGAAGCGACGCGGAGCTTTGCTGGCGTGGCTCGCTGCAAAAGTTGAGCAATGTTCAACTTTTGAAGCCTCGGCGGAAGCGTCAGCCAATCGAATCATATGCCAGTAGAAGCTCTAGCCAATCAAACCGCTGCTTGTGTGTCAGGGGCGGGAGATTCATGTGATTGGTTGTTGGTCGAGTTTCAGACACGCCCGCCGGCAAGCGACAACGCACGCCGCTGTGTGGACGGGCCGTAACACAGAGAAGACCTGTCTGTGCTGCCCCAGAACGCCTCGTTGGAGATTTCTCTTTTTCCATTGTTTGCTTCCTGGGTTCTGTGACGTGTGAACACCCAAATCAACAACAAAAAACCGGATTGGCCCAAATGGACCAATCCGCGGAGCTCCTCACACACCAGGATCCCTTGGCTGACTAACAGGGAGTCCCATTGACTTGCATAGAGCTCCCTGAAAGCTTCAACGCACGCCGCTGTGTGGACGGGCCGTAATAGAGCTCCCTGGTTGGTAATAGACGAGTTGGGATGGCGGAGAAATGCTCTCCGCAGACCCATTCTCACAGCGTTATAAACCTTGTTCTTACTCAACATCAAGCCACACTTATTGTTTTTACTTCGGCTGTGAGTGTTTGTGTGCTCAGGATGAGTTTCGCTTGTTCTCGCTGTATCGCCGACCCGGAAACCTGTCCGCTCCTCGCAGCAACGAGCCTTGCAACGTCCCAACCAATCAGAGCACACTGGGCTCACAGGGAGGGGGAGGGGGGGCAGGAGCTCCAACAAGCCGTTTAGGACAGAGAGTGAATACACAGACTTTACAGAGGTGCTGTTTGAGAAACCAATGTGAGTTTGGAAAATTGCACAATTTAAATCTATTCTAGTCGACCTCAACAATGGAATTATGATCAGTAGAAAAGGCCATGACATGGGACCTTTAAATTATCCACTGTATTACAAAAAAGTAAAAAAATAAAGCCGTAAACATGAACAATTTGTGTATCAGAATAAAATACTACTTGAAGTAAGAAAATTAACAATCTAATAATGTCATATATTCTAATCCAGAACGTGAGGAGGAAGTCTTTTTACCTTCGATACTTGAGGTACATTTTGCTGATAATACTTCTTGACTTTTACATATGGTGACGTTTTAAATGCATGACTTTGACTTCTAATAGAGTGTCACATAATGACACCAGATGCTAAATAAAACACAGATAATTCAATGAAAGTAGTGATTGTTTTTGTGAGATGAACGTAGTATGAAACCATCCTTGTTATGTTTGTGGCAACGACACGAAATACGCTCTTACCCTGATATAAAAACATGTAGGAAGAGGTGGAATTTGAAGGTTGACGGTTAGTTACAGAAAAAAACAAGCATCACTATTTCTTCTCTATTCCAAAAATCCATTATATCATAGTGTGAAGCATCTGCAGGATTCTCGCACAATTTTCAGTCTCATCCACCGACATACTTTTAAAAAAATGAGTCAGAGGGTTAGGAGAATTGCATTCTCATGCCCTTGAGGAGAGAAGAAAGTGAGCTATTTACCAGAGACACTTTCTATCTATACCTTTCCTTCTTTTCTCCCCAAGCAGCAATATGAAACACAGTTTATTTGATGTACCTCAAATCCATTTAATACATTCTGTGAAGATGTTTTGAGGCTGGACTCACTCGGATCTGTTTTTATTAAAGAGGCTCTGTTATAAATGTTAAGGGTTTCTCTAGTAGTGTGTTATATAGGTTTTGGTGCATGTAAATGGTCTGTAAAGGATTTCTCGAGTTGGACTCCTTTGTTTACTTTCCGATCATAGTGACATCAATACGTAACACTCTCGCTTCATTTGGCTAGCGCGCCAATGCATTGTACGTGTACTCTTTAAAGTAGAGACACTACATACTGATATACACCTGAACATCAGGAGGAGAGGACTCTTTAAAGTAGAGACACTACATACTGATATACACCTGAACATCAGCAGGAGAGGACTCTTTAAAGTAGAGACACTACATACTGATATACACCTGAACATCAGGAGGAGAGGACTCTTTAAAGTAGAGACACTACATACTGATATACACCTGAACATCAGCAGGAGAGGACTCTTTAAAGTAGAGACACTACATACTGATATACACCTGAACATCAGCAGGAGAGGACTCTTTAAAGTAGAGACACTACATACTGATATACACCTGAACATCAGCAGGAGAGGACTCTTTAAAGTAGAGACACTACATACTGATATACACCTGAACATCAGCAGGAGAGGACTCTTTAAAGTAGAGACACTACATACTGATATACACCTGAACATCAGCAGGAGAGGACTCTTTAAAGTAGAGACACTACATACTGATATACACCTGAACATCAGCAGGAGAGGACTCTTTAAAGTAGAGACACTACATACTGATATACACCTGAACATCAGCAGGAGAGGACTCTTTAAAGTAGAGACACTACATACTGATATACACCTGAACATCAGCAGGAGAGGACTCTTTAAAGTAGAGACACTACATACTGATATACACCTGAACATCAGCAGGAGAGGACTCTTTAAAGTAGAGACACTACATACTGATATACACCTGAACATCAGGAGGAGAGGACTCTTTAAAGTAGAGACACTACATACTGATATACACCTGAACATCAGCAGGAGGGGACTCTTTAAAGTAGAGACACTACATACTGATATACACCTGAACATCAGGAGGAGAGGACTCTTTAAAGTAGAGACACTACATACTGATATACACCTGAACATCAGGAGGAGAGGACTCTTTAAAGTAGAGACACTACATACTGATATACACCTGAACATCAGCAGGAGAGGACTCTTTAAAGTAGAGACACTACATACTGATATACACCTGAACATTAGCAGGAGAGGACTCTTTAAAGTAGAGACACTACATACTGATATACACCTGAACATCAGCAGGAGAGGACTCTTTAAAGTAGAGACACTACATACTGATATACACCTGAACATCAGCAGGAGAGGACTCTTTAAAGTAGAGACACTACATACTGATATACACCTGAACATCAGCAGGAGAGGACTCTTTAAAGTAGAGACACTACATACTGATACACACCTGAACATCAGCAGGAGATAACTCTTTAAACTCATTGAGAATGCTTTGTAATATGAATTATACAGACACTCAATTTACTGGAACACTAATTAGTTGAATCTTAGACAGAAGCAGGCCAAACTTATCACGAGACATGTCGGGATAATTGTTGTGTTGTAATCTAATTTTTCCCAATGATCTAAAAGCAGCTCTTCTGCTTTGTGTTTAACACCATGCAGCGGACATTACACGCTCTTAATTAAAACAACACTAGTTACCCAAGTTTATGCAATTACACTGACAGCAGCGAACTCTTTTATCAGGCCTTTGTTGCTCAGAGTTATCAGACAGGAAACTCCACACTGGTTTATTTCCTCCTCTGAATGACAGCCATGTAATGCAGTGTTTACAAACAGCCACCTCCATGCCACTGTAATTACATTTTCTTAGGAGGAGGCTGTGACATTTGGTACACACTGCTATTGGGACAGCGTTAATATGAAAGGTCCATTATCTCTTCTAAAGCCTTCGAACAATCCGGATGCTTATTGGATGCTGTAGTATGCTAATGAGTACTATTTAAAGCATCCTCTGCACACAAATAAAATCAGATGTTTTTAATAATGATGTCTGTAGCCACGGACATCCACTACTTTTTATACTTAATCTGAACTCCTGTAGTTACAGATCAGGATATATTTGATTAGGGGAACATACAGTGGGGCAAAAAAGTATTTAGTCAGCCACCAATTGTGCAAGTTCTCCCACTTAAAAAGATGAGAGAGGCCTGTAATTTTCATCCTGGGTACACTTCAACTATGAGAGACAGAATGGGGGGAAAGAATCCAGGAAATCACATTGTAGGATTTTAAAAGAATTTATTTGCAAATTATGTTGGAAAATAAGTATTTGGTCAATAACAAAAGTTCATCTCAATACTTTGTTATATACCCTTTGTTGGCAATGACAGAGGTCAAACGTTTTCTGTAAGTCTTCACAAGGTTTTCACACACTGTTGCTGGTATTTTGGCCCATTCCTCCATGCAGATCTCCTCTCGAGCAGTGATGTTTTGGGGCTGTCGCTGGGCAACACGGACTTTCAACTCCCTCCAAAGATTTTCTATGGGGTTGAGATCTGGAGACTGGCTAGGCCACTCCAGGACCTTGAAATGCTTCTTACGAAGCCACTCCTTCGTTGCCCGGGCGGTGTGTTTGGGATCATTGTCATGCTGAAAGACCCAGCCACGTTTCATCTTCAATGCCCTTGCTGATGGAAGGAGGTTGTCACTCAAAATCTCACGATACATGGCCCCATTCATTCTTTCCTTTACACGGATCAGTCGTCCTGGTCCCTTTGCAGAAAAACAGCCCCAGAGCATGATGTTTCCACCCCCATGTTTCACAGTAGGTATGGTGTTCTTTGGATGCAACTCAGCATTCTTTCTCCTCCAAACACGTCTAGTTGAGTTTTTACCAAAAAGTTCTATTTTGGTTTCATCTGACTATGACATTCTCCCAATCCTCTTCTGGATCATCTAAATGCTCTCTAGCAAACTTCAGACGGGCCTGGACATGTACTGGCTTAAGCAGGGGGACACGTCTGGCACTGCAGGATTTGAGTCCCTGGCGGCGTAGTGTGTTACTGATGGTAGCCTTTGTTACTTTGGTCCCAGCTCTCTGCAGGTCATTGACTAGGTCCCCCTGTGTGGTTCTGGGATTTTTGCTCACCGTTCTTGTGATCATTTTGACCCCACGGGGTGAGATCTTGCGTGGAGCCCCAGATCGAGGGAGATTATCAGTGGTCTTGTATGTCTTCCATTTTCTAATAATTGCTCCCACAGTTGATTTCTTCACACCAAGCTGCTTACCTATTGCAGATTCAGTCTTCCCAGCCTGGTGCAGGTCTACAATGTTGTTTCTGGAGTCCTTTGACAGCTCTTTGGTCTTGGCCATAGTGGAGTTTGGAGTGTGACTATTTGAGGTTGTGGACAGGTGTCTTTTATACTGATAACGAGTTCAAACAGGTGCCATTAATACAGTTAACGAGTGGAGGACAGAGGAGGCTCTTAAAGAAGAAGTTACAGGTCTGTGAGAGCCAGAAATCTTGTTTGTTTGTAGGTGACCAAATACTTATTTTACCGAGGAATTTACCAATTCATTCATTAAAAATCCCACAATGTGATTTCCTGGATTCTTTCCCCCCATTCTGTCTCTCATAGTTGAAGTGTACCTAGGATGAAAATTACAGGCCTCTCATCTTTTTAAGTGGGAGAACTTGCACAATTGGTGGCTGACTAAATACTTTTTTGCGTCACTGTATGTATTATTATGGTTGTGTCCAGAGGTGGGAAGTAGTGGAGTACAAATAATTCGTTACTGTACTTAAGTATATTTTTCTGGTATTAGTACTTTACTCCACTACTTATTTTTCTGACGACTTTTTACTTTCTACTTCTTACACTTTGAACACAAATACCTGTACTTTCTACTTCTTACATGTTGAACACAAATACCTGTACTTTCTACTTCTTACATGTTGAACACAAATACCTGTACTTTCTACTTCTTACATGTTGAACCCAAATACCTGTACTTTCTACTTCTTACATGTTGAACCCAAATACCTGTACTTTCTACTTCTTACATGTTGAACCCAAATACCTGTACTTTCTACTTCTTACATGTTGAACACAAATACCTGTACTTTCTACTTCTTACATGTTGAACCCAAATACCTGTACTTTCTACTTCTTACATGTTGAACACAAATACCTGTACTTTCTACTTCTTACATGTTGAACCCAAATACCTGTACTTTCTACTTCTTACATGTTGAACCCAAATACCTGTACTTTCTACTTCTTACATGTTGAACACAAATACCTTTACTTTCTACTTCTTACATGTTGAACCCAAATACCTGTACTTTCTACTTCTTACATGTTGAACACAAATACCTGTACTTTCTACTTCTTACATGTTGAACCCAAATACCTGTACTTTCTACTTCTTACATGTTGAACACAAATACCTGTACTTTCTACTTCTTACATGTTGAACACAAATACCTGTACTTTCTACTTCTTACATGTTGAACTCAAATACCTGTACTTTCTACTTCTTACATGTTGAACACAAATACCTGTACTTTCTACTTCTTACATGTTGAACCCAAATACCTGTACTTTCTACTTCTTACATGTTGAACCCAAATACCTGTACTTTCTACTTCTCTCCTTTTCCAAACAGCTGGTTCCTTTAGTCTGAATGTGTGTTTGGTGGCGTGATCATTATTCTTTAGAGTCATTGCGTGCCTATTGATTTGAACACGATCCGTGTATCCATCATTTCATGGTCTTCTCTAAAGAAGAGGGACCAATGGAAACGTTGTCATGTTGCCGTTGTTCAGCATGGAAACATTCATTAGCTAACAATGACATTATTGTTCTATTAATATAAAGGGAGGTCAGGTACTCTTTAAAGCAGCTGCTAGTTATGGGTACTTTTTACTGAAGTACATTTCAAAGCCTCTTTACTTTCACTTGAGTAAAGAAGTTTAGTCAGTACTTCTACTTTCACCAGAGTATTTTTAAACACAAGTATCTGTACTTCTACTTGAGGAAAGGATGTGTGTACTGCAGCCATCTCTAAGTGTGTCAAATCGACATACTGTACATACCAGTTTGTATTTGCTTAAATGCACAATCCCTCACATTCTGTGGTTCAAAACCTGGTCGGAGCTCATTTGTTATCCCAGTTTTGATTAGAAATGATACTTAGCATAATGTTATTATTTTATGGTGGGGATTATATGCTTTTAACAGATGCTGCTATTCAAGCCAAGGAAGGAAAGGCGTGAGAGCGATACAACAAATAGGGATGTTTGAGTTAGCGGCCCTCTCTTAATTAAAAATAAATTGGGTCTACAACTGACCATTTTGGAATTTCTAATTGGCCCGTAGCAAATTCTAAAAGTACAATAGAATATGGCCCACACATGAAACCTGTGCTTTTCTTATATTGTACTTCTTAAATATATCAAAAAATAGGTTACATGTGTTAATAAGCCCCCTTTTCAAATACATTCAGTCAATTCAAGTTGAAAACTCAATCAACTGAAAACTCAGTTGATTAAAAAAATAACTTACTTCCATAACAAGCTTGAAATAATATACCCTTCATATTTCCCCTTATTATATAACAATCTGATGCTTCTGCTTTAAGGAATGAGCTGCAAACTAAATAAATGAGACCCTCTGGAGAGCTTAACTTAATTTATGAGGCAACATACCTCACCTTGTTTTTCTGTATGTGGCCCTCAGTGAACTAACTTCCAATTTGTTGTATATATAGAGCCAACTTTATTGCAGCAGACTGGAGGTCACCTCATGTTTCATAATGCTGAAGGTGTTGTGTTACCTCTGCCAAGGATATCATGTATTTCTGCTAGGTTTGCTCTGTCTCTGTCTGACAGCAAGATTACATTAAAAAAATACTGATCTCATTAACATGAAACTTGGAAAAAAGGTCAAGGAAGAACCGGTTCAATTGTTGATCTGCTTTACAATGCGGATTTCATTTAACATTGAGAAGAACATCCATAAACATTCATCTGTTTGCATTTTGCTAATTATTTATCTATATATCATATTCCATTAACTCAAGCAATAGCTCACGACAGGCTGTGGTATATGGTCATTCATTTATATCACAGCTAAGGGGCGTGGTTTGGCCCGACGCGAAGCTATTCCTTTTATAAAACGGTTACCAAGTGTGGCAATATTAAAGAAAAATACACACTCTAATTTAAATAGTTTTTATTAGTAAATAATGTAAAAAAAAAAAAAATAGTCCCTCCGTTGCCTTCGGCACAAAACATAGTGCGAGGTGGTTGCTATGCAACAACACCAACATCTAGCGAACATATTAGACAGAGAGCGTTGATCGATTATTTGGCTATTTATTTACATTCATTTGTATGTTGCCGTTTATTGTGCAGCCACTGAAAAACTGTCCAGCATCAGTAGCATGGCTTACGTGGTAACTTGTATAGGTTGAGGTTGTTCTAGGCTGTTGCTTGGCGTGGTGAGAATATTGCTCCACTTTCTCCGGTCCCCGAGATTCGGCTTCCAGCTTCCAGTAGCTCTGGAGAGAGCTTTCGCACCTGTGGCCACTAACGGTCATCATTTCTCTGCTTTCAAGACCCGCATCAGAAAGCTTTTGAATGGTGGTACTTTTCCAGTTGGTCTACCTCAGTGTTTCTCAAACTTTTTCATACCAAGGACCACTTAACCAATAAAAAAACACTCCTAACTCCACAAATATCCAAAAACACATCGTTTTTTACAAATCGCCTGAAAATGGTACAAACAAGTGGCAACATGTGTGATGAAGGTGTTTATCTGGGGTATATCATGCAATCGAAAGTGAAACTTAAGCTCCCTCCATTGCGGAGATATTCCCGCGAGAGTGCGGAAAACTTACATTTATTTAAAATTTGAAATGTTACCAATATACTCACGGACCACTAGGGGGCGCTCACGGACCACCAGTGGTCCGCGGACCACACTTTGAGAAGCACTGGTCTACCTGCTCTTCACGTAGCTCTGCATGTCGTCGTTTAGGTGCTTTCTGGAGATAGGCGCTGCTCAATCCACTCCTCCATAGTAAGGCCACCCCGAAGGTCGAAGTTAACCTTACATGTTTCCATTTTAAGCTTTGCTAGTTAGTTAGTTTCGTAATGGACGTAATGTAACAGCTGTAACGGTTGTAGCTTTTTCTCAGACGCGGAGGGATACGGATTTATCTACCCGTGATATAGGTTCATTATATTTCGGCTAAGAACCAATCAGATTGCTTGAATTGACTTGTCCGTTTTATAATTGAATATAGACTCTTCTTGCACCATTTCTATTTTATTTGTATGTCCTTGCACATCTCAAAACAATCTCTTGCACTATTTTATCTGTTTTATTTGTTTTATGTCCTATATATATTCATGTTGCTCTGTTGGAGGAGCCTGTGACTTCAGTTTTCTATTTCCATATCTACACTGTACAGTAGCTACTTTGCACATGACATTAAAGCCTTGCATCTTGACATCTTGAATCAAAATGAATCATTGAGAGACAGGGCATTAATGCAGAGTTGCAATAATCTGATAAAAACGTGTCCTGGATTGGAAAAATTCTTCAAGTCTGACATAATTAACAACTTGGTAACCGTGTTTTTTAAATACTCAAAATAATAACACAATCTCTTTGTAGCTTTGATAAAACGACTCAAGCGCATAAACTCATTGAAGCTGAAGGAACAAATTCCCAACATCTCCAAGAGCCATTTTGGTGATGAATTGTTTCCATGATGGTCCCTTAACCTTTACCAAGGGTTGTAAATGTCTTCCTCTCATGATCTCTTATCCATAAATCACCATACCAAACTCTAATTAACACATGCAACTACTGCAGGAGCTAGAATTACAAAGATCGTTGGCATTTGGCACAATTTTAACTGTTGCTAAATTCTTAAATATTAACTTAAATTAAGAACATACTAAACAGTATGCTAGTGGTGTGAAGTGACAGACATGGACTTCCAAACACATTTCTCTCTATAACCCTTTGTAGGCCTTGTCCACATGATGTTCTTTAAGCAGGGGACTATGTAAATGAGGCTCTAAAAATGTTTGTGAACACCCTTAAACTCACATTTAGAGCTCAAACCAGCACTTTAACATCTAGCAAATATATTTAAGAAGAGATCAACAGGATACAATGAGTCTGAATGCTTTAACTCCCACTGCATGTTTCCCTTTAAAGAGCAGTGACGACAGCACGAGTTGAAGAATAATTTGTCTTTCACTTAGCTGTATTTTTCACTGGCACTTTCTTTCACAGTGTGAGATAGAAGAACAAAAAAACCTTGACTCTATCTTTATTCAGGTCGCTCCGATTTGCATCAACACTTCCTCTCGATCTGTATTCATCTCCGTCTCTCAACAAGCTAGTTTCCTGACTCAATTACAGATTCATTGAGAGTGCCTGTCCATCATGCCTTTATCCGATTATCTTGTTGTCAGCTGCTCACTCACTCACATCATTATATCACACAGGGAAGCCTATGGAATTACACTGCCATCTATCACAGGCTGTTGCACGCTCCACACACTCTGAGTGACAACCCGCCGGTACACACTCATGTTTGACCTGTGCAGACAACCCAGTCTCACGGCATTTCGTGTTATCGTCACGACATGTCATCTATTGATTCGTGTTCACCAACACGATTTTCCAATTTTTTTCGTGTCACAAAGAACGATTTTAAAAGCAATGTAAATAATAACAAATTAGAAGGAAAAAAATACAGATTTCAGTATTCTGACAGAACGATTTTAGAAGCAATGTATTTCTATTGGTAGTATGTTTCGTGGCTGCACCAAATAATAAAAAATTACAAGGAAAAGATTACAAAAATACAGATGTCAGTATCCTGAGGCTCTGAGCCACATTTATTTTCCTCACGGACGGCAAGAAAAGTCCGACATTATACAATTTAAAATAAAAACAATAATCGTGGCTTGATATCGAGAAAGAAAATGTTTTTATGAACCCCACAGCTTCCGGTCTATCCACGACCCGACCGGACAAAAAGACGAGGTGCCAGCACGAAACATACTACCAATAGAAATACATTGCTTTTAAAATCGTTCTGTGTGACACGAAAAAAATGGGAACCACTATTAGCACTAAATGTGATTAAAACATCTCACACACTCGTGTTTGACCTGTGCAGAATACACTATCTCTGCAGGGGGATGGATGTGAGACATTTATCTGCCAATTAACGTGCACACATAGGGCATGCTCTTCAGAAATATGCAGAAGGACAGAGAAGGAGAGACAGCAGGAGCTCTGAGCTGACCTTTGGGTTATAATGGGCTATGAATATGTGTTTGCACATAATGAGATTTACAAATTGTAGCAAATACCCAGTCTTGGATTTGGTTCAAGATGTTGCCTCGACATGTTCCATCGGCCTTCACTTGATTAGCAAAATGTCTGCTTGGGCATTTCGACCGCCTACACACCAACTGGGCTTATTACCAATTACTGTAATATTCTGTTTACTCCAGGACAGCAGATTATAATTTAGATAATAATCGTCAAGGTAAATTGGAGAAACTTCGGAGCAACTTTTAGTTCAAATGGAAGGTTGGAAAACTTCCGATTTGGGATGAAATTAGATGTCACTGCAGCTAATTCATCCGCCAACATAATCATGATACAAAATCCATATGTCACATTTACGCATGGCTGGAAAATCCATCTAAGAGTATGGAGAAAATGTCCAATTACTGTCCATGAACTGTGTGTGTGTGTGTGTGTGTGTGTGTGTGTGTGTGTGTGTGTGTGTGTGTGTGTGTGTGTGTGTGTGTGTGTGTGTGTGTGTGTGTGTCTGTTTATAACATCTGCTGTTGTTGTTTAACATTTCATTGTGTGCTTCCCCTTTGCAGAAATGTACCATCTCACCTGACCTTGACCATACTGTCATTGATACAACATTTCAAAACTCTTAACATTTGATGTGTTGCTGAATAGTTAAATATTGACGTTGCTGTCTGGAAAAAGGATTACAATTAAGCTCGTTAAACAGAAGCACAGACAAAATGTAAAACCTTAATCCTTAAATGTGCACCTGAAATGTCAGAAGTACTTTCCTACTGCACACTGTGACATCTGGACCACATATTGTACTGTGTTTGGTGTTAGTTTGGATTCATGGACGAACATAATGTTTTTTGGGGGGCAAGTTCTCCCCCTGACCCATTGAAGAGCACATGTTCACTTATATAGTACTTAAAGAGGCCCTATTATACTTTTCGGGGTGTTCCCTTTACTTAAGTGTGTTATGTAGTTTGTTGTGGATGTCAATGGTCTACAAAGGCTCAAATCCCAAAGTGTGATTTATACGGCTAAGAGGAGAGGCTTCTCTAAGTGGTTGACCAATCACAACAGAGCCGGCCAGCTAACCAATCAGAGCAGACTGGGCTCTGGTTTCAGACAGAGGGTGAAAAGAGGTGCTGCATCACAGGCAGTATGAGAAAAATAAAGAGCTTTTTGAACATTGAAGCACCTAAAACCTGCATTTGAGCATAATATGTCCTCTTAAATAGAGTTCTTGAGTGATTCAACTGCTGCTCGCCGGCTATGGTCATTTACCCAGAAAGGAGATGCCAACATATTGAAAGTACCGAGAGAAATCCTACCCATTATGCTTCAAAAATTCTCTATTTATAAGTATGTTTGTGTGTGTTTTGCTCTTACTTGTTGCGGCAGTACAGCGCCATGCACAGCACTCCAAGCAGGCTGATTGCCATGGCGATGGATGTGATTGACAGCACCTGTCTCTTGTACACCTCTTTGCTCTCTGCAGGGACACAAAACAGAGGAAGGAGTCACATTAATGTTTGAAGAACACAATAAAATCATACATCATGAACAAATCTGCCAGCATGTGAGGCACAGAGAAAGGAAAGGAGTGTATAAATATCTGCATGCAGAGATCCCACAGTCAATATTCACAGGGACCGAGTTATTACTAAATTAACGCTAAGCAGTAATCTCACCACCACACAGAATTAAACACACTTTCGAGGGTTGTATTTACCCACTTTTAATTTCTAACATGGTTGTTAGCAGCGACCAAACAGCCATTTCAAATCATCAAACAACCAGTTGCGGTGCAACAGCTCTCAGGGGCTTCTTCTATCTGCCTTGCAGATTCTTTCCCATGTAAATGTAATTACTTTTGTGATAAACAAAGCAAATTGTAATAAAATAACATATTTACAATACACAAACACCTATTTGCAATTCTCCAGCAACACCTGCTATTCTTAGTTACCACACAGAGCATGTTATCAGCCCAACAACATCCAGCAATGCTCCAATAGTGCTTTAGAAATGGATGCCACATGTAATGGAGCTTGTACACATGGAGACAGGAAGAGTTATGGCGCGGACGGACGTCATTAGTGGAGAAAAATGGAAGCTGTCTTGTTTGCTGCGAACAAGTAAATCATAGTTGCCTTCAGATACATTAATAGGTGATCAATCAAGTTTTATTTAGTGCGGCTCAGACCTTGGAGAACCAGGGAAACGACACGAGGTGTTGCGGTTTTACATCGAGGTGATTGAGACAAATTTTAACTGCACACAGGTTTCAACGGCCACTTCAGTAGGGAACAGATACAGTTCTTTACAGCTGCTTTCCTGCTGCGTAAACTCAGGAAATCACTGTGCCGAGCTGCAGGAAACCTCCTCAACAGAAACACACTGCCTCTTGCTCAAGGGCACGCTGACAGCAGAGCGTTACTAATTCACAACCACATCAAGATTGAAAGGCCTGTATGGGAATTCAGACCCGAGAGCTTACTGCTGCAGCCTTTGAGCTACTGATGCCCACACAGATATTACAGTATCTCATACATGCAGTAAGTCATACAAAGTGGAAGATAACATATAAGTAAAAGTACTCAGATTCTAATCCTACTTTTATATTTCTATGGACAATCTTGCACTAATGCACATTCTCAAATATTGAAGTGACGGTTATTTTGTATATATTGATTGTTGTGCTTTTATTTAGGTCTTAAAGGTCACCTATCAAGCTATTTTTAGGCAATAGCATAGGTCTCAGATATATAAAAATTAGTGCTGTCAAAATTATCGCGTTAACGGCGGTAATTAATTTTTTGAATTAATTGCGTTAAAATATTTAACGCATTTAACGCATGTGCAGAATGGCCCGCCCCATACGTGCCACCAGTGGCAGCGCCAGGGTATGGCTGGGGTAGGCTACACCCATACCGAGAAATGGCTTAGCCCCACCATGAAAAATGATGTTAAAGTAAGCTAAATAAAGTCCGCCAACTCGCGCGGAGTAAATTGCACAGACAGCAGTTAGTAAGATTGATTTCAGTAGCCACTTGTCTGGAAATACCGAAGACCAGAAACGGTTTTGAAAACTTTTGTCACGTAGTGATCGTCTTCTCAATAGAACATCTTTGATAATGTCGGTGTTGTTGCAGGAAGTCCCGACTGAGAATACTTTTGCTGTAGTACAGGGGTGCACATAACTGGTACGCCGGTTATGTGCGTAATCTGAGCATACCGGCGTACTTGTGAAGCTTTTCCAGAAGGCGGTTAGATCACCGGACGACAGAGTCGGTCTCCGTGTGCACAGACAGGGCTGCTGTTAACGTCGGTCTGTACAACGGCATTGTGCCAAAACTACGCCAACCGGCTGCGGAGGGAGACTTCCACCGATTCACTGGAGAACTGCGCTAAAACAGCTGATCACAACGTTCGCACTCTGTGGTCATAAGTACTCCACTAACCCCCCCCCCCCCCCGTCGACTTTCCTGAAGTACCCCCCCGTTGATAGAAATCAACACGTAATGAATTAAGACCCCACGGTTTGATGATTGATAGGTGTGTGTGCTGTCTTTCATTTTGACACGCAGACAAATGTTATAATAAACATAGATACTGTATGTTAAATGGATATATCCGCCTTCTTTCATTTATCTTTCCATTCCCACAACAATATACATAAATAAATGGCATATTTTGGACATAGTTCGAATGGTGATTAATCATGATTAATTAATTTTTAAGCTGTGATTAATCTGATTAAAAATTTTAATCGTTTGACAGCCCTAATAAAAATATATAAAAAACATGTCTATAGGCGCATTCACACCGCAGTACTTTTCCCACAAAGGTTCATGAGAACTTAGTTCATGAGAACTCTTTAGTTCTCATGAACTAAGTACAGATCGCGTTCACACCGGAATAAGTCCCTGGGGGAGGATTAGGCAAATGAAGCCGCTGACGTCACTTCTTCTTCTTCTGCTTTGGGTTTACTGGCAGGCCGCAAACCACTTCACGGCTTATACTGCCGCCCAAAGTCCCCGGCCGGAAGTCCCCGGAGTTAGGGACTGGCTTCAGTAGAAGCTGCTGGGACTCCCAGCAGCTTCTACTGAAGCCTTCCGAGTAAATCGCCAGAACGCCGACACCTCCTCATCTCCACCGCTCATGTTTTATTTTGTGTTGCCATAAGTTAGTCTCTCTGCGTTTCTGTGCTGGGCTAATGCTAATGCTAATAATGCTAATGCGAGGATAATAAAATGGCGGCTTCACAAAACTTTTTGGGAGTTTTACGGGGCGTGGTTTGCAATCCGCCCAGCCAATCAGACATATAGCTCTTTTCTCACAAGAGAGCCGCACGAAAGTCCCTGCTCTCTAGCACGGACTTTCGTGGGGGTAAAAAGGTTCTCATGAACTAATTTTAGTACCGGCTCTTTTTGGTGTGAACGCGACAAAAGAGTTCTCATGAACTAAGTTCTCATGAACCTTTGTGGGAAAAGTACTGCGGTGTGAATGCGCCTTATGAAGTGTTTTGCTCAAAATACCAAACAGATCACCCATTCTAGCCATGCCTCATATCCCTCTATTTCACTTCCTGTTTCAAAAGTGCTGATTTGGGGTATAAAGCTTAAACAAATAAAATAATTGATACAAAAAAAGGGGGGGGGCTGAGCTCATGCGACCCGGCAGCTACTGTCTAAACCAGTGCTTCTCAAACGTTTACCAGTCATGTTCCCCCTTTGAAACATGTTCTCAGCCAAGTACCCCCTGACCGACCCCGAACATTTTTTGATAGAAAAGGCCTATATAAATAATTACAATATAGTGATGTTCCATCAGTGTGTGATGTATTAACTCCTTCGTGCATGAATTACAACAAACTAAGGATATTTTCATCTTTATGCATGAAAAAAAAGAACATAACGAAAAAAAAAAAAAAAAGATTTTTCCAAGGAGTTTTTCAATTGAAGTAATATATGTTTAACAAACCAATGAACACAATTATATTTAATGAAAAACTATAAAATACAATACACAAATTTGACATGTGTATATGAGGACTCCCTTGGTGGTTTTAGGAATATTTTATATAAAATGGTGTTTTCTATTTAACTTATTGTACTGCATGGTATTTTTTTACTTTATTTTTTATCTTACGTACCCCCTGCAGTACCCCAACGTACCCCTAGGGGTCCGCGTACCCCCATTTGAGAACCCCTGGTCTAAACTAAATGCTGCCGTGATGAAACGCCATATCATGGATTATCAAGGATTCTCTCTGAAACAGTTTGGAGCTCAAAGGCTTTCTCTCTTGCCGGTTATACCACAAGGTGAGTTCCTTTTTACTTCCTGCTTCTTCACACACATGCTCTCCAGTACAGGTTAGCTCTGAGTGTTAGCGATGCTAATGTAAACACCGACCATATTACGTCCAAAACAGTCGGGCATTGTTTCTGATAGCAACGTTTCTGATTGGGCCGTGGGTCCACATTTCAGATATTACGTCATATCGGACGCAAATCTGGATCAGCTCCGTTGTTCCCCATTTTTAGAGATTTGGGTACGGAGGAAAAGAGAGAGGGTTTTATTTCCTGACGCTGCGTGAGTTCCCTGACACACCGGGGACACATGTTGATGTAGAGAAGACATCAACAAGTGCATTTTGCATGATCGGTCCCCTTTAATGTGTGCACATGTAAACGTTTGTCTGTTGATTGTGTATATAAAGGTATATACATATTTGCACACATATTTTTATATACATTTGTTTTTATATTCGGGATTGTGGGAAACGGTATTTCGATCTCTCTGTCTACACACAAACTGAAAGATTGACAATAAAGTTGACTTTGATATTTTGCTAGCTGGATTTGGCCCTTCATAGTTTTTTTTGACTGCCTTTTGTCTTTTATGGTCAACTTGTACAACTTTACTTTTAGTTCGGTTTTATTTAGAGATTTATTTAGTATTTTGAGAGGTTTATCTTTATTTTCTACTCTTTAGATTTTTTTAATTATGTGTTTTAACGAGACATTTAAGAAGACATTTGACTTCGGATCAATAAAGTATGTCTCATTTTATCTTAAAAGTAGAAATACTATGCTCCATTCAAGTAAAAGTCCTCTCCCTCCATTTAAGTCCAAGTTATTTTTTGGGGCCAGTGTTGATTTGATGCTGCTAATCAGCCCAAGTCATCACATTGGCTTATTAGCAGTAATTATTTCATTAGAGGGAATAGGGGCCGTCCATTGGGAGCTCACAGAGGTCGATCGCAGGGTAAACATTATACAACATCTTCCACAGGATTATTGTTGAGTAAACTGACCTTTTTGTGTTCCCTTAAACCTAGCAGAGACATCACTTTCTGCATGCTTTCTGCCATGCTTAATAACGTTATGTTGTGACAATTTCCACCTGATAGTGACGGAGAAACAGCGCTCGGTGTGGATTAGTCATGTCTGGCTGACATAACATTTGTCTGATAAGAGTATCAGAGGAGACGGTCCTCACAAGAGAAACGACGGGAGCAGCTGTTTCAGAAAACACCAGAAAGCTACATATATCTTCTATCATAAAGGCCTCTTTTACACGGAGAGATTTAGCTTCCTCCCACAAACAATTAATGCACATTTCATCATAGTTTTCCATATGCAAACCCTAACAAGTCAGTTTTGAGGCAAAAACTTCCAGACTGTACTTTATGTGAGCAGTGGTGGAAAGTAAGTATGGTTAGGCTAAAGGGGCGGGACATCTTTAAGAGGTTGACCAATCACAACAGAGCCGGCCAGGTTTATATTTTGAATGCAACAATTATATCAATCAATATATTATAATTTACTTTATGGATTGAGATCCATATTCTGATGATAAAAGTCTTTCAACTTATCTCCAAAATTAAAATCCTGAGGACGTTAATGCAACACTTATTCTGAAAACGGCCACTTTGGATATTGTCTATTTTAAGATTTTTACTAAATGATAATTTGCTGCTAACAATGTTGTACCTTGACTTAAGTCACATTATGAATGCAGAGGCTTTGACTTGTGTATTTCTACACTGTGGTATTAATACTTTTACTGAAGTAGAAGATTTGCGTACTTCTTCCAGCGCTGTGTGTGAGCAGTGAGGAGATGGGAGAAAGGTTTAGAGCTGAGAATAAGTCATAACACGTTTTAAGTGCAATTTTCATTTGTGCCAGAAAAACTTTGAAAAACATGTTTTTGTAAAGTTTGCTGAAGTGGAAAAGATGCTTCTTTGACACTATGAGGTGAAGGGGAGAGATTACAAAAAGACAAGATGAGGCGGAGAATGGAACGAAACAGCTTTGGTTCACTTCATCTGGCCTCTTCTGCAGAGTGCATGTGAATCACGAGTGGGCTTTTCTGAGGTTTGTACACACACAAAGGAGTTTAAAGACCCAGTTCATCACCTGCAATCAGACGTGATGCTGTATTTGAATGCAGCGTGCACAGTGTGAGGCCAATTGTACATTTGTTGCCAAGGTCAATTAAGCGCGCCGCCCACGTTCTGTGTGGACGCTCTACTGTATTCACAAACACACTCTCCTGATGTGAATAAATCATACGGCTGCAGAGAGGAGAAACATGCTCCTGCTCCATGTGCTGAGAGGTCACATCTTCTATTCATTTCCTCTGAGAACTCCTCTCCTGCCCTGCTGGTCGCTCACATACAGAGGTCTGAAGTAGTGGAGTACGAACACTTTCTAACTGTACTCAAGCACATGTTCCTGGTATCAGTACTTTACTCCACTACTTATTTTTCTGACGACTTTTTACTTTCTAATTCTTACATGTTGAACCCAAATACCTGTACTTTCTACTTCTTACATGTTGAACACAAATACCTGTACTTTCTACTTCTTACATGTTGAACACAAATACCTGTACTGTCTACTTCTTACTTGTTGAACACAAATACCTGTACTTTCTACTTCTTACATGTTGAACACAAATACCTGTACTTTCTACTTCTTACATGTTGAACACAAATACCTGTACTGTCTACTTCTTACATGTTGAACACAAATACCTGTACTTTCTACTTCTTACATGTTGAACACAAATACCTGTACTTTCTACTTCTTACATGTTGAACTCAAATACCTGTACTTTCTACTTCTTACATGTTGAACCCAAATACCTGTACTTTCTACTTCTTACATGTTGAACCCAAATACCTGTACTTTCTACTTCTTACATGTTGAACTCAAATACCTGTACTTTCTACTTCTTACATGTTGAACACAAATACCTGTACTTTCTACTTCTTACACTTTGAACTCAAATACCTGTACTTTCTACATCTTACATTTAGAACACAAATACCTGTACTTTCTACTTCTTACATGTTGAACACAATTACCTGTACTTTCTACTTCTTACATGTTGAACACAAATACCTGTACTTTCTACTTCTTACATGTTGAACCCAAATACCTGTACTTTCTACTTCTTACATGTTGAACCCAAATACCTGTACTTTCTACTTCTTACATGTTGAACTCAAATACCTGTACTTTCTACTTCTTACATGTTGAACTCAAATACCTGTACTTTCTACTTCTTACATGTTGAACTCAAATACCTGTACTTTCTACATGTTGAATTCAAATACCTGTACTTTCTACTTCTTACATGTTGAACACAAATACCTGTACTTTCTACTTCTTACATGTTGAACCCAAATACCTGTACTTTCTACTTCTTACATGTTGAACCCAAATACCTGTACTTTCTACTTCTTACATGTTGAACCCAAATACCTGTACTTTCTACTTCTTACATGTTGAACACAAATACCTGTACTTTCTACTTCTTACATGTTGAACTCAAATACCTGTACTTTCTACTTCTTACATGTTGAACCCAAATACCTGTACTTTCTACTTCTTACATGTTGAACCCAAATACCTGTACTTTCTACTTCTCTCATTTTCCAAACAGCTGGTTCCTTTAGTCTGAATGTGTGTTTGGTGGCGTGATCATTATTCTTTAGAGTCATTGCATGCCTATTGATTTGAACACGATCCGTGTATCCATCATTTCCTGGTCTTCTCTAAAGAAGAGGGACCAAAGGAAACGTTGTCATGTTGCCGTTGTTCAGCATGGAAACATTCATTAGCTAACAATGACATTATTGTTCTATTGATATAAAGGGAGGTCAGGTACTCTTTAAAACTGCTGCTAGTTATGGGTACTTTTTACTTAAGTACATTTCAAAGCCTCTTGACTTTTACTTGAGTAAAGAAGTTTAGTCAGTACTTCTACTTTCACCAGAGTATTTTTAAACACGAGTATCTGTACTTCTACTTGAGTAAAGGATTTGTGTACTTTTGCCATCTCTGCTCATATACAGCAACTTCAATAGGATACATATTTCACAGTGAAGCTGCAAACTTTCTTTTGTACCCATGCATCCAGAATGTGTTCACAGCGGCCATGTTTCCATACAGGTGAGGGGAAGAGAAGAAGAGAGATCAATACGTGATGGAGTGAGTAAGTGGTGGGATAGCCTGGCCTTATAGCCAATAAAGATTAAAGCCGTTAGCCTTTGCTGCCTTTAGTGGGTTATTTATGACTCTTGACTCTTGATATAATACCCAGGCATGTGAAAATAGCACTTGCTGAAATGCTGACACAACATTATGTCTAATCCATACATCACTGACAGCACAGAAATCTCTCTTTGTGACAACAGAGCGACTTCCATCCATTTGTCAGACTGTTAAAGGGACATTCCAGATAAATAACATCCTGCAGATATTTGGGGTTTTATTTGCACAGATTTTAAAATGTCTGATACAGTTTTGCTGCAACAGGAGTATTGAATATTACGTGCAACTACAGTATGAAATTCGGCATAATTATACTTATTAATATTATTAAACAACTGCAACTTCTCACTGTACATTTGACATCTAATTTAATATGTCATTGTAAATGCTAAATAATAATATCCCACTTCTATATTGCGTTAGCTGTAATTTTGCCCTCCAATAGTGTTTTATTTTTCAGATAGTTTAAATGTTTTCTCTCACGGTCAACAATTCATATTTAGTTCTTATTTATCTTATATTTAAATACTATTTTCAACTTTTTTTTATTTCTGATTATGTGCAATACTTGTTTTACATGCTGCTACGAAAATAATTCCGAATTTGGGGTTAATAAAGTATATTTTATCTAATCTTAATTATTGTCATAATTTTCATGTTACTGTTCTGTATTCGACACGATCTTACTTTAACATTTTATGTTTATATAAATATTGGTATTTTATATGATATTTGTTGCACTATTTTATTAGATTTTATTTTATTTCATTCCTAAATGGAACAACTTTCCCCCAGGATGAGTTAAGAATTTCTGAATAAATTAAAAGAGAATGACAATGTGGTTTTGCAAACTTTTACTTTAACTTCTTGACCAAATATTTATATTTTAATTAATATTTATTGCACATTTAAATTCATTAAAATGTGCACCTGTCACAAAACACGTTTTCCCTCTGGGGATAAGTAAAGTTTTCTGGGTAAACTATAAGAGAACATTTCCTCAAATAAGTGAAAAAAAATATCCGAATGACTCAGGATAACTTTCTGAAATTACTGTTTGTCCTTTTCTTAGGATCTTCTTAAATATTGACATTAATTGTATCTCGACGGCAGAAAAGCCCTTTCTAAATCTGGCCAAATAGAAACCAAAACCTTCTGCATTCAACGACAAAACTTACACTACTAGGACTACCAGTTGTCCGATGTTTTAGAAACAGAGAATGTACAATACAATACCTTTAACTAGAGCAGTGTTTCTCAAACTTTTTCATACCAAGGACCACCTAATAAAAAAACACTCGCGGACCACCTAACTCCACAAATATCCAAAAACACATCGTTTTTTACAAATCGCCTGAAAATGGTACCAACAAGTGGCAACATGTGTGATGAAGGTGTTTATCTGGGCTATATCATGCAAACGAAAGTGAAACTTAAGCTCGCTCCATTGCGGAGATATTCCCGCGAGAGTGCGAAAAACTTTAATTAATTAATTTCAAATGTGAAATGTTACCAATATACTCACGGACCACTAGGGGGCGCAACGGACCACCAGTGGTCCGCGGACCACACTTTGAGAAGCACTGAACTAGAGGGATTACTAGCTCTCTGTCATCATAACAAAGCACAGCAGAGCCATCAAGAACTAAAATATCAAAATACACACAAACAAAATGACACCACATTGTAATAACTGGTGACAAAGCAGATACAGATATTCAAACACCAACAAAAAAACTGAATCTGGCAGCTTTTCTCTGACTGTGGGGGTTTCACTCTACATGTTGGGGTTCATGACAGAAATAGAGGAAACACAAAGCTTCTGAACATCTTATTATATATCAGAGTTTGTGATCTGGACTCTCATGATCATGCTGACGTCAGAATAATCCAAAGAAATATCTTAAAAGGGAGTCATTTGAGATTTGTTATCTAATGTTTCTGGACATATGGACGAGTCAGACTGCTGGCAGAAGCGTTGCTGCAGATATCAGGTCTGGATTATTTAATTATGTTGCATTTGTACAGTTATGAATTAAACTGCAACCTTTAGTCTGAGGGCGGTACATTAAATGATTTCCGGCAGCACGTTGGATTTGGTTCATGGTAGTGTCAGATTTAGTACGAGTGATGTTAAAGGCAACCCGGTATCACGGCAAGACGTGAACATGTGACGATTTACCATGCTGGGAGACGTGAAGATGTCACGATTTCGTCCCTTCAAACGTGACAGTTACACGGTATTGTTAACCCATGTTAACCAGTGGAGAAATAACCGGAAATACCAAGCAAATGCTACCCCGACGTAATGATTTATTTTTTAATAGCCACCCTCGATTACGCCGATGTTCTTGTTGCCCCAGCTGGTCGACTCCTCTTTGAGCAGAAACAAAGGCTACATTAATGTATTAAATCGATGTTAATCCGTGCGTGTGGATGTGGAATTAACGGACGTGACGTTGTGCGATTGAGTTGCCAAGCAACAGCTTCGGTTCATGTTAATTTACAAACTATTGAACTACAACCGTAGTTATATTTAAAAACATGTTAGAAGGCCTCACAAAATACTTTAATGCAAATTAAAATGTAAATGTGAAGGAATGTGTGTATAACAAAATACATCGGTCATAAACGAAACCGGAAACAGACGTAGGCAAGATCCTCAGCTCGATGATTGGATGGTTATCCGCAATGCATGCTGGGATTTGGTGTTTATGTGATGTGAAATCTGAAAACGTTTTTTAAAAATACAATAATACTTTATTCCGAGTGTGCTTGCTTTTCTCTTTGAAAGTCATCACATAACGGCATTGTAATACACGGTTCGGCTGCATTAAATATGACATATCTGCCGTAGTTCTCTATTTATAGAGAAGACTTCTAGACAAACATAGAGAAGACTTCTAGACAAACAGGAGAACTGCCGCCAAAACTGAAGATGTGACGTGGATCATAAATATATAAGCAATTAAACAACATCTTACATTTCTTTTCACACAATGCGTCTCCTTGCAGTATCAACACTAATTCGGCTGACTTTTTGATCCAATTGGTAGATAGGCTGTATTTACACCATAACGGTGCAGAGCTGATAGAAAGGGACACCTGGTGGTTAAAGCACGTTATTGAATTGTATTATTTTATTATTAGATATTAATAGGAGGATGTGCAAAACAGACAAACTAATAAGGCTTAATTTAAACATTAAAGAGTACTTTAGGTTAAGGTCTTCTTTTGAATAAGAAAAAAGCTTTAAGAAGAATATGGAGGGATGAAACCCTCTTGAAACCGCAGGTCCTTCCTTCCTGCAGTGGTCAGACTTTACAACCAGCACTGCCCCTAGTAGACCCTCCTTCACACACACACACACACACACACACACACACACACACACACACACACACACACACACACACACACACACACACACACACACACACACACACACACACACACACACACACACACACACACACACACACACACACACACACACACACACACACACACACACACACACACACACACACACACACACACACACACACACACACCACAACACCCCTTGCTGCTAAATAAAACCAACTTTGTGCAATATGTGCAATATATATATTGCATTAATAATTGTGTAATTTATACCTGGCCACTAAATCAATATATACGCCGTTTTGTTTTTTATCTGTATTTTTGAAAATTATGTAACTTTTTATCTTTTTTTTAGCATATTGTTTATTATATTATAACTTAGTATTTTTTTAGCATATTGTTTATTTTATTATAACTTAGTACTTTTTTAACGCATGTAAGATATGCAACACGAAGCTGTCTGTGGCTCTTTCCTGCAGTAACGCTGCACATTTCCCCTCTGTGGAACTAATAAAGGTATTCTGATTCTCTAATGGTCACACATGCAGAGCACACAGCACACACAGTGACATTTGTATCTACAGATAAATATTAAGCCTGACAAAGTACTTAACGTCTAAAATATTGCTTTCCTGCAATGTTAACTATGTTTAAGCACTTATTTGTTTATTATTTGTTTATTATTAAACTGATATTATACATATGTATTATACTCTTATATGATGTATGTAGATAGTATAAGAAATGTGCAGAATGACAGTTTAATGGTGGAGTATACACACATATTGATAGATGTCTTGTAATGCACTGTTGAGGAACCTGCGACCCAAGTTTTTCATTCATTGCATAACTACACAGTAGTTGTGTATAATATGATATGTCAATACCTTAGCTTAGGAAATCTTGAAATCTTGAAAGGGATGTGCAAACTAGACATTATATACAGTCTTTAATGAACTATTAGTAGAGAATAACGAGTAATGAATATACTTTATAGGGATCCTATTAATATCTAATAATAAAATTATAAAATTCAATAACGTTCTTCAACCACCAGGTGTCCCTTTCTATCAGCTCTGCACCGTTATGGTGTAAATACAGCCTATCTACCAATTGGATCAAAAAGTCAGCCGAATTAGAGTTGATACTGCAAGGAGACGCATTGTGTGAAAAGAAATGTAAGATGTTGTTTAATTGCTTATATATTTATGATCCACGTCACATCTTCAGTTTTGGCGGCAGTTCTCCTGTTTGTCTAGAAGTCTTCTCTATGTTTGTCTAGAAGTCTTCTCTATAAATAGAGAACTACGGCAGATATGTCATATTTAATGCAGCCGAACCGTGTATTACAATGTCGTTATGTGATGACTTTCAAAGAGAAAAGCAAGCACACTCGGAATAAAGTACTATTGTATTTTTAAAAAACGTTTTCAGATTTCACATCACATAAACATCAAATCCCAGCATGCATTGCGGCTAAACCATCCAATCATCGAGCTGTAAATTAACATGAACCGAAGCTGTTGCCTGGCAACTCAATCGCACAACGTCACGTCCGTTAATTCCACATCCACACGCACGGATTAACATCGATTTAATACATTAATGTAGCCTTTGTTTCTGCTCAAAGAGGAGTCGACCAGCTGAGACAACAAGAAAATCGGCGTAATCGAGTGTGACTATTCCAAAATAAATCATTACGTCGGGGTAGCATTTGCTTGGTATTTCCGGTTATTTCTCCACTGGTTAACATGGGTTAACAATACCGTGTAACTGTCACGTTGGAAGGGACGAAATCGTGACATCTTCACGTCTCCCAGCATGGTAAATCGTCACATGTTCACGTCTTGCCGTGATACCGGGTTGGTTAAAGGAGGTGAATTTCGACCTTCTGCTTCACAAACAGACTCTCACAGATGCATGCTGGGTATTCAGAGTTAGAGCATTCATCACAGTATGACGTTACTTAAATCAATAAAAGGTTTCAAGTTGTGTGAGATGTGCAGCCTGCAGACGGATCAGATATCAGGAACCTGAGGAGAGACCTGCTGCGTGTCAGTAGAATCCAGGGAGAAACAGAAGGGAAAATAAAGCAGTAAAGATCATTTCCACAGGCTAACAGACTGATAATTACATGTGTAGCTAATTACATGTGTAGCTAATTAGCATGTGTAGCTAATTAGCATGTGTAATTACTAACCTGCAGCCTGTCATTTGGGTTAATGGAGAATAAAAACAAGCCTGTTTGCTGTACAGGCTTCAAAATGGTGGAACGAGCTTCCTATAGATATCAGGAGAGCAGAAAGTCTACACATGTTTAACGCAGACTGACGATCCACCTGTTTCCAAAGCACCTTAGCCAATAAAATATATTAAAAAACGACTTTTGCGTAGAGTTTGCTTCTTCATGGTTGAATGCACTTATTGTAAGTAATTACATTCAGAGTCAATGTATTTATACCAGGGGGAATTGAGTTTTGTGACTTTCTCTTTTTTCTTTGTTTATTAATCCATATTCCCTACAGTTTTCAATATCTCATTGTGTCTTCATATTATATTTCTAAGTTCACCAGGAGTGGATGAATGAGAAGTGTTCAGAGAGACCAGAGGACTCATGTGTTCTCTCTCTGTCACGCTGCTTACCTCCATTACCCAGAATGGCTTTTATTCGCCCCATTTATCTACTGAATATATTTAAGTGACTGGGTCTATTGTTTTTGGTCCCGGTACATTTCTTATATTATCTCTCGCTGACCTGTAGCTTGTTCACAGAGAGCGTAAAGTCCCCAGACTTATTCTTCTTCACCTGAGGAAAACTGAACTGTTCGGCATCAGAGGACTCTTTAAACTAGAGACACTACATACTGATATACACCTGAACATCAGCAGGAGAGGACTCTTTAAAGTAGAGACACTACATACTGATATACACCTGAACATCAGCAGGAGAGGACTCTTTAAAGTAGAGACACTACATACTGATATACACCTGAACATCAGCAGGAGAGGACTCTTTAAAGTAGATACACTACATACTGATATACACCTGAACATCAGCAGGAGAGGACTCTTTAAAGTAGAGACACTGAACATCAGCAGGAGAGGACTCTTTAAAGTAGAGACACTACCTACTGATATACACCTGAACATCAGCAGGAGGGGACTCTTTAAAGTAGAGACACTACATACTGATATACACCTGAACATCAGCAGGAGAGGACTCTTTAAAGTAGAGACACTACATACTGATATACAACTGAACATCAGCAGGAGAGGACTCTTTAAAGTACAGACACTACATACTGATATACACCTGAACATCAGCAGGAAAGGACTCTTTAAATTAGAGACACTACATACTGATATACACCTGAACATCAGCAGGAGAGGACTCTTTAAAGTAGAGGCACTACCTACTGATATACACCTGAACATCAGCAGGAGAGGACTCTTTAAAGTAGAGACACTGAACATCAGCAGGAGAGGACTCTTTAAAGTAGAGACACTACCTACTGATATACACCTGAACATCAGCAGGAAAGGACTCTTTAAATTAGAGACACTACATACTGATATACACCTGAACATCAGCAGGAGAGGACTCTTTAAAGTAGAGGCACTACCTACTGATATACACCTGAACATCAGCAGGAGAGGACTCTCTAAAGTAGAGACACTGAACATCAGCAGGAGAGGACTCTTTAAAGTAGAGACACTACCTACTGATATACACCTGAACATCAGCAGAATCTGTCCTCTTTAATATTAGGACTGCTCAGAAAATTGACGCTTAAAAGCCATACTAGTTTTGTCTTGTTTTAATTATATGCACAATTGATTTGTATGCCACTAAATACTCTTTATCTGAATCCTTACACATCTGATTTTTAACCTTGTCATGGAAATTTAAAAGTGGTCAAATTTGTATTTATTGTGCTTTAAAAACAATGCGACTAGACTTTTTAAACAGTGTACTTGATACAAATCTATGGCTTGCAAAGCTAGATTTATAACATTAAGGATCCTTTAAACGTTCTTTCTGGACCAAGTGAACATTAGGAAGTATCCACTCCGATATGTTACCAAAAACTCTATAACTCAGACCTTAAACTGTTGTGTTTGTTAAAATGTCAAGATATTCTATGATACGGTGGTTATTCTACACTTGTGTTCAGGGGCGCCGTAAGGGGGTGAAAAGTTAGGACGATTCTAAGGGCGCGTGACTGACAGGGGCCCAAAACATTTTTAGAACATTCAGAAAAAATGTTTAAGTAACCTTTCATCAATCATCAATAATTAACATTAATATAACGTCATATTGATAATGTACTCACTAAACTTACGATTCATTTAACTTATTTTCTTCCAAAAGTGAATTATCCAAAGCCTCTGAACACCCCCCTCTATTTACATGTAATGGTTTGGTCCGCTGTGCGGCACCGCACTTTCTAGCAGCAGAGAGTGAGAGCATGTGAGGAGGGATGCTAGTACTTACGTGTGTGCCATGTCTCAACGACTCACAAAGTCAGGCTTTCAAAAAGAAAAGAAAGGAGAGAAAGACAAGAGAGAGGGACTAAAGGGCGACAGTATGTCAACCAGTTTTTCAAGAGAAAAGGTGGGTGTGGTCCATGAGTGGTGGAAATTAGTCTGTTAGCTAAGCGTAGTCCATTGTAAATAATAATTGTTTTGAGGTTTTTCATTTCACTCCTCTTTTAGCTGACATTTAATAAATGCTGGTAGATTTTTAGCAGCTATTCATGCTAAATCAGTTGTCCCTCCCCTGGTGCCAGGACCAAGATCCAATGTATTGGAAATTGTAATCTTGCCTTATATGCTTAAACCAAATGCTTCTCATAACATTGTCTAAAACACCTATACCATTTCCTGAGATGTGCTGTTCTTTATTCCCAAGTGCTTCAAGGCCACAGAGCTGATTTGGCAGACTATGTTGAAACTACTCCTGATTTATACAAAGTTTCCTACGGCTCAAGGACACGGGTGTCTCACACAAAGTTTGAACTCCCATAACAATATGAGACCGTGTGAAAGCAGATGTCTGAGCAAACTTTGTCTGCCCGCCTTTTCTTGTATATAAGCTTTGCTATTTTATGACTATTGCGCACACTCCTGCAGACTATCCTATACTCTGTGAGACCTGTGTCTTTGAAGCTTCAAATAAATAACCAGAAAGACAACTCTGTTTGTTTCACCATTTATTTGTTTGACTTGTGTATCTCCACCGTATTGACTGGGTCTAAGATTTCCATAACACCATCTCTAGGCTGCGCAGCCCTGTCCCCCCATAAGGCTTTGCAGTCTTGCCATGCTGTCCATTGAAAGCCAGTTGGCTAGAAAGCTGGACTTCAAGGACTTGATCAGTGACTTTGCCTGTAAGAAGGCTAGGCGCTGGGCTCTTGGTGAGTAAGGCTGAGCAAGGGCTCGTAATAACTGTTAAAGGGCAAGGCTATGGTAACGGTATTGGATCACTACACAGAAGATGCATGATGAGAAAAAGACTGAGAACAGGTAATAGGCTCTGATTTAGCGCCACCATCAGGCCTTTCCGTTTTGTTGTCCGTTTACACTTTAATACCCGCTTATTTTGTAGTTGGTATATTTAATTAAAAAATCTGCTGCTTATGTTATTTTTTTCGTTATAGCATTTTATAAATGATAATATTGGTGTTAATGTTCACTTTATTTTAATTTAAGAGGTCATGTATATTTAAGTTATATTTATTTAGATTTATGAATGTTCCATTCAAAAATGTTATTAAAAAGGCATGTGCACCATAAAAGATGACTATTGAGATCTATTGTCAGGCATGTTAGTGTTATATGAAATAGTGCAGCAGAATGTTGCAGTAGAATTTGCAGTCTGCACAGTGTTATAGTTTCACCGCTCAGTGTCAGTAAATATTGTGCGGTTAGTATTGGACTACAAGATAGATGCAAGCCTGTACAGGTAGAGATATTTAAAGCATAAATGAGTGGGTTGGGTTCTGGAGGTGTGGTTACAGCATTGTGCTTGGTTGGCGTGGCCTGGGCCTGGTGGAGGGGCCCAATGTGATATCTTTTCATGGGGCCCAAAATCCCTGGCGGCGCCCCTGCCTGTGTTACATAACTTCTGCATTTTGTTTTCTTTGGTAGAAGCACTAACAGTTTGTTTGAAAGAAAAGAAAGATGAACCTCCAGGACATTTTAAACTCAGTCACAGTCCTTCTCAGAAAGTCATAAAATCGTGATGGTGTTTGATTGAAAAGTGATCCGTGGGAAGACGCCCGAGTGATGCTGCTTTTCACTCCGTTACCTCTTTGTCTTTCCTCCCTCCATCATTGACATTGAGAAGAAAAGCTGGAGTCACGATGAGTTTCAGTCTCTAAGTTGTCAAAGTTAATGAGAGTTAAATGAAAACTTCTTCTGCTTCACCTCGACATTCAAAACTGAATTTTGCTGACCCTGCCGTCAAGAGAGGCCTTTTACAAAATCAACTAGCTTCATTGGTTTCTTAAAAATCTATTGAAATGACTTTCAAAACTTGATTTACATAAACGAAGGCCTAATAAACCTTTGCTTATACCGGAACCAAATGAAAATATAACGTATATCACTCAGTTTTCATCATCATATCACTCAGTTATAATAAAACTGTATAGATGTAATAGAAATCCTTGTTCAAATGTATCGACAAGCAATTATATACACCTTGTATTCACAACTGTGAACAAAAGTACTTATTTTCTGTTTCTGGCAGCGGCATAAACAGCTTCTGTGCAAACAACAAAGCTGAACCTCCAGGAAAAGCTATTTCAAAAACTTTCTTAGACAAAGACAAACAAACTGAGAATGTGAAGCTGTTTGACCCCAAGCCTGTTTTTCAGGTCTCAGGCTTAAAAATGACATTCCCAGAACAAATGACCATATCTTATCTTCTAAAAGGGTTAAATTAATAATCCTTTCTCTCAAAGTAATGATAAACCTGTGAGTTGGATGTAGAAAAGTCAGAATCAATATAGATGTTTTTTATTTTAAAGAAAATTCAGATTGAACTTGGTAAAAAAACTGTAAATTATAGTGTCCGTCCGAAAAGTATTTTGTACTTATAGTGAAAACTAACCTTGGATGATGGTAAGGTAGACTAAAAGCTTTAGGAATCCAAAGTACAACATATAATAAGTACCCTGTATCAAGATTGATGCAAAACAAGTGATATTTGACCTTTTTAGAGAGGTTTAGCAAAAAAAAAACACTTATGGGGTCATTTGGGTGAATTTTCCATATCTCTGGCCCCCCTTGGTCGATTTTGCTGATTGACATCTCTTTCTAACCGTCAGAGCCAATGGAATCGAGGGGAAGTTCCACATACACACACAGGTTACCAAATAAGGAGTGAGAGAGACGCGTAGAAAAAACGGAAGCTGCGCTAACCTCTGGTGGCTACCATTAGCAGCACATTTTTCTTCTCCGTTTTTTGCATAAAAATTGAATTATGGATTATCAATAATTTTTTCAAAGTGACAGACACATTGCTATAACCTATGGATTAACCTTCAGCCGCGTTTTTTCTCGTTTTAATGCCATTGAACACGACTTTTGATCAGAATAACAGCTAAGGTGTGTTGTCTGTATTTGCTTCCCCTGTCTCGAGTTCTGATCGCTCAGTGATGATCCTTATATTTCTATAATCTGTGGAATCTCAGGATGTTATCTAAGCTTGTTTGTGCAGATCCAATAAGTATATCGATCGGTATAGCTAGAGTTCTGTGCTAACGGCCTTAAGATCTTTTCGCTCGTGGCTAATTCAGAGGCTCAGCTTTTTGCAAAAAAAAAAAAAAAAAGATCAGTTAGCTGAGTTTCTTCCCGTTACATGGATATGAAACATTCATAGTTTATTCAATATTAAGAAGCCTTCAGACGCTGTTTCCTGCAGATGACGCGTTTTGCCGCCCGGGGGCGGGTCGATGGGGTTCAACAGGTTAAAGGGTCCATATAATGCTAATTTTATTCAGGTGTATATCAGTATGTAGTGTCTCTACTGTGACATGTCTCCATGCTGTAATGTTCAAAAAGCTCTTTATTTTTCTCATACTGCCCTCTTTTCACCCTCTGTCTGAAACCAGAGCCCAGTCTGCTCTGATTGGTTAGCTGGCCGGCTCTGTTGTGATTGGTCAACCGCTTAGAGATGTCCCGCCCCTTATAGCCTATCACGTACAATGTGTTGGAGCGCTAGCCACTAGAAGCACAAGTTTTACATAATGATGTTCCTCCTCTAAAGGAAACAGGGATTTTAGCCTTTGCAGACCATTGACATGCACTAAAACCTCTAGAACACACTACAGGACTACAGAAAAACAAGCACAAACACACCTTTAACCCTCCTGTTCGAAGTTGAAAATCAACACGACTTAAAATCCATCCCCCGCCCAAAAATAGCTCCTTTACACCTCACTCTCACATTGATTTACACCCGATGGAACATCTTGCTGTCGAGCTCAGTGATGGGAAGGAAATATTGATGCTCACATGACTGAGTGACGAGATACAGTAAAGTGTTCCCCACCTTTCTGCAAAGCAATATAAAAGCTGTAATAAGAGGAAGGCAGGAAGTCATAATTCATGAATATATTCTGTGTTTTATTAAGCCTTGGGTGGGTGGAGAGATCTCAACCTTCAGACACGTCTTTTTCTAATCTTAACCTCGGACTGACACTGTGGGAGGGGGGCGGATTACTCTGTAAATCATGCATGGGGATATGTTTGATGTGGAAAACAACATTCAAGGGATTACTTTGAGAGTGTAGTATAAAAGCAATATTGAAAATAGATACAGCGTCTTACACCACGCTGCATTTGATTGAAATCCAATACACTGATACGATCAAGTCTGCTTCCAAGATGCTTATAGTTTTTGTTTCCTGTTGACAATATCACAGGAGATGTTAATTACCGCTAAAGGTGGTTATATTTACATATTTTCCATCTGTTTTAGTGTTAGCAAAGAAAAAAGACAGGCCAGGTTGTCATGAAACACTTGTGTAGAATTGCCCGAGGAATAATCCATAAAAATATGTGTGAATCTGATTCACCATGAAAAAACACAAGATGACTTTCACTTGTATTATCATTACTTGATACAGGATTTCCTGCATTCACGTGGTGTTGGAAATTTCCAACTAGGAAAAAGCTGGTGAACCCCCCTCAACTAGAAACAGATAACATGCTTTTTAATAAAGACTCTTAAAGGTCACCTATCATGCTATTTTTAGGCAATAGCATAGGTCTCAGATATATACAAATATATAAAAAACATGTTTATGAAGTGTTTTGCTCAAAATACCAAACAGATCACCCATTCTAGCCATGCCTCATATCCCTCTATTTCACTTCCTGTTTCAAAAGTGATGATTTGGGGTATAAAGCTTTAAATAAAAGAGGAGGGGTCTGAGCTCATGCGGGACCCGGCAGCTACCGTCTAAACTAAATGCTGCCGTGATGAAACGCCATATCATGGATTATCAAGGATTCTCTCTGAAACAGTCTGGAGCTCAAAGGCTTTCTCTCTTGCCGGTTATACCACAAGGTGAGTTCCTTTTTACTTCCTGCTTCTTCACACACATGCTCTCCAGTACAGGTTAGCTCTGAGTGTTAGCGATGCTAATGTAAACACAGACCATATTACGTCCAAAACAGTCGGGCATTGTTTCTGATAGCAACGTTTCTGATTGGGCCGTGGGTCCACATTTCAGATATTACGTCATATCGGACGCAAATCTGGATCAGCTCCGTTGTTCCCCCGTTTTTAGAGATTTGGGTACGGAGGAAAAGAGAGAGGGTTTTATTTTCTGACGCTGCGTGAGTTCCCTGACACACCGGGGACACATGTTGATGTAGAGAAGACATCAACAAGTGCATTTTGCATGATAGGAGACCTTTAAGTTACCTTTAAAGTTATATTATTTTATTTTGACTAAACACAAAACACAGTATCAACACAACACCAGAGTCCAAGCAAGTCATTTCAACTGTGAGTAAAACAAATCTGATGAAAGGAAACGCGTTAGAAATGTCTGTAAAAGGCGTCTAAGTGGCTTGGATAGAAAACAAAGGAAGGAACCACGACAGAGAGTTTTAACAGTAATTTAACGGTTAAAAACTTTTCGACAGGTTACCCCATCTCCGTCTCTTTGGAGGCTGGTGCCGTGGGAATTCTAGTCCTTTACACTGTGTTGACTACAGATGGCACGATAAGGTGGCCTTTTATTATTAAAAAACAAAATACTGGCTCTAAGAATCTCTTTTCAGCGTCCAACATTATGACTTAAAGCTCATGAACCCATGAAAACGTCCCAACTCTTGAAATAATCGACCATCAGAAGAACCAGGTCTGAGTTGTGAGTGAAAGTCTAGATAAATTAAATGATATGTACCAGAAGTTGCAGCTAGAGAGTATCATCTTATCAGAGACACATTTAACACTTAAATCATTTCTCTAAAATGTTCAGATCCTGGACATAAGTGTCTTTGACTGAAATGTGAAAGAGTGTCCTCCCAAATAATGATATGACATGAAACGAGATGATGCAAGACGTGTAAAACCTTCACTATCTGTATCCTAAAAATATGTGTTTTTGCCAAGTCACCCGCTTTGAGCAGAATGCATTCACTTGATTGTATTTTATATGGTTTCAGTTGAATGGTATGTAAGCATTATCCTTTTTTTTCTCATGACAAACAGCCTCCAGAGCGACAGACGCTTCATGACAGGTCGAGTGTGGGCGGGGCTTATCTCTCTGTGTAATGCTTACAGACATTGGCATGATGTCCGCCAGGCGAAGGAAATGTGGCAGCCTGAACAATGTTGCAGAGGCATAAAAGCTCTCACTGAATATAAATGGGAAAACCGGTACAAAAGAACGATCATCTGTCACTGCCGAGTTTGCATAGTCTCAGCAAGTTTCCTTCCGGAAAAAAAGCTGCCGTCGTTCCTTTGACTGCTAATGCAGAGAAAAGAAACACGTCGCTGCTGAGGGGTTTTATTTTGGGGTATGTAGAGGCAGTGTTGTCAAACCAGAGGGAGGCCATTTCCATTGGTGATCCATGGCTTTCTCCAACCTGTCACTGTGGAAACAATCTAGTTCCCAGTGAGCTGAGAACAAGGTGGACTGATTTTATTCATTTTGGGTTGATTTTGATTGCTTATTAATTGGAAAATAAATTGTCCACAGTAGAGGTAATCATTTAGATCTGTTATGCTCTCTACTGTATATCCAATGGTTACAACACTACACATCCCACCATTGGTTCACAGGTAGCCACTTTCTGGTTAAATCTGCCATTTCTGATCCTGAAAATGTCGGAAATGCATTCAGCATCCTCAATAAGCCCTAAAACCACTGCACAATTGTCCAATTCGGCCAAGCCATTTATGAACTATTGTCTGTATGGACTACAATGCTAATTTACGCAGATGATGCTTATTCTGCAAACATAGTGAATGTAAGTTAGCATCTGGCATTTTCTCTGAGCTGGGGACCCGTTCTTTGCATTTCTAACATACAACTTTGCGGTGCTCAACATTTCTGGGTTCACAAGAGGACTCTGGCAGAAAGACTGAAAGGGCCAGATAGCAGCAGAGAGACTTTCTAGTTAACGACGAGCCTCCGTGTCGTTAACTAGTGCCGCTCGGCTGTGATTCCCAAATCTGAGCCAGGAACAGGAGAGGAGCCTTGGCAGCGCTGAGGAGGAGAGATGACTGCAGTACACACATCCTGTACTCAAGTAGAAGTACAGATACTCGTGTTTAAAAATACTCTGGTGAAAGTAGAAGTACTGACTAAACTTCTTTACTCAAGTGAAAGTAAAGAGGCTTTGAAATGTACTTCAGTAGAAAGTACCCATAACTAGCAGCTGTTTTAAAGAGTACCTCCCTTTATATTAATAGAACAATAATGTCATTGTTAGCTAATGAATGTTTCCATGCTGAACAACGGCAACATGACAACGTTTCCATTGGTCCCTCTTCTTTAGAGAAGACCAGGAAATGATGGATACACGGATCGTGTTCAAATCAATAGGCACGCAATGACTCTAAAGAATAATGATCACGCCACCAAACACACATTCAGACTAAAGGAACCAGCTGTTTGGAAAATGAGAGAAGTAGAAAGTTCAGGTATTTGGGTTCAACATGTAAGAAGTAGAAAGTACAGGTATTTGGGTTCAACATGTTAGAAGTAGAAAGTACAGGTATTTGTGTTCAACATGTAAGAAGTAGAAAGTACAGGTATTTGGGTTCAACATGTTAGAAGTAGAAAGTACAGGTATTTGTGTTCAACATGTAAGAAGTAGAAAGTACAGGTATTTGAGTTCAACATGTAAGAAGTAGAAAGTACAGGTATTTGTGTTCAACATGTAAGAAGTAGAAAGTACAGGTATTTGTGTTCAACATGTAAGAAGTAGAAAGTACAGGTATTTGGGTTCAACATGTTAGAAGTAGAAAGTACAGGTATTTGTGTTCAACATGTAAGAAGTAGAAAGTACAGGTATTTGGGTTCAACATGTAAGAAGTAGAAAGTACAGGTATTTGTGTTCAAAATGTAAGAAGTCAAAGTAAAAATTCGTCAGAAAAATAAGTAGTGGAGAAAAGTACTGATACCAGAAACATTAAGTACAGTAACAACGTATTTTTACTCCATTACTTCCCATCTCTGACGAGGAGGATCGATCACTGCAAGAACTCACAGAAGTAGAAACTTCAGAAACACACTTTTTGAACGCGTGCCATGCATGCACACACGCACTAATGAGGAGAGCATTTGGTAACAGAGCCAAACTCCCTCACTGTATCCCCTCTGCCTTCCTGTGCTCTCTGTTTCCAAGGATACTGCAGCACATTGCAATTCTGAAGGGACACTTCATAAGCAATTGAGGGAAAGAAAGCATAACGGAGCAGAAAGGAATGATATACGGTATAATTAAACGTGTGTATGGAGAGATTAAGACAGTGGCTAATACATCAGTAGGGCGCAGGTCAAGAATATGTGAATGCACGTTCATACAGACGCCATTTGCATTCGACAGACCACATTTAACATGATGTAATGATGTTATTAGGTAACGTCCACGTGCGCCATTTGCTGCGTGTCATGTCACCAGCGATGCATGTTCTGTATGCGAGAAATCACACAGTTAATGTAGTGTGAAGCCCTGTGATGTTTACAGTCGTGACTCATGCAGATGCAAGACAAGAGAAGCTTCCTTACCCATAAACTCGATGCCCAAGTGATCTGTTGTGCCAGGCAGCAGCAGGAGGGAGGAGAGAGGGAGAGAGAGAGAGGAAATAAAGTTACTATCAAGAAATGTGTACGTTAGCATTGTGTCACAGCGTATAGAAGGATCATCGCTGACTTGTTCTTTCATGTAAGCTGCTGCATCGGTATTTTACCCGGTGTCACATAGAGTCAGGAGGCGCATGCTAGTGATGACACAAGAAATGACACGCACGCACGTACGCGCACACGCGCACACACGCACACACGCACACACACACACACACACACACACACACACACACACACACACACACACACACACACACACACACACACACACACACACACACACACACACACACACACACACACACACACGGACGGTTGCTTGCTACTGAATTTTTAAAGTACCTCGATATTAATATTGCATTCCCGAACACTTTCAATGGACAGTTTGGATATTTGGAAGTAGTTTTCCAATGTGTGTGTGTGTGTTTGAGAGAAACTCCCTCTGGAGGGAACACAGGGATTTTAGCCTTTGCAGACCATTAACATGCACTAAAACCTAATAACACACAACAGGGAAGGGAAAACCCTAAAAAAGCAGAATACGGTCTCTTTAAAGCTCAAGTTTCTCCTCACACTGATATAGTCCATGACTAAAGATTGTGTGTGTCCTGTTTGTCTGAACAGCATTATGTGAGAGCTTTCAGTGTGTAAATCATGTTGGGTAAACAAGAGGTCAGAGGTCATTTTGATCCCAAAAAACCCTCGCATATTGACACTTATCAAGCTCCACATTTGTGGAATCAGCTTCCAGTTTGTGTTCGGGCGGCAGACACCCTATGCGTTTTTTAAGAGTGCGCTTAAGACCTTCCTTTTTGATAAAGCTTATAGTTAGGGCTGATTAGATTCAGCCCCTAGTTTTGCTGATATAGGCTTAGTTTGTCGGGGGACATCTTACTTCTTCCTTCTCTCTGTCTATACCTGTGTACTCTCATGTTCCGATTAACCCAGCTTCCCCAAATCTCTTTCTTTTTGGTGTTTATATACGCTGGGATCCGGAGTCATGGATGATCCTGCGGTCCTGTGTCCTGCATCGCGAGCCCTGGATCGCGAGTCGTGGCTGTGGTCCTGGATCATAGGTCCTGGATGGATATCCTCGTGGATTCATCTTCTTATTATACACACATGCATTTCCAAACATTTGGACTACCTATGTCTTTGATTTACACACGGCATCTATTGCACGTCTGTCCGTCCTGGGAGAGGGATCCCTCCTCTGTTGCTCTCCCTGAGGTTTCTCCCATGTTCCCCTTTAAACTGTGGGTTTTCTCTGGAAGTGTTTCCTTGTACGATGTGAGGGTCTAAGGACAGAGGGTCTAAGGACAGAGGGTCTAAGGACAGAGGGTGTCGTATTGTCATACTGATATTCTGTACAAACTGTGAAGTCCACTGAGAAAAATGTAACATTTGTGATAATGGGCTATATAAATAAACATTGATTGATTGATTGATAATGCCAAAATTACAAAAATGTTAGGAGCAGATTTCCAGCCAAGCATTTGATGTATCAAGGATCAGATTAAGTCTTCTTTTTTGTGTTATTTTTAATCCAGTTGCTGCTCTTGTAATCCAATATATTCTTCTATAAATTCACAGCATTTCTGGACTTTCTTAGAAGGTTAAAGTCAAACTGTCGGTATTTGACCAATATTTGCTGAAACCTGAATGTAGAAGTTTTCTGAAAGCTTTCATATGAGTGTTTATCTTGTTCCTCTGCTCCTGTCTTGCGTCACGGGCGTTTTTCAAGGCAGAAACGGAGAGAGGTCTCTGGGTCATTGGTAAGGAGAAAAATGATCCGCTTATATCCAGACTAACATTGCCCGATAAGATTGGGGGCAGATTGGATAGAGCTTTCCGCGTCAGAAAGACCGGATCACCCACTCTGAGATGTAGGGCCACTCAGGAGATAAAGTCCCTGTCAGACACTTGAGCACTTCCTCCAGAATATTCTCTAACAGTCACTGAGAGTTAGACACAGCGCCTGTAATCCAAACTGAAACCAAATATCTGTCATTAAAGGGTTTGTGTGTTTTCAGTGAAGCTGCATGCTGACAAAAAAATCCTCTCTTTCAGCAACTGACAGAATAAATCAAAGCAAACAGAAATATTGAAAAGATTAATAAATGAGCAAAAACAAATTATTATTATTATTAATATTATTTAGGTGGGTTGCTTTTATAATGTATTATTATTATTATTAACATATTAATTATTATTATTGTGATTATTATAAATTATTATTATTTGTATATATTTGTTTGTATTCTTTTTTGTTGTTGTATTGATTTAATTAGTTTTTTCTCTAATTAAAAAACAACAATTATAATCCATGGACATCAAACAAGCTATTTCTCGAAACACTATCCAAATGTTAAAGTGCTGCTCTCAAATTAAAGCAAATTTGAGTTTCTTTACCTCTTAATTGAGCGGCCATCCTAAATCTTGATTTTCCGTATAATACTTATTAACAGCACAAATACATGTATATTTGTATCCCTGTGATCCCTCTGACCTCCACAGAGTGATCTATCCCCTGAAAGTCTGCAGTGTGAGCCCTTTGGGTGGAGCTATAAGTGCTGCCACTGCCAGGGTTAGAAACTCAATTTCCCATGGAGCTCAATGAGTGGAGTCGAGCACTAAAGCTGCCGAGGTTAGGGATTTCATTCTGTGTGTATCTCCTCCGTGGGTTTCACATCTATCACTGCAGCTGTCAGGATATGAGCTCCAGCTCCACCGGGGCCTCCACACTGAAGATGTATGCACTGCGGCTCCTGGAAACCACTTTAGATTCAAGGGCCCACCAAGAGTCGTATGTTAAAAAGTGCTCCGTGGAAACTGACGGCATTTGAATCATTAGGTTTGCTGAGAGATACCGCTCACACATCTGAAGCCGAAAACAGCCGGGACAGCCGGTTTGCTGTGTTTCTGACTCAAAGCAGATTATGGTAAAAGTGTTGAAGTGAGAGAAAGACTTTAGTTGTTTCCTTTGAAAAACTGGCCTCAATTTACATGTATTCCAAAAATATAACTCCTAAACATATATTTTTAGGGCCCACCAAGAGTCGTATGTTAAAAAAATGCTATGTGGAAACTGACGGCCTTCGAATCTTTAGGTTTGCTGAGAGATACCGCTGGAGGTCACGCATCTGAAGCCGAAACAGCCGGGAAACTTTCCACAATCGGGGAAGAAGTAGGTGTTTGTTAGCTGTATTTCTGACTTAAAACACATTAAAGTAAAAATGTTGAAGTGAGAGAAAGACTTTAGCTTTTACCGCTGATAACCTGGGCTCAATTTACATTTATTCCACGAATATAACTCCTTAAAATGAGGCTAACATAATTCATTAAGGACACCCGCCTCTGTATCATCATCAACTGTTGGTGAAATTCTAGACATTAAGAAGTTATCAAACCTGGTGAATCTAGTTCAATCCTGATATACAATTATGTTATTGCAATGTTGTTATCTCAAAACAGATTACAGTAACAATTTTGAGGTGAAAGCAAGATGCCTCTGATTAACGGTACGTCCACACGCGTGCGTCAACGGAGACGCTTCCCATTCCCTTTGAATGTGGTGATGTCACTCTTTGCCGAACTGCATTGTGGTTCCGTAGCGTCGCTTTGCCTCCGTCGCTCCGCCTCCGTCGCTCCGCCTCCGTCGCTCCGCCTCCATCGCTTTGCCTCCATCGCTCCGCCTCCGTCGCTCTGCCTCCGTCGCTCTGCGCTCTGCCTCCGTCGCTTTGCCTCCGTCGCTTTGCCTCCGTCGCTTTGCCTCCGTTGCTCTGCCTCCGTCGATCTGCGCTCTGCCTCCGTCGATCTGCGCTCTGCCTCCGTCGCTCTGCCTCCGTCGCTCTGCCTCCGTCGCTTTGCCTCCGTCGCTCTGCCTCCGTCGCTCTGCCTCCGTCGCTCTGCCTCCGTCGCTCTGCCTCCGTCGCTCTGCGCTCTGCCTCCGTCGCTCTGCGCTCTGCCTCCGTCGCTTTGCCTCCGTCGCTCTGCCTCCGTCGCTCTGCCTCCGTCGCTTTGCCTCCGTCGCTGGCTTCGAAAGTTGAGAAAGGTTCAACTTTTCAAGCGTTGACGGAAGCACCAGCCAATCAAATCATATGCCAGTACAAGCTCTAGCCAATCAAACCGCGTGCTTGTGTGTCCGGGGCGGGAGATTCATGTGATTGGTTGTTGGTCGCACGCCAGACACGCCCACCGGCAAGCTTCAACGCGATGCTGCCGTGTGGACGTACCGTTACTGGGCTCAATTTAAATGTATTCCACATATATAACTCCATAACATATATTAGTATACATTTATTTTGAAGAGCTTAATCACCATTTTTTTGTTTCTATTTTTTATAATATTATATTTGTTATTCAAATGTTGGCTATTCCACCCTTTGCACACATTTCCTGTATTCTATTAGATCTTTACTTTTAGATTTTTATTTTTTATTTGACATGTGCTCTGAAAGTACCAGCACTTTGTAAACTTCTTAATTACATGGTTTTCAGGTGTTTTAAATACAACCAAACAGTTTGACTAATCTTACTAAACTATCAAAGATTATGCCATAAAATGGCTGCGTCTGTTAATAAATTAAGGGTATAATATTGTACATAATATGACAGCATAGTGTGGTTAAAGCTGTATTTTTCTGCTGTGTGTATAATGAGAGAATGACATTGACATTAAAAGTCTGTACCGCTCGTTAAAATGTCCTTGAATTGATTAATCCGTCTCATTAGCATCTTCTTGTCAAATAAACCACACACCATAATAATCACATGGAGAAACTAAGCAAACCAATGTGGCATTTCATATGAAGGTATCCTCCCCACTGTGTGTGTACGTGTGTGCGTGTGTGTGTGTGGCCTAGCATTACTATACTTGTGGGGACCTACATATGTTTACACAGTCACGTGTGGGGACTCGCCTCCCTTATGGGGACAAAATGGAGGTCCCCATGAGGGGAATCATTAATTTTAGGGTGAAGACTTGGTTAGGTTTAGGTTTATGGTAAGGGTTAGCGTTAGGCATGTGTTGGCTATGGTTAAGGTTAGGATAAGTCTCCAGGAAATGCATGTAAGTCAATGTAATGTCCCCTAAAGTGATGTATACATGGTATGTGTGTGTGTGTGTGTGTGTGTGTGTGTGTGTGTGTGTGTGTGTGTGTGTGTATGTGTGTGTGTGTGTGTGTGTGTGTGTGTGTGTTGGAGGCAGGTGTGTGTGGCAGGGAGTCTGTATCGTGTTGCCATACTTCCCATCCCTGTGGATCCACACATGGTGATGAAGCTTGGCTGGATATATGTGTGTGTGTGTGTGTGTGTGTGTGTGTGTGTGTGTGTGTGTGTGTGTGTGTGTGTGTGTGTGTGTGTGTGTGTGTGATTCCTGCCTACTTCCACCTCTGGAGAGAGCCTCCCAGTGACAGATAGATTAGCTGACCTCTGTTGCAATTACATATTCCAATATTAAATGTGTTGCTTTTTGTGTGTAATTGTCTTTTTCTTCTATGTTTTGTTACATATTTATCTTTGTATTGTATCACTTCTGACTGTTGGTGAAATTCTACATATTTCCAGGTTATCAAACCTAGTAAATCTAGTTCGATCCTGATATACAATTAAGTTATTTCAAATGTAACCTCCAGGAAAGGGCATTAAATACACCTACGCAGAAAAAAAGCATTTTTTCCCTGGATGTGGATGTGAATATTTGTCTCTATTTAAGTCTGGGCCCAGGTTCAGGGTCTTGCTTCAAAACGCTTTCAAATGCAACCGTTTTGAATCAATGCAGCGTGAAAGTGAGAGAAAGAAAGAGATGACAGCTTTTGAAAGGTAACTCAACATGAACCCTTTACTAATCACGTGCAGATGAGAGCAGACTGAACCTTAGTCATCAACACGATTGATTGTTTCTCTTCGATTGACAGATTGAGGCTGTTATCTGAGAGACGACCAATACTTCTTCTTCTACTAATTAATGTCCATCAATCAGGGAAATGTCAGCCTGCACTGCTGATTGACTACTCTTCATCTTCTAATAGACACTTTTATATTTCATTTGTCGTACGTACAAGCCACTATAGCAGTGTTTCTCAAACTTTTTCATACCAAGGACCACTTAACCAATAAAAAAACACTCGCGGACCACCTAACTCCACAAATATCCCAAAACACATCGTTTTTTACAAATCGCCTGAACATTGTACAAACAATTGGCCACATGTGTGATGAAGGTGTTTATCTGGGCTATATCATGCAATCGAAAGTGAAACTTAAGATCGTTCCATTGCGGAGATATTCCCGGGAGAGTGCGGAAAACTTAAATAAATGTATTTATTTCAAATGTGAAATTTTACCAATATACTCACGGACCACTAGGGGGCGCTCACGGACCACCATTGGTCCGCGGACCACACTTTGAGAAGCACTGCACTATAGGCTCCAAATAAGACACCAGATAAGCTTCTGCAGTGGTGAAACAATATCCAATTCTATCCCAGATGTATGAGCCACAAATAAAGCTTGTTTCCTAAAAACACACAACTCATGAATCGTATCATCCGACCAACCAAATGTGCAGTTTCTACTAAAAGTCAACATTTCAGAAAAAAAGTCATATTTCTGAGAAAAGTAAAAATTCAGATAAAATGTCAGAATCCTTAAAAATGTTACAATCTTTAGTCAAATTTCTGAAAATGTTTTCGAATTCAGAAAGAAGTCAGAATTCGAAAACATTTTCAGAAATTTGACTTTTTTCAAGATTTCAACATTTTTAAGGATTCTGACTTTTTATCTGAATTTTTACTTTTGAATTCAGAAAAATAAATCTACATTCTTAAAAATAGTCAGAATTCTGAGAAAAGTAACATTTCTTTAACAAATTCAAATGAGCGGAAAATAGTACAATTTCAGAAAAAAGTTCTTATTCTTAAAAATTTCAGATTTCAGAGACAAAATTCTTAATTCTGAAAAAAATACTTTAAAAAAAGTAAAAATATTGAGAAAAAAATGTAAAAATACTGAAAACATTTTGAGATTAGGGTTAGGGTTGAGAACACAAACAAATTCACACGTGGCGTCTTCCTTTCTGAACTGTTGCTATTGTTCTAAAAATGTCACTATTTCCAAAAATTCATTTTCCACGTTCTGCACTCAATAACTCCAATATGCAAATCCTCCTGTTGAGCTTTGATTAATACAGATAAGGTTTGAGTACACTGCAACACACACACACACACACACACACACACACACACACACACACACACACACACACACACACACACACACACACACACACACACACACACACACACACACACACACACACACACACACACACACACACACACACACACACACACACACACACACACACACACACACACACACACACCATGTATACATCACTTCAGGGGACATTACATTGACTTACATGCATTTCCTGGAGACTTATCCTAACCTTAACCATAACCAACACATGCCTAACCCTAACCCTTACCCTTACCCTAACCCTAACCAAGTCTTCACCCTAAAATTAATGATTCTCCTCATGGGGACCTCCAATTTGTCCCCATAAGGGAGGCGAGTCCAACACACACACACACACACACACACACACACACACACACACACACACACACACACACACACACACACACACACACACACACACACACACACACACACACACACACACACACACACACACACCACACACACACACACACACACACACACACACACACACACACACACACACACACACACACACAGTCTCCATCTCTTCCTCATCCCTCTCAGATAGAAAATGGTTGATGTACAGATGGGCCTTGCGTCATGCTCACATCTGAGACTGATAGCTCCTCTCTCTCTCTCTCTGTGCAGAACAGAGAAGACGCTACATGCTATTTCCAATTAGTGCTCAGCAATCTTTGGAGGGAGAGTGGAAAAATAAATTGATATTTTGACAGATGGCAGATCTGAAGGAGCAGAGGGAGAAACTAAAAGATCGCACTGCATTGTCCGCTGTTCGGCAATCATGTGATGCAACACAACGTCTGTGTTTCTAACTCACACCCTGTGACAATATCTAGAGGTTTCTAGGTGCATTCCATTGGGATCACAGATTGTGTATTTCCAGTGAGGTAAATGGTAATACAACAACAGTGAGTTAATATTGTAGATATGATAACAATGTGGAGTATTTGCATTGATCCTAGCCCCAATATTAACCAAATAGTCTGCTTTTTACCCAAAGAAATACAACATACTTGAGGCATAGCTCTCATCCTACTAAATAAAAGAACTGCTGCAACCTGTAGAACATTTTAGAAAATAAAGTCGAAATTCAGAAAAAAGTCAGAATTAAGAAAAAGTCAGAAAGAAATTCAAAATTCGAAAAAAAGTTCGATTTCTGAAAAAAGTCACAATTCGGAAAAAGGTTTTGACTTTTTAAATAATTTTGAGATTAATATCAGAACACAAGCATTTATGTTTGTGTTCCGATATTGCTTCATATAAAAAGCTGATTTTTCGTTGTTAAGGGTTAGGGTCAATATCGGCGGTGGTGGCGAAGTCGATAGGGACTTGGCTTGGCAACTGGAAGGTCACCAGTTAAAGTCCCCGCAAGACCAAGTGCTACCGAGGTGTCCCTGAGCAAGGCACCGTTCCCTACACTGCTCCCCGGGCGCCGTTCAAAATGGCAGCACACTGCTCCTAACACAGGATGGGTCAAATGCAGAGAAACAATTTCCCCATGGGGATTAATCAAGTATATCAAATATCAAATAATCCCAACTCTTCTCATAGCTACAATATTAATTCACTGTAAATATTGTAGCTCGTTAAAATGTCATAATGGCATTTAACATTCCACCAAAAATCTGCCGGCTATAAGCATTCATCTCCTCCTGAAGTTGCTGCCTGGAGGTTTGCACTTTGCGGAAAATATCCTTGAATTTACCTTCGTTTCTGAACATTTCCAACATAAAAACATTGACATGCGCAGCGCGTTGTGGACAAAACAATTGTCAGCCGCTATGAAAATAATAATAATAGCATTCAACCGGAAAGTGGTTTAGTTGTTTTTCAAATTGCCGGCCTAGATTTTTGTCAGGTCACACGTCTGTCCTGAACTGAAAGCAGCGTGTTACAGTCTGACAGATTAATGCCTGTGTGTGTGTGTGTGTGTGTGTGTGTTTAAAAAATCCACCAAACAATATATTTTCCAAATGCCAGTCTCAGTTGTTGTTGAATTTTAAAGTCGTCTTTCACTGACCCGTTTCATTGTTTCATCATCTGTTCTCTCTCCTTCTTTTTTGTTTTTCTCTGTATCCTGTCTTTTGTTTTAGCCCAAAGCAGTTTCTATGGCAACGAGGTATCTGTATCTTCTGACCTGACAGAAACTCTTTCATCCGAGCGGCTGTGTGTCTGCTCTGCATCCATAAATCAGAGCGTCAGTGCAACAAACAACCGGCCCGAGGAGGATGATTGTGGTTCTCTCTGTCCTGTCCTACCTAAAAAACAATAAACAGGAACACCACTCATATCATCTGGATGTCATTATGTAAGAGGAAACGTGCAGAAAGAGACGAGAACATAACCATCTTTTTAAGAGACCCTGTTATGATTTTTGGGGTGTTCCCTTCCCTGTAGTCTGTTATATAGGTGCATGTAAATGGTCTGCAAAGCCTGAAATCCCTGTTCCCTTCAGACGGAGTTTCCTGAAACGCCTCATAATGTTTTCTCACTCGAAGTTGGTTATTCATTGTTTCTCATTGTATGAATCCTCCATTTAAGCTTCCTTGATTGTGATTAATAATATTTACCATTATCAACCACACAATTGTTGATTCCTGCAAGGTATTCAACTTTGGATTCCTTAGATATTGAATATCCAACAATGTCGTCAATCGTAGTATGCACATTTTCACAAAACACGTTAGAACAAATTCAACCAGTGGTGTGGTTTTGCTTTCTAGACATTTACTGTATGGTTTATTTTTGAAAAGACAACATTTTGAAACAGAAATTGAGAATCTTGAAAAAATAAAAATAATTTTGGAGAAAAAATTATATTCTGAGAAAAAGTCCCAATTTTGAGAACAATTTAATTTAATTATTTTCAAAGAATCTCAGAATACAACAAAGGATTATATTAGATTTCTATAAAAACAGAACAGAGACATTGCAGGTGAAGAAAGAGCAACATGGCATGCAGCCAAACAGCCACATCTTATTCTAAAAAGAAAGTGAGTTTTGGTCTTAGCATAAACCAGATTGGTGGAAACATGAATCCAAACTCAGGCACTTTCCCTCTGCTAAGGGAAGGAACTATTTCTTTCCAATTATTCCAACACCAGGGGGCTTTCTCATGAATTTTCCTTGTCTGGAACACATTTGTCCAATTATTCCAACACCATTTGAATGCATCACAAGTGCCATATCTTGTTTTATCACTCATTCAATTAAGTCAGTGTTTTTTCTTTAAAACCACGAAAAAAGGTATCCACAGATATGTAAATAAGATCTGTTTTTACGACTGGCTCTTACTGTGATAATATCTCATGGGTTTAAGGCTTTTCTCATAACTGCTTTGAAAAGAAATCCACAACAAATCTGGCCCTAAAAGACACGATGCATTGTGGTTTGTTTTCTATGGAATCACTGGTTTTAACTGACTGGTTTTCGTCCAAGCTGAAGTGGGAATATACAGTACCTTGTTACTGACCGAGAAGAAATGTGAGACAAGGATAACTTAGAGCCAAGTCCAACAAAATCAATAACTACTCCCAGAATAAAATAACACGGTGTGCAGCGACATAACATACAACGAAGCAGAAACACAGAGCACGAAGCAGAACATCAGGAGGGATAGAAACAGCTGATTTAACCTACAGGAACTTTGCTGCATGCAGAAAAAAAGCTATATTTGAACAGTTTTCCTCAACAGGGATTTAGCTGATTACACACAAATCAAACACAAATGGAAAAAGAAACAGAAATTAGGCTGGGTTTAATTTGCAGAATGACTCTTCATTTCCTTTCAGCTCTTATCCTAATTGCTTTCTCTATAACCTCGCTGTCCTCTTTATGCCTCAATTTCTAATTCTTCACCTCCTCCAGTCTCTCAACTTCTTCATCACAGTATTAAGATAGAGATGAACTACAGTTCAGGAAAATAGCAGCTTCACAGATCCATGTTGCCCGCATTATTCTTCACATCCTTTCCAACCATCACACTTTTCTAAATGCTTCTCTCATACTTACATTAAAACCATTCGTTCTCAGAGGATCCAGGTGGGTGTGCAGGCCATTACATGTCAGCAAACACACATGCAATAACTAAAGGAAATGCTTTTTCCACCTCCATTTGACAGTCACCTCCCTCACATTATTTCCTGCTCGCTGCGTAGCATTAAAGCAAAGTGACACAGAATGAGGAAGAGAGGTCTAACCGTACGAGAAGACTTTTAACAGACTCTGAGTTATTGGACTGAAATCATTTTCACTATCTTCCCTTATTGTTTGCTGCTGCACAAGGACACATCTTACTTTAGCGATGTTTTTGAAAGCCTTAAAAGTTAAATGGGACTGAAGTGTATTCATAAATGTGGCTGTGTTTGAGTACAGAACATTATGAGACATGAGATTTGGTATTATTAAAAGCTGATGTAACTGGATCAATCTGTTTACAATGTGCAGGAACGCCTATAGGGAGCTGTCAATCATCATCAAGGTCATATCAGCGACACACACACACACACACACACACACACACACACACACACACACACACACACACACACACACACACACACACACACACACACACACACACACACACACACACACACACACACACACACACACACACACACACACACACACACACACACACACACACACACACAAGCTTTTGTAACAGCTTTAAATCCTGCAACACTTTGTACCCATGTTTCTTAAATTGTTTTCACTGCCGGTGTTGCTTTGTGAGTTGATGATTATTCAGTGTTTTGATGTACCCACTTTTCATAAACAGGCTTTCTACTTTATCCTTTCCCACACTTTCTTCCCTGAATGGCTTTAAAAGATGTCGATACAACAGGTGAGTGTGTTGCATTCAGCTGCAGGCGAAAAGTGTGGGAGGAACAGCCGCAGTCAAGTTTTCAGCTTTAGAGGAGCATGACTCAGGTTATTCATAAAGCATGCTGTGGTGTTGATGCAATGCGTCCCAGTCTTGGTAACAAATAACTTGATCCTCCTGATTCTTGGAGAACAGATTCATCTCTGTCTGTCTGTTGAAAGTTATCACAAAAAGGAGTTTGATATCTTTTCACTGAACTCTCTGACGGCGACATCTACATTTGCTGTTATTGTTGAACACAATTCTTCTTTCAAACGTTATTCAAGCTGAAGAATCTGTCTGCCGGCTCAGTGAAGGTTTACAATAAGTGGTGTGGTGTAAAGGTCAAAGTTATTACTAATAAAACAACAAATCTGATACTGACCTTTTCTTACTTTCAGATATTTCTTTACAAAACTTTATACTCTAACTTTAAAAACTGTATTAAAAGGTGTATATCAGTATGTAGTGTCTCTATTTTAAAGAGTTCTCTCCTGCTGATGTTCAGGTGTATATCAGTATGTAGTGTCTCTACTTTAAAGAGTCCTCTCCTGCTGATGTTCAGGTGTATATCAGTATGTAGTGTCTCTTCTTTAAAGAGTCCTCTCCTGCTGATGTTCAGGTGTATATCAGTATGTAGTGTCTCTTCTTTAAAGAGTCCTCTCCTGCTGATGTTCAGGTGTATATCAGTATGTAGTGTCTCTACTTTAAAGAGTCCTCTCCTGCTGATGTTCAGGTGTATATCAGTATGTAGTGTCTCTATTTTAAAGAGTTCTCTCCTGCTGATGTTCAGGTGTATATCAGTATGTAGTGTCTCTACTTTAAAGAGTCCTCTCCTGCTGATGTTCAGGTGTATATCAGTATGTAGTGTCTCTTCTTTAAAGAGTCCTCTCCTGCTGATGTTCAGGTGTATATCAGTATGTAGTGTCTCTTCTTTAAAGAGTCCTCTCCTGCTGATGTTCAGGTGTATATCAGTATGTAGTGTCTCTACTTTAAAGAGTCCTCTCCTGCTGATGTTCAGGTGTATATATATATATATATATATATATATATATATATATATATATATATATATATATATATATATATATATATATATATTAGGGCTGTCAAACGATTACAAATTTTAATCAGATTAATCACAGCTTAAAAATTAATTAATCATGATTAATCACCATTCGAACTATGTCCAAAATATGCCATTTCTTTATGTATATTGTTGTGGGAATGGAAAGATAAATGAAAGAAGGCGGCTATATCCATTTAACATACAGTATCTATGTCTATTATAACATTTTTCTGCGTGTCAAAATGAAAGACAGCACACACACCTATCAATCATCAAACCGTGGGGTCTTAATTCATTACGTGTTGATTTCTATCAACGGGGGGGTACTTCAGGAAAGTCGGGGGGGGGTTAGTGGAGTACTTGTGACCACAGAGTGCGAACGTTGTGATCAGCTGTTTTAGCGCAGTTCTCCAGTGAAGGGGGGGAAGTCTCCCTCCGCAGCCGGTTGGCGTAGTTTTGGCACAATGCCGTTGTACAGACCGACGTTAACAGCAGCCCTGTCTGTGCACACGGAGACCGACTCTGTCGTCCGGTGATCTAACCGCCTTCTGGAAAAGCTTCACAAGTACGTCGGTACGCAAATGCGCTTTGTGACACAAGTGACGGTAAGCATTTCAGATTACACACATAACCTGCGTACCAGTTATGTGCACCCCTGTACTACAGCAAAAGTATTCTCCGTCTGGACTTCCTGCAACAACACCGACATTATCAAAGATGTTCTATTGAGAAGACGATCACTACGTGACAAAAGTTTTCAAAACCGTTTCTGGTCTTCGGTATTTCCAGACAAGTGGCTACTGAAATCAATCTTACTAACTGCTGTCTGTGCAATTTACTCCGTGCGAGTTGGCGGACTTTATTTAGCTTACTTTAACATCATTTTTCATGGTGGGGCTAAGCCATTTCTCGGTATGGGTGTAGCCTACCCCAACCATACCCTGGCGCTGCCACTGGTGGCACGTATGGGGCGGGCCATTCTGCACATGCGTTAAATGCGTTAAATATTTTAACGCAATTAATTCAAAAAATTAATTACCGCCGTTAACGCGATAATTTTGACAGCACTAATATATATATATATATATATATATATATATATATATATGCTCTGATTGGTTAGCTGGCCTGCTCTGTTGTGATTGGTCAACCACCTAGAGATGTCCCGCCCCTTAGCCTATCACGTACAATGTGTTGGAGATATCCACTCCTTCTGGAGGGAGCACAGGTATTTTAGCCTTTGCAGACCGTTTACATGCATCAAAAACAGGGCCCCTTTAAGCCGAAGGTTTCCTTATCAGAAGCATTTGAGGGTGAAAGTTTCCTTTCCATCAGCTTTCATGGTGAAAACATCTGGCATTAAGATTAATTTATATCTTGATAAGATCTGTTGATGCTTATTAGTCACCATGTGGATTGCAGCTTACTAATTCGTGATTAATTTATAATTGTTTCACATCACAAAAGTTTTGCATTGCCGATAAAAACTGAATTTACAAGCTTAATATTGCTGTTTGAGATAACTAACCATAGCCTTAGTTTTGTCTTCAGTTCACTCCCTTTTGCTGTGACTATGTAAATATCTCCGCTGTTGGACGATTAAAAGAATGATGATCCTGATTCTCATCACGACAACAACACTTCTCGGATAATGGCTTGTAAAGTTAAGAACTCAAAGACATTTATTTGAAAAGGTATTGTATCGAGCTGAATCGATGACAGTTGCAGAAATGTAAAGGAGAAAAGGAGCCAGCCAAGACTTCAGATGAAGCAGAGGAAGGTCAGCCGGTGAATCACTGAAGACTCTGGGGCTTTTCTGGAAACCAGGAGGAGGGTGAGGAAGAGGAGGGTGAGGAAGAGGAGGGTGAGGAGAGGAGGGAGAGGAGAGGAGGGAGAGGAAGAGGAGGGTGAGGAGAGGAGGGAGAGGAAGAGGAGGGTGAGGAGAGGAGGGAGAGGAAGAGGAGGGTGGCTCTGCAAAGATGAATGAGTAAGTAAGGAGGAGGAATAAGAGTAAACTGTTCCCCAAGGCGATGAAATGAAGACGAGAAAGGAGAGAGGAGGACGTGTCAGGAGAGAGTTTGGCTTTTGTTTTGATAATAAGGAGAGTTTTAGTGACAGCGCCTGAAGTCATGGAGGTCTGAGTGAGAGAGGAGTGAGAGGTGGATGGAGACGGACCGAGGGACACTTATAATGCATCGGGGCAGATGTCATGGACTTAAGTCACGCACATATCAAGTCTTCCTCCTCTCTGACTGTCTATCCTCTAAAGAGGTGGGAAGTAGTTGAGTACAAATACTTCGTTACTTAAGTACATTTTTCTGGTATCTGTACTTTACTCCACTGCTTATTTTTCTGACGACTTTTGACTTTGACTTCTTACATTTTGAACCCAAATACCTGAACTTTCTACTTCTTACATGTTGAACCCAAATACCTGTACTTTCTACTTCTCTCATGATGAACTCAAATACCTGAACTTTCTACTTCTTACATGTTGAACTCAAATACCTGTACTTTCTACTTCTTACATGTTGAACTCAAATACCTGTACTTTCTACTTCTTACATGTTGAACCCAAATACCTGTACTTTCTACTTCTTACATGTTGAACACAAATACCTGAACTTTTACTTCTTACATTTGAACTCAAATACCTGTACTTACTTATGTTGAACTCAAATACCTGTACTTTTACCTTACTTCTCTAATGTGAACTCAAATACCTGAACTTTCTACTTCTTACATTTTGAACTCAAATACCTGAACTTTCTACTTCTTACATGTTGAACTCAAATACCTGTACTTTCTACTTCTTACATGTTGAACCCAAATACCTGTACTTTCTACTTCTTACATGTTGAACCCAAATACCTGTACTTTCTACTTCTCTCATGATGAACTCAAATACCTGAACTTTCTACTTCTTACATGTTGAACTCAAATACCTGTACTTTCTACTTCTTACATGTTGAACCCAAATACCTGTACTTTCTACTTCTCTCATGATGAACTCAAATACCTGTACTTTCTACTTCTTACATGTTGAACTCAAATACCTGTACTTTCTACTTCTTACATGTTAAACCCAAATACCTGTACTTTCTACTTCTTACATGTTGAACCCAAATACCTGTACTTTCTACTTCTTACATGTTGAACTCAAATACCTGTACTTTCTACTTCTTACATGTTGAACTCAAATACCTGTACTTTCTACTTCTTACATGTTGAACTCAAAATACCTGTACTTTCTATTTCTTACATTTTGAACCCAAATACCTGTACTTTCTACTTCTTACATGTTGAACTCAAATACCTGTACTTTCTACTTCTTACATGTTGAACTCAAATACCTGTACTTTCTACTTCTCTCATTTCCCAAACAGCTGGTTCCTTTAGTCTGAATGTGTGTTTGGTGGCGTGATCATTATTCTTTAGAGTCATTGCGTGCCTATTGATTTGAACACGATCCGTGTATCCATCATTTCCTGGTCTTCTCTAAAGAAGAGGGACCAATGGAAACGTTGTCATGTTGCCGTTGTTCAGCATGGAAACATTCATTAGCTAACAATGACATTATTGTTCTATTAATATAAAGGGAGGTCAGGTACTCTTTAAAGCAGCTGCTAGTTATGGGTACTTTTTACTGAAGTACATTTCAAAGCCTCTTTACTTTGACTTGAGCAAAGAAGTTTAGTCAGTACTTCTACTTTCACCAGAGTATTTTTAAACACGAGTATCTGTACTTCTACTTGAGTAAAGGATGTGTGTGCTCTCCACATCTCTGTTTCTCAGAATATAGTCGGATACATAGCCTAACTCTTTACTTTGAGGGGAGTTGTTCGTCCTATAAGGGAGAAAAGTAGAGACTCAAGTGAGATCACTGTTTTTATTTTGATGTCATCATTAATTTACAGTAAAGCAGCCAGATGTCAGACTTTTAAATTGCTCCTTCATCTCTGATTATGTCAGTGGTTAAAACATGTCCGGTGTTGTGCTTATGGGCAAATTCTGCCTTTTAATAAGTAAGATAGCATTTTTTTTAAAGAGTCCTCTCCTGCTGATGTTCAGGTGTATATCAGTATGTAGTGTCTCTACTTTAAAGAGTCCTCTCCTGCTGATGTTCAGGTGTATATCAGTATGTAGTGTATCTACTTTAAAGAGTCCTCTCCTGCTGATGTTCAGGTGTATATCAGTATGTAGTGTCTCTACTTTAAAGAGTCCTCTCCTGCTGATGTTCAGGTGTATATCAGTATGTAGTGTCTCTACTTTAAAGAGTCTTCTCCTGCTGATGTTCAGGTGTATATCAGTATGTAGTGTCTCTACTTTAAAGAGTCCTCTCCTGCTGATGTTCAGGTGTATATCAGTATGTAGTGTCTCTACTTTAAAGAGTCCTCTCCTGCTGATGTTCAGGTGTATATCAGTATGTAGTGTCCTCTACTTTAAAGAGTCCTCTCCTGCTGATGTTCAGGTGTATATCAGTATGTAGTGTCTCTACTTTAAAGAGTCTTCTCCTGCTGATGTTCAGGTGTATATCAGTATGTAGTGTATCTACTTTAAAGAGTCCTCTCCTGCTGATGTTCAGGTGTATATCAGTATGTAGTGTCTCTACTTTAAAGAGTCCTCTCCTGCTGATGTTCAGGTGTATATCAGTATGTAGTGTATCTACTTTAAAGAGTCCTCTCCTGCTGATGTTCAGGTGTATATCAGTATGTAGTATCTCTACTTTAAAGAGTCCTCTCCTGCTGATGTTCAGGTGTATATCAGTATGTAGTTATCTCTACTTTAAAGAGTCCTCTCCTGCTGATGTTCAGGTGTATATCAGTATGTAGTGTCTCTACTTTAAAGAGTCCTCTCCTGCTGATGTTCAGGTGTATATCAGTATGTAGTGTCTCTACTTTAAAGAGTCCTCTCCTGCTGATGTTCAGGTGTATATCAGTATGTAGTGTCTCTACTTTAAAGAGTCCTCTCCTGCTGATGTTCAGGTGTATATCAGTATGTAGTGTCTCTACTTTAAAGAGTCCTCTCCTGCTGATGTTCAGGTGTATATCAGTACGTAGTGTCTCTACATGTCTCCATGCTTTAATGTTCAAAAAGCTCTTTATTTTTCTCATACTGTCTGTGCTGCAGCACCTCTTTTCACCCTCTGTCTGAAACCAGAGCCCAGTCTGCTGGCTGAGGCCGGCTCTGCTGTGATTGGTCAACCGCTTAGAGGTGTCCCGCCCCTTAGCCTATCACGTACAATGTGTTGGAGCGCTAGCCAATAGAAGTGTGAGTGTTACATAGGAATGTCACAGTTGTCAGATGTCGAAAACAAAATGGCAGAACAGTCTGTTTATCAGTGTGCATTGGACGTGGACATCTCCTGGATAATTTGATGACACTACAGATTTTTGTGAAATGTGCAATACTTGAAGAATGTAATATTGACCGAGATTTCCAAAAATTAATTAACTTCACATCGCTAAAAAAATGCAGGGATTTTCTCCGAGCGAATCTGATGTTTGAGAGTTTCAAGTCCCCAAACATTGTCTGTGCAGAAAATGAAAGTGACTTTAACATCTTCAACTTCTCTTCGAGTAAATATTAAAGATTCAAAGGCTTATTGTCAGATGCGCAATATCTACGGCGTAGTTCCAGCAGCAGAGAATATACTTTAGACATAAAAAGAAGAATAACACATAAAATAGTGCAAGTGGTGCATCTAAAAGAGAAGCAGTCTCTGCTCTATAAGCTCTTTTTTCTTAAAGGTATCATAAGAATATGGATGCATTCACATTGTGTGTTTAACTCCAAACTCTACCAGGGTTTGGAGTTGGTTTTTAAGCCTTTTATACCTCGAGTGAAATCCCCCTGGTGCAGGAAAGGTAATGTGGGGGACAGCTGCAGTTATTTATATCCCAGCAGTGCTAAAGGTTGCTCTGAGTGCAGAGCAGTTTAATATGACCATGCCACCCGAGCACTGATCCCTGATCAGCTCTCTTGTTCTCGGAGGTTTAATGACTGCAGGTCCACAGCGAGGTGGAGCAGAGGCAGAGCGCCGTGACTTAATCTGCCCGGACACCCGTCTTCATTCAGCTCAGAGAGGGGAGAGAGGAGGGTGACACATGGAGCGGTGAGATCAGACTTATAGAGAGAGAGAGGGAGAGAGAGGGAGAGAGAGAGGGAGAGAGAGAGGGAGAGAGAGAGAGAGAGAGGAGAGAGGGAGAGAGAGAGGAGAGAGAGAGAGGGAGGGAGAGAGGGAGAGAGAGAGATAGGGAGAGAGAGAGAGGGAGAGAGGGAGAGAGGGAGAGAGGGAGAGAGAGAGAGAGGGAGAGGGAGAGAGGGAGAGAGGGTGAGTGGAGTCAGTTTAAGGAGACTTTGTGTTGAAAAGAGGAGGGGATACAAGAGCTCATATTCCTGCTACTACAGCATTTTTGACCTTTTTAAAGAACATTATTCAGATTTTTTTTTATTGTTTATATTTGATATCATTTTCATTGTTTTCATCCATCTATCTATCCATCTATCCATCTATCTATCTATCCATCTATATATCTATCTATCTATCTATCTATCTATCTATCCATCCATCCATCTATCTATCTATCCATCTATATATCTATCTATCTATCCACCTATCCATCTATCTATCTATCTATCTATCTATCTATCTATCTGTCCATCCATCCATCTATCTTAGATAGATTGATAGATGGATAGATAGATAGATTTGTCAAATACAGTGGCGAGCCGTGACTTTTATACCTAGTTCCTCTGACCCCCGCCCCTTCTCTCTAAAAAAAATAGCTATTACGTCACAGCGTATACTTCAGCGGAATATCAAAACAACGGCCCGGGGTGCAAAACGCATCAATGACAGCGACCCTCTACCACACAAAACAACACCTGTAAATAACCCAATTTGTGTTCTTTGAAATTGAAAAGGATATTGCATTGTGTTTGTTACTTTCGTTGCAGTTGTATGTCTTAAGTGTAATTTGGCATGCTTTTATTTTGAAGGCGAGTTTACGCTGTTGACAGGAAGTTGTTGTTGCTAAGGAAACAAGAAAAGTTTCACAGCGGGCGGAACTTGTCATAAAGTCCGCGATAATAAAACCCACCCATTTAGAGGGAAGATATGATTGGTCAATTGTACTGCCATTTAACATTACTCTCTCGTTCAGTTACTATAGCGACCCTCTGTGAATTCATAGCTGGACATCCAACAGCTCCTCTCTTCACCTCGCAGAGACGAGCTTCTTTCATTTAACCCTTCACATTCCAACAGAAACTGAACAGGCAGATTCGAAGGATGTACTTCTTTGGAAATGTTATTTTAAATACAATTCAATCAAGTTATTTTGGTAAAACTAATGAAAAATATAACTAAAAAAATATTTAAAAACATATTTGTAGAATTTGTAGAATAGAGGGCCCTGACGGCTCGCCACTGGTCAAACAGTTATAGTAGTTAAAAACGCCATCATGCAAGCATAGTGTGTTTTATATGTTGTAAGAAATATCAATGAGAGTTTAGGAATTGGTGTAAAGTGAACAATATTTGCCTCTGAAACTTAGGACTGAAGCATCTGGCCACAACACAATATATAAAACTATAGTATAGCAAGTCAGTTAAACAGAGTCCTGTCTATATACATAAGCTTTAATCTCCTCTTTATAACCCTTCTTTTGAAGAGAGCCTCATACATAAAGCATTACTCATTACGATTCTGTTTAATGGAAATAAAAGCTCTTAAACTCTGACACTACTAACTCATTTGTCCTGCAAAGAAATATATAACATATTATTAAAAAGCTCCAAGGAACAGCTGGGTTGTTAAAGTGTTAAGTAGGTATTTAAATACTGCCTTCACGTTATACTTATTGCTGGAGGCTGTTAATATGACGTCTAAATATTAATAAGAAAAATAGTCAGACCTCTTTAGAGATGAATATAAAAGTGCAGACATGTTGTACTAACTCCATATTTATACCATAATGAATAAAAGGCTGCTTGCATAAACATATTTTTTTATTATCATTATCTCAAGGTCCTTTATTATCTCTTAATATCACAGAGAGTGGAGTAATGGGGCTTGAATTTTAAGTCCAATATGGAGACTTTAGTGAGAAACAATGGAAGTGCATTTGGTAAATATTACTACTATTGAGGCTTTAGTTTGTTGTGTTCAACTAGAACAATAAAACACACTTACAAGACATACAAAAAGAGAAAATATGGTATAACTTTTGAAGAAGTGACACAAGGACAACATTAAAGTAACAAAAAAGTGTGAGCAGAAGCCGCATCTTATAAAAAATGAAACAACATGCAGTTAAAAGCAATAAAAGAGTGTGTTTTTAATGACATTTCGATTCACTAAAGCCTTTTACTGCACAGATTAGTTCTGAGGTGCTTTTTAGTAAAACTGACTCCACTTGCGCCCGTTGACGGACAATGGCCCAAACCTCAGTTGTCAAGTGGTGAAGCGTTTAGAAAGGGAACATTAAAAAACATTTGGACGGGCAATTTTGAGTCATTTTGCTCCACTACCTCTCATCGACGGCTCCATCATCACCGAGGGCCATTAGCGAGTTTCTCCACCTGCGTTTTACGACACGTTGTCATAATCGTTTAACTCACTGGAGCCGCTACTGGGAGGCCTGTCATTAAATGAGACAGTTGCTTAAATTGCTAGAGGTGTGTGTGCTTACACATTCACACACACATATTTCTGACCAAAAAACATTCAGGATGAGGGAAAGGAACAGAAATAAATATACTGAAATTACTCTTAACTAGATGTTAATAGCAGCAACTCTTGAAATACATCTATTGGTAACGTGTGTTCATAATTTGTATGTTCTTTCGTGCAGCTTAAAGTCACTAAAGTGATGTTCAAAGTGATTTGTTTAATCTTTTATAGGGTTTCAGTTGAATTAACTTGTGCCTACATTAACTTCACATAGACCTGTTGCTTGAATGAGTGATTTCAAACAATATGTAATGCATGCATTTCATATTAATCATACTTTTGGTTATTGTGTCTACTGTTGAATTGGGAAAGCAATGTTTTATTATGATATAAAGTGCATTTCTCTGAAGTTGAGTGCTCTACATTTGAATACATGACATAGGACAAGTTCTGCTCACTTTCAGGTTCATATCTGTACTATTTTGTGCCTGTGACATGTTTTTGAGCTATTTGCCCTGTTTAGGATGAATAGTGTCAGATAATGGCTGCGCTTCAGAATGACTGCATATTCGATAGATGGGGCGAAGCCTGCGAGCTAGTTCAGGCAGTCAACTCGAGCACCAATGATACATTACCACGTGACGCACCTCGTCCCTCTTACAACCAACCAAACACATTCTCCTAAACATGCCGCTCTATTGAAGCTGCCAGGTATTCCTGCCTCTGTCTCGCTATGCTGCCACTGCTGTGTTCACTTGCTATTGCTGCGTTCATGTTCCTGCTGCTGTGTTTCATGTTGCTGCTGCTCGCCTGCCCCAGCTTCCCCCCCAGCTTCCACCCCAGCTTCCACCCCAGCTTCCACCCCAGCTTCACCCCAGCTTCCACCCCAGCTCCATCCTAGCTCCACCCCAGCTTCCACCCCACCACCACCACCACCACCCCAGCTTCCACCCCACCACCACCCCAGCTCCACCCCACCTCCATCCTAGCTCTACCCCAGCTTCCACCCCAGCTTCCACCCCACCACCACCCCAGATTCCACCCCAGCTTCCACCCCAGCTTCCACCCCACCTCCATCCTAGCTCCACCCCAGCTTCCACCCCAGCTTCCACCCCAGCTTCCACCCCCAGCTTCCACCCCCAGCTTCCACCCCAGCTCCACCCCAGCTTCCACCCCAGCTTCCACCCCAGCTCCACCCCCAGCTTCCACCCCAGCTTCCACCCCAGCTTCCACCCCAGCTTCCACCCCAGCTCCACCCCCAGCTTCCACCCCAGCTTCCACCCCAGCTTCCACCCCCAGCTCCACCCCCAGCTTCCACCCCAGCTTCCACCCCAGCTTCCACCCCCAGCTTCCACCTGTAGGCTCGGGGATAGTTATCTAATCATCACTCAATGTTCTTTGTAAATCTGAGTGATGAGGCCCGAGCCGAGACGCCAAACTCAAACTATGCTGCTTCTAATAAACATATTAAGAAACACGTGAGTTGTCTTACTGAAGTATTGTTTTTTTCTTGCTTTCATTAGTCAAGCCTTTTAATTAAACCTAAGTTGTCAGACATCAGATCGGTCATCCTGTTTGTTTAATATCCATCAGAGGCTGGACTAATCTGAGCAAAGTGTGAGTATAGAACTCCACCTGTAATCTCCTTTAATAAAACATGGATAAAAGGTTAAAAGGACACAAGTGTGAAGCAGCAGACAGATAAACAAAGGAACGACACTGGAGCAAATGCTGCTCCAAAACAAGTTAAACAATAATGATAACAACCTGTTTTCACTTGAAATAAGTCCAAAAACCTGCCAATAGAACAAGTGAACATTAGCTTCTTGAACTAAGAAGGGATATTTAGATAAATCACATCTTGTAATTAGCTGGGGGAACTCCTTTTGAACTATATTTGACCAGAATCAGGAGATGTTGTGTTACAATATAAGCCGCAAATACTCAAAAGTGTTCTGTTTTCTGACGTCAGTTGGTGATTTTCTAATAAATAAGTAAACAAATATGTGTTTCATCTGCGATACAACTCAAAATAAGATGTTTTGACTTATCATGATGATGCATTGTCTAAAAACAAGCCCCGATATCTCACTGCAGTGTCACTTCTGAAGTTATTGTGTAGAGACATTCTGATAGATATTAGACACAAACTGGGCGAGATTTAGAGTGTTTGTAGTGTAGAGACAAACATGAGGAACAGACAAAGACAAAGAGACGAAGTTGTGTGTGTCTGAGGTTATTAATGACCTGCGATCATACAGCCTGCTCCTCTCTGAGATAATCTGCATCTCACCACCATATTCTGCACTAAGCACCAGCTGACAACCCCCATACTTCACTTTAAATTGGGCTTTCCAGATCCATTAGGCTCTGTGGAAAGGCACAGTCCAAAGTCCTGATCAGATGGAAAACAGGACGATAAATAAGGGAAAACAAAGCCGCGTTGTGTGGAATAAAAGACAAGGTTATTGTTTTTAATATTCAATCCTAAACATTTGCTTTTCCCTTGTGTGAATATTTTCATAAAGTCACACAGCGGTGCCTCCCGGATGACTTGCTGCAATCAATATGAGGTTTTTTTCACTACCTCTAGCTCTGCTCTTTTTCTGATTGCTTGCTGTCCTTTCCATAGCAATAGGAGGGATGAAGGTAAATTGGCCTCCGCAATCAGGATCCATTAGGCTCCATTGCAACACTCAATTTTGCATTTGTCTTCACCCGCAGATATCATTTCAGAGGACAATATAGCTTCATGTGGTTTTTGTCCACTTAAAAACAGATGATTGCAGAATGGATTCTGTCATTGTAGGCAGAGGGAAATATGAAGCTCACAATCAGCCGTTATTGACACTGCTGCTATAACACAGAAAGCACAATGTACGTGATTAACTTTGATCAGACTCCACAAATCAAATATATTAAGGAGTGTTATGAGTTTGAGAAATTCAATTTATTGCATCGTTTTCTATGATATATGCGCAGAGACGACAGCAATAAGGATACACATGTGTGCACCCAGGAGCATGCTATAGAATGGGAGGGATGAAACCCTCTTCAATGGTCACACATGCAGAGCACACAGCAGCCCATAGTACCAGGAGTCTAGTACTAGGAGCAGCTATTGTACAGCGCCCGGGGAGCAATGGGAGGGGGATGTCCGGTGCCTTGCTCAAGGGCACCACCTCTCCAAGTAAAAGTCCACACTCCATATTTAGGTCTGTTCGGGACATGAACCGACGACCCTACGCCTCACAGTCCAAGCCCCTACCGACTGAGCCACTGCCAGACTATGTCTTAGAGTCTGATCCAATTTGCACTTGTATTGACTACAGCTGCAGGGATGACGTACAGTATGTTAGTAGGCTAACCAGGAAGTTAGCATCACAAGGGCTATGAGTATAGGTATTTGCTGCATGTATGTACAGTATATGCATGTGTATTACACACATGTATATTCATTTAACAATGTTCCTGATAAATAATTGTGTGTATGAGGCTCACTGGCAGTGAATGTAGGGAATTCATTTAGTCGTTGTTGTTGTTTGTGTTCTTTGTAATTATTTGTTCTCTTTGTACATACAATCAGTACAGACCATTGTCTCATTTGTAAGCATATACTTTGCTTTCAATCTCTAAATGACAAACACTGGTTATGCATTGTCGAAGCGCAATACAAATATTTTTGATCAGAGCATCACAAGGGCTCCTTCGACCGAAGTCCAATGGGATATTTCCATTGGACTTTTAAATATCACAGAAAAAAAGCTCTATGGCTCAGCTCACACATATTTATCTCCATGTTATTTTTGCCAGAATAATCTCCACATATCAGGAAAAAGGAACTACATCACGGTCACATGACTACACTTCACCACCGCTAAGCTTAAGGCAGCTAATGTCCGCTGTGATGACATCAGGCAGACATGATGACGCTGCTCAGTGATTCGTCAGTAATTCCTAAACAAGTTGTCCGCTCTAATGTTGTCGCTGCAGAGAGCCAGGTGGAGACTGAGCATTCAAGCAAGCTGGACACACCTGAGAGAATACTTGAGTGTTTATCAGAAGCTGACATCAGAGAGAGGATCAGCAGCAATCTGTAACACCCTGCAGAGCACCTGGAACCTGGAGAGGCTGGGGGTAAATGACACAGACACTTTTAGGCTCTGCAAGAGAACCCTTTATTTAGCTGCAAAACACAACACTGTTCCTAGAACTTGATTAAAGTAGTCTCTAAGCAGCTGTGTGCAGCTAAATGAATGCATGCACAGAGAGAACACACCTTGCTTCATAAGTTAAAGGCTACAGTTGGTTACTTATATACAGTATATTTTTTGTTTTGTTTCTTTCCGTTAACTGTCAAGTGGGAAATAAGTATTTCTTGTAGTACGTTTTTGTGTTTCTCTTATTATTCTACGATACTGTTATGTTTGGCTGTGAATAAGAACATATGAAGGAAAGACCATCTATTTCTATTTATTTTTGATTATTTTCTTCTCCCTGCTCCTTTTCGGTCAATGGTGTGTTTATAGAGACATGTTTGGTAAATAATTGTTATACTAACCCTTTCATGCATAGAGGTCACTACAGTGGACAGCTATTCAAAAGGTGTTTTCTTGTATATGCATTGTTTTTTTTGCATAGTTGCACAATCAGCCACTACATAGGACCCTATTGCATCATCCCATACACTGCTACTCAGTGCTAAGTCAGTGTAAGTGCATGATACATGTCTCTAAACCAAGATGGACGACAGAAAGCCACATGGACCAAGTCACCCATCTATATCTTGCCAATCCTTTCATGGAAAGCGTCCCCTGCAGGTATAAAACATGTGGTGACATCAAGTAACAACTAAGGAATCATATAATTCATAAATTATCAAAGTATTGATTTTATGTTTGCAGGAAATCATGGTTATTCGCCTGTCCACTACAGTGGACGTCATGCATCACAGGCTATATTTCAACTACAATTCATACTGGTACTGCTGCTGTTGTTCCCAGGGCCGTCCCTCCCTACAGGCAGATCATGCAGACTGTGTGGGGCCTCACCTTGCGGAGGGGGCCACACCTTGCGGAGGGGGGCCTCATCTGAGGCGCACATATGTGCTTAAGTGGCGCAATTAGGGTGGCGCGGCACGGTTTCGCCTAGCACTCATCAAATAACTGCGTGGGGCCTCAAATTGGCCCCTGGCCCTGGTTATTCTTGAAGATACTTCATCTGCAATATCTTTTTGGGCCGTAAATCAACATACTTATGTTATTATAATGTAATTTTAAGTTTGCACATCTTTATTTATCATTTTTTCAAAATGTACATCTCTTCAGTTCAAACCCTGAATGCATACTGTCCACCTGAGTGGACATATACAAATCTATTTGAAAAAACTAGATTAAAAAAAAAAAAGTTCAAATCTTGTTTTTCATGCCTCAAGAGCAATAATAATGCTTGGCAAAAAAATCCTGACTGAGGCTTTCATAATTCATGCATGAAAGGGTATTAAGTCGTGCTTACCATGAACGGAACAAATACAAATGAAATTAAATATTTATTGCAACTGTCACGACTGTATATCCAGACAGGAGTGCATGAGACGGATAATCCAGTTTGACAAAATGCTTGTGTCAAAAAGCCTATCAAATATAAACCAAGATATTGTTACCGTAAAGGATATTTCTTACCTAAAATATGTTCAGAGACTTGATTTAGTGGATTGTTTTCGGCTGTAAAACTAAACATTTCCTACCGCTGGAGACCGGTGCTTGATTTGGCTCAAACGTTTTCAGTCGGGATACAAACTATCTAATTTTACAATGAAAGAAATACACGGAAAATATGTTTGCAGGTGAGAAATTGGCAATGCAGTCGCAGTAACTTTATTTATATTTGATCGGCACTGCCTGGAGATAGTTTGATGGGGTTCTGAGCGGTGATTGACACTGAGGTAAAGACTCCTCGGCTCTGGTTTGTCGCTATATTCACACTATGTGAAATCTTGCAAAAGCCATCAGGAGCACCGGGGGAAGCAGAGGAATCTGATATTTTTACAGATTGTCATGCACTTCCTTCAAGACAGAGTGACAGTTCCAGCAAAAACAAAAACAAATTTTTTCAGCTATCTGCCGCTTTTAAAGTTAGAAACCCAACTAAAAGTAAAATGAATATACACATACTGGGAGTGTGAAATCTCCATTTGTAACGGCTCCAGATTGACTGCCTGCAGAGGAGTTAGTTTGTCATGCAGCAGAGTGTGGAACACGACAGAGCTTTCCTAAAATCTCCTGCCATCATCTGCAGTACCTGTTCGCTTCCCCAGCTCAACCCGTACATGGAGAATGTAATCTTGTACTTTCTAGAACTCAGCATGGGCAGACAGGAGTGACAGTTGAAGGGTGAAACTCGCTCGGGAGACAAATAATTTAAAGTTTTGTGAAGCAACCCACGACTCAGAAATGTTGACTTACTCCTGCCATTCAAAACCTCAAACTTTGACGCTCTATGAACTCTCTTTGGTGAGCAGAGCCTCGAGGAGTTGCAGCACAAGAACTAGATGCTAAAGAAAACCACCCTCGAGATATTTTTCATATACAGTGGGGCAAAAAAGTATTTAGTCAGCCACCAATTGTGCAAGTTCTCCCACTTAAATAGATGAGAGAGGCCTGTAATTTTCATCCTAGGTACACTTCAACTATGAGAGACAGAATGGGGGGAAAGAATCCAGGAAATCACATTGTAGGATTTTTAATGAATTAATTGGTAAATTCCTCGGTAAAATAAGTATTTGGTCACCTACAAACAAACACGATTTCTGGCTCTCACAGACCTGTAACTTCTTCTTTAAGAGCCTCCTCTGTCCTCCACTTGTTAACTGTATTAATGGCACCTGTTTGAACTCGTTATCAGTATAAAAGACACCTGTCCACAACCTCAAACAGTCACACTCCAAACTCCACTATGGCCAAGACCAAAGAGCTGTCAAAGGACTCCAGAAACAAAATTGTAGACCTGCACCAGGCTGGGAAGACTGAATCTCCAATAGGTAAGCAGCTTGGTGTGAAGAAATCAACTGTGGGAGCAATTATTAGAAAATGGAAGACATACAAGACCACTGATAATCTCCCTCGATCTGGGGCTCCACGCAAGATCTCACCCCGTGGGGTCAAAATGATCACAAGAACGGTGAGCAAAAATCCCAGAACCACACGGGGGGACCTAGTCAATGACCTGCAGAGAGCTGGGACCAAAGTAACAAAGGCTACCATCAGTAACACACTACGCCACCAGGGACTCAAATCCTACAGTGCCAGACGTGTCCCCCTGCTTAAGCCAGTACATGTCCAGGCCCGTCTGAAGTTTGCTAGAGAGCATTTAGATGATCCAGAAGAGGATTGGGAGAATGTCATATGGTCAGATGAAACCAAAATAGAACTTTTTGGTAAAAACTCAACTAGACGTGTTTGGAGGAGAAAGAATGCTGAGTTGCATCCAAAGAACACCATACCTACTGTGAAACATGGTGGTGGAAACATCATGCTCTGGGGCTGTTTTTCTGCAAAGGGACCAGGACGACTGATCCGTGTAAAGGAAAGAATGAATGGGGCCATGTATCGTGAGATTTTGAGTGACAACCTCCTTCCATCAGCAAGGGCATTGAAGATGAAACGTGGCTGGGTCTCTCAGCATGACAATGATCCCAAACACACCGCCCGGGCAACGGAGTGGCTTCGTAAGAAGCATTTCAAGGTCCTGGAGTGGCCTAGCCAGTCTCCAGATCTCAACCCCATAGAAAATCTTTGGAGGAGATCTGCATGGAGGAATGGGCCAAAATACCAGCAACAGTGTGTGAAAACCTTGTGAAGACTTACAGAAAACGTTTGACCTCTGTCATTGCCAACAAAGGGTATATAACAAAGTATTGAGATGAACTTTTGTTATTGACCAAATACTTATTTTCCACCATAATTTACAAATAAATTCTTTAAAAATCAGATGTGATTTTCTGGATTTTTTTTTCTCATTCTGTCTCTCATAGTTGAAGTGTACCTAGGATGAAAATTACAGGTCTCTCTCATCTTTTTAAGTGGGAGAACTTGCACAATTGGTGGCTGACTAAATACTTTTTTGCCCCACTGTATGTGTCCTCTGTTCCTGATTCTTACATCTTTACAGTATGCTTTACGCCATTTTGACCTTTGTCTGCTTTCCATAGTCGTAGATTAAGAGCGTAATTTTGTATGCCGATCCAGAAGCTAGCATCGCAAGGGTTACCTTCACAAAAAGCAATGGGTTAAGCTTTGTGGCCAACACACGTTTATGATACTTACATGTGTTGTTCAGCAGGAACATCTCCATATATTAACAGCACCTTTTCATTTTTGAAGCATACATGCAATCAGCAGAAGCAATAAGCTAACATTAGGCTATAAACAAACTTCATAATGGTCCGCTAAGCGAAAGGAGGACTTGTGTCGACATGATGACGTTTAGTTGTCTTATTGAGTCGCTTGTTATCCGTTTTTATGAACATGCAGTGAAAGCTTCGGACAGTCCAGTATTTGCTGATTTATTTTAATGTCGTAGAACAAAATGTGAAACATCTCTTCAGCTTGTATTAGCCACCGATCCTATTTCAGTCTTCTAACCTCAACTCAAAAAACATTGGTTTTCAGACAAGGGAACAGGAAGTGGCAAGTCTTTTCTGGGTTTTAGGACTCATTCCCGCACCACACACTGCCTCATGATCGTAAAGCTCTACCCTTTCTCTGTGTTATTGCCGCTTTCACACCAAGTACTTTGCCGTACTTAGTGCCCAGCACTTAGTGCCAGCACTTAGTTCCCCCATGGAACTAAGTACAGATCACGTTCACACCGGAAAATAAGTTCCCTGAGGGAAGATTACGCAAATGAAGACGCTGACATCACTTCTTCTTCTTCTGCTTTGGGTTTACTGGCAGGCCGCAAACCACTTCACGGCGTATACTGCCACCCGGAGTCCCCGGCCGGAAGTCCCCGGAGTTGGGGACTGGCTTCAGTAGAAGCTGCTGGGACTCCCAGCAGCTTCTACTGAAGCCTTCCGAGTAAATCGGCAGAACGCCGACACCTCCTCATCTCCACCGCTCCTATGTTTTATTTTGTGTTGCCATAAGTTATTCTCTCTCCGTTGGTGCGCGGGGCTAATGCTAATGCTAATAATGCTAATGCCAGCAAATACAATGGCGACTTCACAAAACTTTTCAGAGTTTCATGAGGGGCGTGGTTTGCAATTCGCCCAGCCAATCGAAATTGGCACTTTTATCTCCCCAGGATAGTACCACCTCTCTAGCAGGGACTGAAAATGGGGTAAAAGTTCTCTGAACTAAGTTCTCTTTTTGGTGTGAACGCAAAAATCCAGGCACTAACGGAACTAAACGGGAAAAGTACGGGGAAAAGTACTCCGGTGTGAACGCGCCTCATGTGGGAGCAGCAGTGTCATAATGTTTGAGTCAAAATGTTGCCAAATAAGGTAATTTTTGTCACAATTGTACAGCTATTTAATTTTAAATCTTATGATCCGAATCTTTGGTGCCTTGTCAATGTACATTTTGAGTTTTACCATACTATTAGATTGTCAATTACCACCACATTTCTCCTTATTTTACACATTATGTTTCTGTTTTGAAATCAAATGTATACAAGTAATTTGTTTGTGACATGAACTGAGGGGGAAATAACCAATACAAGTAATCAGCAAATGTAGATTTTCCTATATTGACTAATAGTGCATGAATGGTGGTCTGCAGTTTGTTTAAATGGGCACTTGCAATCTGTTTGTTATTATCATCTGATTTTCTAAAGTCTAACTGCAGCTCCTGGATTATGTTAAAAAATATAATCCAGTACAGCATCCTGCAAGCAAGCACAAACAAATACACAACGTCGAGTGAGAGAGGAGTTGGAGAGCACTATTAATCTTTAAGATGGATTATTTTCACGTGGTTTCAAAGAGACCTGTTGTCAAAGAGAGTCTTTTTCTGTTGATTTCATGGGTAGTTTTGAAATTAATGATGCAATTTCCTTCACCTTGGACACGTGCCAATTAAACCAAAAGTTCCATGCAGCTTCATACAAAGCAAGCAATATTATTTTATTAGAAAATTTCAAAACAAAAAAAATCTTTACACAGGATTCAAAGGCTTTTATCTGCTCCTGGTGATGGTTAGTCATGAACAAAATCTCTCACATCTAAGACCCCCTGTGGCTCCAATATCGTGAGGATGTCAAGCATGCAGACTTAAGGGTCTTTTATCCGTATCCTGGTGGTTTGGATTTGCCTTGCCACAATAAGTCAGTGGAAAAAGGAGAGCAGAAAGCAGAGCTAATGCCAGAGACGTCAAGTACTTCTGAGCGTAAAGCCAGATATTTTCCTCCTCGTCTTTCAGATGGTGTGAACGCAACAAGATGTCTCCTGAGACGCTGCTTTCACCTCACATTGCTGTGTGGGAACGTCAAGATGGAAACGCATCCATGCAGAAATGCACAAATGTAGAGCAGAGAAACAACACACACACCCTTGCACACACACAAACATGCACTTAGAGAAATAAGCCACCATGAAATTAGGATGTGAAATTCAAAAAGGTTAAATGTGACCTACAGGATAGCTCCTTATCAATGCTACTGTCATACTTGGTACGCTGTTTTAAAATAAAAGGTATTTGAATGTAGTTTAAAGGTATGGCAAGTGTTTCTTCTGATCAACTTGTCTACTGTACATCTTATACATCTTTGACCTCTTGGCTTGCAAAGTACAGCATAATCAACTGAAAGTCATTGTTGGGCTACAAAAAATGTAACAATACAATATGAATTAATTGGAAACACACTGTCAAGGGTTAAAGTAAAAAAAAAAAAGGATAACTTCTAGAAAAGACAACACTGTGGTAGTGAACTGTCAATCAAAAGGTGGCCACGCCCTAAAGCACACCCTGTTTTATTGTCTATTTTCCCTAGATTCAACCATAATAAAAACATTTCAAATCAGGCTGCAATACGGAAATCTCGAAACTACTGATTAAGACCAAAAACTGACTCGAAATGGTATTAAATCAAGTCGCCCCCTGCTGGCCATTGGAGATATTTGATTTTAGGGTAGGTAGCTGTTGGCTAGATTTAACATTTTGAGCTTTTATTGACGTCTTCGCACTCTGCTCGTCTACACCCACGTAATGTATGTGAGCCTTCTTCTCATGAATATATTTTCCTTGACCTTTTATGATGCTGAAATACTCTAAAGTTCATGGGCGAGCTATTCTTTTGCCGAAGGATGATACATTAATGTGCATTCATAGTAAACATCAGTTATCCATGTGCTCAACTCAATGTAAAATCCCATTGTGAGCATCAGTGTGATGTGATTGCAGTGAATACATAATATGTACTCCTTGCTCAGTATCCAAGGTGACTCGCATTGCCCTTGACTTAACAGTTGGCCCATAATACAAAATTAAAGCATAAAGCAATTGCACATTTTATGTTTCCTTTATGCCTTATGGATTGAAACATGCAACACAATGTGAAACACAGGGTTGTTCTCCGGGGGAAATTGGACTTGCATGATTACTGCAGTGTTATCATCTGCGTTGCACACAAACCTGCCAAGCATGAAATCAGATCTCATAAAGATAGTGTGAATTAAATTTGTGTTTGGATTTAAATCTGTAAATCTCTTCCCGCGTGTATGTGCGGTGTGATATGAGGCTTGTCCTGTTCTCTAGGTGAGAGTATGCCGATGTTGTAAAACTAGACTCCCGTGTCTTTGATTAAGAGAGTTTGAATATGCTTTTTCAATTTGTGACCAAGACAATGATTGCATTAGGGTTGTATAGATGATGAAAGCAGTAAAGACAGATATTGGGGTAAGGCAGAGGAGAGCCTGAACACTATTCAAAGAGAATACTTTTAGTCTAGTTTGCTCCTGAATACTGCATTAGCCGGAGAAAGTTCCTCAGAATGGGTGCCAATCAGAAACCTCCCAGACTGAGCAACAAAGGATGTCCCGACAACAAAAGCAGCTTAAACTCTGTTTCTTCTGCAATGAAAAGATCTGACACCGTATGTAAGGATGACAACTAAAAGCCTTTGTTGCTCTCTGACAGATTCGGAGGAAACCTACACAAATCTTTGATCTCGAACACATCCCATCAAACCAGTTCTGGAACAAACTCCGTCTGATGCCTTGTCAGCATTTTGAGAACTAATCGCACATCAGTGAGTCTTGTGTAACCTCAGAGATCTCCTGGAAATTACACTTTACAGAGGTTGTTTTTTTATCTTTTTTTTAATAGCCTTTTTTATATTTTGGCTCCGAGAAACTTTACACCAACGGTAACTCTTCATGAACCAAATTGTGGTGATAAATCTTTAAACTGTCCACATGTTGCTTTCTTCCTCACTCCCCCACAATAAGCTTTATTGAGCTAACGTTATAACCTTAAGGATTTATTGTTTGTCTGGAGAAGACCTTGTACAGTAGGTTGTCAATAAAAACAAATGTGGGAGCTTGAAAAAGTCTTGGTGTACAAACTCTCCCTTTTCTTTTGTATGCTGCTTTTATTCCTGCACAACTAGGGTTAAGTGCACAATGTGCATTTTTCTTAAGGCCTTTTCAGCAATTTTTTGAGAATAAACTATTGTCTTAAATGAGAAATCCATTAATTCATGAGCTGCTGCCCTTTTACTTCCTTCCCATTTACATGTACACTCTCTTTACTAATGCCTTACTTTCAATTATTGATTTTTGATCCCTTTATTCAATACAGTTATGTCGTTTTTTCAAGCCAACTGTGTTTAGACTTCTATACAATGAAGGGTAAAGTCCGTGTTTATCCAGAAAACAAATAAGTCTCTCCCTGCCTTGTCTTGCGTTTCACTTTAATTCTGTCTGCATATGGTGCAGTGACGACGTGTTTTAATAAGCAGACCCTAAAGTAAGCATCACAAGGGCTCCCTCGACAAAAGACAATGGGACTTTTCCATTGGATTTCAGAAAATTAAATAAAATAAAAATATTTAGCAAATATATTTCTATGATACATATGTCTTGTTCAGCACGATAATGAAAGTGTAAATCCAATTTCCAGAAATAAAAAGCTAACGTTAGTCTATAAAGGAACTACAGCACGGTCACATGATTTCACGTCACCACCGCTAAGCTAAAGGCGGCTAATGTTGGGCTATAAAGGATCTACAGCACGGTCACATGACTTCACGTCACCACCGCTAAGCTAAAGGCGGCTAATGTTGGGCTATAAAGGAACTACAGCACGGTCACATGACTTCACGTCACCACCGCTAAGCTAAAGGAGGCTAATGTTGGGCTATAAAGGAACTACAGCACGGTCACATGACTTCACGTCACCACCGCTAAGCTAAAGGTAGCTAATGTTGGGCTATAAACAAACTACAGCACGGTCACATGATTTCACGTCACCACCGCTAAGCTAAAGGCGGCTAATGTTGGGCTATAAAGGATCTACAGCACGGTCACATGACTTCACGTCACCACCGCTAAGCTAAAGGCGGCTAATGTTGGGCTATAAAGGAACTACAGCACGGTCACATGACTTCACGTCACCACCACTAAGCTAAAGGCGGCTAATGTTGGGCTATAAAGGATCTACAGCACGGTCACATGACTTCACGTCACCACCGCTAAGCTAAAGGCGGCTAATGTTGGGCTATAAAGGAACTACAGCACGGTCACATGACTTCACGTCACCACCGCTAAGCTAAAGGTAGCTAATGTTGGGCTATAAACAAACTACAGCACAGTCACATGACTTCACGTCAGCACCGCTAAGCTAAAGGTGGCTAATGTTGAGCTATAAACGAACTACAGCACGGTCACATGACTTCACTTCACCACCGCTAAGCTAAAGGCGGCTAATGTTGGGCTATAAAGGAACTACAGCATGATCACATGACTTCACGTCAACACCGCTAAGCTAAAGGTGGCTAATGTTGGGCTATAAACAAACTACAGCACAGTCACATGACTTCACGTCAACACCGCTAAGCTAAAGGTGGCTAATGTTGGGCTATAAAGGAACGACATTACGGTCACATGACTTCACGTCACCACCGCTAAGCTAAAGGTGGCTAATGTTGGGCTATAATGGAACTACAGCACGTCACATGACTTCACGTCACCACCGCTAAGCTAAAGGTGGCTAATGTCGGGCTATAAAGGAACTACAGCATGTCACATGACTTCACGTCACCACCGCTAAGCTAAAGGTGGCTAATGTCGGGCTATAAAGGAACTACAGCATGGTCACATGACTTCACGTCACCACCGCTAAGCCAAAGGCGGCTAATGTTGGGCGTGATGCCGTTTAGTTGTCCAGTGGGGAATACAACTTTGAAATATCTTCAGCTTTTGTAAACCACAAACCTTATTTCAGGCATCTAACCAAAACAGATTAAGAAACCTATGGACTTTGAGACAAGTGACCAGGAAGTGGTACAATTCTGACTCATTTCAGAGTTTCAAGACTTCCTGCACCACATTATTGGAGCTATGATTATCTCTTGCCCTCTGGGACCCTGACACAGTGTGATAGCTTGACTCAGAAGATCTGTCCTCTTTCATCCACACTCACTTTCCCTCTGTGGAGTCTGCAGTGAGCCAGAGGTCCTTGGCAACATTTGTCTGCCCTGTTTGTGAAGTTCTTTTTTTATCTCTGGCACTACTCAAGCTCCAGTCCATCTGAGGCCTGCGCCACTTTGTCTCAGGATATGAGTTGGACGGAGAACTGTAGTCTGGGGAGAAGGGATGAGGTCTGACACTTGGACAAGATGCGTTAGGAGGGAAGGACGGCACGAAGGAGGTTAGCCAAAGACAGATGGGGGCGAGAACGGGGCCGTCTGGAGGGAAATTTGGAAGAGGGAACAAGGATATCAACACTGAGGCAAACTCGAGCACAAGACACAAAGGTAACCCGGGAAATTAGGATTTGATGAGCTGCGAGCAGAGGAGTCAAGCAGAGTGATTCTGTGACAAGATTATCTGAGGGGTGAGGAAAGAAGAGCGAGGCCACAATCTGCCTCTCTTCTTCTCCAAGTTTTTGCACTTACCCACTTTTTGAAGAAGCAAGTAGTAAAAAAAAAGAAAAGGAAGAAATAAAAAGGTGGTGTTACTGAAAGAAAGAAAATCCATAAGCTTCAGAACATTGTGTTTCGTAGGGGAGAAAAACAGAAAATAGGGAAATTAAGAAACCAGTGAGAGCAAATGACCTGAAAATAGGTCGATCAATTCATCAGAAAATGGATTTGAGGATAGAGATTTGGCAGAGAAAGAGTTTGAGAAGGTGTCAAAGAGAAGATGAATGAGATCAGAAATGACAGAAGGACGGGAGTGAGATAAAGCTGACACACTCAGAAAGAAGTGGAGGAAGTGTGTCGGGGGTTCAGCTGGATGCCAAGAAGTGAAGATAATTAATATTTTATAAGCCCCCCATTTCTCAGTCACAATTTATAAACTCCCAAACAAATTGTGTTGAGATTCATCTGAATGAATTGCAGATTAAAAGATAAGTGAAAACCCCTATGAGGTAATGATTAAGTAGAGTTTTAGTATTTAAAGGGGCACATTTTCTGGTTTAATTGTTATATTTAGTGTCTATACTGTGACATGTTCTTCTTGAGTTAATAAGACATTGTTGATTTCCTAATTCATTTCCAAAACTGTTCCTTTTTAAACCCAAGCAAATACGAATGAATGATCCTTTTGTCATTAATATTTTTGACTTAAATTATTCCTAATAATGCACTTTTTTGCATTATTAGCTTTTGCAATGCACACATTTTAATTAATGGGATTTAACTGGAATTAAGTCTAACGATTGAACTCTCATTTTAATTATCATTAACACAAATTATAATCCTTAATTGAAACCTCTTTATGAAATCACAGTCACAGGAAATGTTCTTATCCATAAAACAAAGTGTTTCTCACATATTTGTAATACAATAATAAACTAATAAAAATGCTGAATATATACTTAAAGTACATTTAATATGCTGGCAGACTAATTCAACCACATTTATAAGAAAAGTGGGTATTTATTGGCAACCACACCATTTTAAATGTCTCAAATTGGTGATCAGGAGCAACGAATATCTCATTACTTTGCAGAGAAATGATGGCACTATGGGCCAGTTGACCCAACAGGCCACTGGGTCTAATTGCTATTGCTTCCTAATGATCAACATTTAACACAACAACACAATCATCATCTGACATTTGACACATTGTTTAAGAGATGATTGGAAATAGTTCTGTGCTCGTTGTGTTCAGGTCAGAGGGTTTGGTGTAAAAACAAAGCGGAGGGAGTCACTCCACTGAACACAAACGTTCTTCCAACAAGGACAATTACCCTAATACATGTTTGGGATTAAAAACCTCATTACAGAGTCTTAACTAATGATCTGGAAAGTAAAAGATATTAACACAGAGCAAGTGATACACCTGTTGCTGAATGTGCCACTATCATCTACGGTAAATATGTCTTTTAATGGCGTCAATGCAATCAAACATATACCAAATTTAATTTTGTCTTAATTTACATTATTTAATTTCATATTCTGTTTTTGTACATATCCCATATTCTATTGACATGTATATAGACTTTCTGCACTTTGTATTGTTGTATTTTATTATATAATGTTGCATTGTTGGAGGAGCTCAGGGCAGAATAATTGAATTGCCCTTTCTACACTGTAGCTTTGTGCATAAGACGATAACGCTACGTCCACACAGCAGCGTTAAAAAAATCTTCCAACGCTTCTGCCCATTCACTTTGAATGGGGTGACGTCACTTTGCCTCACTTTTCGCCGAACTGCATTGTGGGAAGCAAAGCGGAGATTTCCAGGCATCTCAGGATTCAAAAGTTGAGCAATGTTCAACTTTTGAATCTTCTGAAGCTTTCGGTGGAAGCGTCAGCCAATCAAATCATATGCCAGTACAAGCTCTAGCCAATCAAACCACTGCTTGTGTGTCAGGGGCGGGAGATTCATGTGATTGGTTGTTGGTCGAGCTTCAGACACGCCCGCCGGCAAGCTTTTTCCAAAGCCGCTGTGTGGACGTACCGTAACACCTTTGAATCTTTGAATCTCTAATAGTGAGGTTTTTTTAACATGATGAGGTCAAAATCCCAATGGGATCCGTCCTGTCCTTTCACGGTAAACGCAGCTTTTAGAAAAGTCGCAGATAAGCTTTTATACTGCCACAAAGTTACTGCCCCGGTGACAAGGTTGCACATTTCTAGGAATGGGAAAAACGGGGAGTTAAAATGACATAGATAGCGAGCGGTAAGGATATAAGTTCGGGCAATTTGTGTTCTCACATCAGCTGTACGACATTGAGAGGACTTTGTCTTTGGGGAGATAAAGAAACGGGAGATGTGACATTTGTCTGAGGAGGTGAGGGTGTTTGAGAAAGCCGGCAATAGAAGAGAAAATGAAATAGGTAATATGAGGTTAAGATATATGAACGAGCAGAATGTAAAAGAAAAGGTTGAAAAGCTGTAAAACACAGATGTTATTGAAAGACTCACTGGTGCTGGGGTATCTTGTAGTAAATGTTGCTTCCTTGCATTGTACTTTTGTATCCGTGTAAAATGAAGAAACTGAGTAAAAGTCATCGTCAGACATTGTTAAGGAATATGTATCGGTGTTTTTTCACTATGAATGTAAGAGCATTGCTTTCAAATGCAGACCCAACACTCTACTGTTTGTTTGAATCAGGGACTGAGGATTATTGCCAGGTGACTGCAATTATCTAAGTATAAGGATAATAAACCCAGACATAGGTTGCGGCCAAATTGTCAATTTCGCTTAGGAAGGAACGGACCAGGAAGTAGCTAAGTGTCAGCCATGATAAGATATGTTTTAATTCTCCAGATGATAGGAAAGCAGCTTCAATATTTCCTTTATTATATGAAGCTCAGCGCAAGTTCTTTCAGGAAGACTGGGTGTGTATACATTCACTCCGCAGCTGCATATAATTAGCTCATCACAGGCGTTCTCTTTAACCTATTACATCCCACCTCATTTTCCAGCAGCCAATCATCGAGCTGCAGCCAAACTTTAAAATGGTTCTCCTCTCTCCTGCAGTCAGCTGTGATTTCAGGTGTTCATGCTGCCGCCCGCCTCCTCCCCATCCGCCTCCTCCCCTCCTCCCCATCCGCCTCCTCCCCATCACACCTCCTCCCCACCCGCCTCCTCCCCATCCGCCTCCTCCCCTCCTCCCCATCCGCCTCCTCCCCATCACACCTCCTCCCCATCCGCCTCCTCCCCATCCGCCTCCTCCCCATCACACCTCCTCCCCATCACACCTCCTCCCCATCACACCTTCTCCCCATCACACCTCCTCCCCATCCGCCTCCTCCCCATCCGCCTCCTCCCCTCCTCCCCATCCGCCTCCTCCCCATCACACCTCCTCCCCATCCGCCTCCTCCCCATCCGCCTCCTCCCCATCACACCTCCTCCCCATCACACCTTCTCCCCATCACACCTCCTCCCCATCACGCCTCCTCCCCATCACGCCTCCTCCCCATCACACCTCCTCCCCATCACACCTCCTCCCCATCACGCCTCCTCCCCATCACACCTCCTCCCCATCACACCTCCTCCCCATCACACCTTCTCCCCATCCGCCTCCTCCCCATCACACCTTCTCCCCATCACACCTCCTCCCCATCACACCTCCTCCCCATCCGCCTCCTCCCCATCACCTCCTCCCCATCACACCTCCTCCCAATCCACCTCCTTTCATCACATCCAGTGCCAGGAGAGCTAATCCAAAGACCTCATCACACCCCCTCTTCATCCCTTCTCCTCATCAAATCCAGATCTTCAGCATCACCACCAGTGTCTAGACCCCGGGGGGTTCTCTATTTGCTCACGGCTGCATTTCCCCCTTTAGATATACGATTTCAGGATCGGGGTCTAATCGCCAAAGACTTAACATTTATCATATGACGTGTCAATAAATGTTCTTTAGACAAAACAAAGTCTCTCCTGATTGAACTCCTTTATGTTAGGATACACTGGAGAGTCATTTAGGAAAGGTTAGGAGATAAATGTGTCTTAATTCTCTGCTTTCCCAACTATTAACGTTACAAATCATTTGGCTGTTCACAGAAACAACCGACCGTAAAGTTCTGGTGCTTATTAGGCATTTTAAAACTCATGCCATAAGTTGCAAAAATGCTTTTATGTTTTCAACAATTTGTTAAAGAAAACGGCAAAATATGAACACTACGCAAACTCATGTAAAAGGATTAAGTGAAGTTTCATCAGTGTTCCTAAGTCCTGATGAATTTATCTTCATGACCTTCCCTGAGCCTATGATGTATTTGATTGAGGTTAAGGAAAAGTAGTTAGGAAAGGAGACGAAAAGGACCTGATTTTTTGACAATTTGACCGCAACCTTGCAATAAAACCCTTTACTAGTAGTCTTTTTGGGATGTTTTCCTATAAAGTAAATGTTAGTGGTTTATGTGTTCTTCTACTTTATTCATGTGGCTCAATACTCTGAAGAACTCCAGTTGAACCTCCTGAAAAGATGTAAGGAACATAACCCCTCCGTTTTCCTCATGTATTCCTTAATACGCTAAAATCCAATGTTACAGTTTATGATTTATGCTGCTATATCGAGAACACTGAAGTCAAAATAAATGTGGGAACTCACTTGGGTCTGACAGGATGGAGTCAGTTTTGGGCAGAAACTGGTCACAGCGGATTCCCTGGTAGCCTTCTCGACACCTGGAGGAAAAAAACACAAATAACTGTTAGAAACATATCACTCATCACCGGCTTGAGCTTCAACCTCAGGATCCATGTATCTGTGATCCTCTCCAGAAGGGAAGGAGTCATCACATACAGAGACTAGTTCCTGAACAGTGTCCTTCACATGCTGATATCCAAGAGAGAGAGTTACACAGTCACAAGATGGAGGAATACCAGTTGTCATGTACAAAATACTGAGTTGTTTCTAAAAATGTTGGCTTTTCTCAACTTTTTCTCAAAATTCTGACTTTCTCTCAAGATTCTGACTTTTTCTAAAAATCAAAAAAAATCTCACTTTTTCTAAAAATCAAAAAAATTCTCACTTTTATCTAAAAAACAAAAAATTCTCACTTTTTTCTAAAAATCTAAAATTTCAGACTTTTTCTCAAAATTCTGACTTTCCAAAAATTCTCACTTTTTCAAAAAAATCTCAAAATTCTCACTTTTTCTAAAAATCCTCACTTTTTCTAAAAATCTCAAAAATTCTCACTTTTATCTAAAAAACAAAAAATTATCACTTTTTTAAAAATCTAAAATGTCAGACTTTTTCTCAAAATTCTGACTTTCCAAAAATTCTCACTTTTTCTCAAAAATCTAAAAATTCTCACTTTTTCTAAAAATTCTCACTTTTTCTCAAAAATCTCAAAATTCTCACTTTTTCTAAAAATCTCAAAATTCTCACTTTTTCTAAAAATCTCAAAATTCTCACTTTTTCTAAAAATCTCAAAATTCTCACTTTTTCTGAATACTTAAAAATGTTAAATATCACTCGTCCCCGGCTTGAGCTTCAACCTCAGGATCCATGTATCTGTGATCCTCTCCAGAATGGAAGGAGTCATCACATACAGAGACTAGTTCCTGAGCAGTGTCCTTCACATGCTGATATCCAAGAGAGGGAGTTACACAGTCACAAGATGGAGGAATAGAAAGCAGTGTTTACTTCAGATTAGCTCCACGTCAGAAATGAGCATGCTTGATGTCTATCTCCATAGAGGCTGAATCACCATGTTAATCACATAGCTATCATCTGCCTCAAACAGTCCTGATGCTCTTCTAGGTAATCACACATCCTGTCATGTTCACAGCTACAGTTGGGATACCTTTGTTATCATGTTACTCTCATGTTGGAAGAGGACATTCAGGATTTCCCCGTCAGTCATAAATCCAGTACAGTAGATTTGCGAGGTAACACCTGCCACTACAACGGATGTAAATGCAAGAGCTGCACAAAAAACCGCCTCCTCGTGTTTTGAGACAAGTCTTTGTGGAAGTGAGTCAGAGAAGTGCAAAGCAAGGCAAACTGACAGCAAAGAACGAATAGAAAAGTGAAATCTGAAAACGTGTGTTTTTACAGCAAAGAACACACACATTGAGGCTGCAGCAGAAAAAGAGCATCCTATACCAATTAAGTGATACGTTGTGACCTTTCTTTGTGAGTGTTGCTTGGTCATAGAAAACCTTTACAGAACACACCGAACAATATATCAAAAATACAACTGTCTCATGAAAAATGTAAGGAGGGAAAACTGTGAAGAAGGAGCTGAAACTGCCCTTGACCAGTGGTGGAAAGTAACTTTTACTCCTATTGTATTTCTACTACTCCATTACACAGCTTTACAGTTTCAGGTTGATAGCTATACAACACATCAACTAAAACATGTACTTTGACTTATAATTCTAGGTTAAAATACACAGTAGTAGTATATCAAGTACTATTAATTAAAGGGGCCATATTATGCTAATTATCAGGTTTCATATTTGTGTCTCTACTGTGATGTGCTTTTTTTTACAAATACACAACAAAAGCTACATAACATACTAAAGGAAAGGGAAAACCCCAAAAGGTATAATAATAGGGCCTATTATTAAAGCTATTTTGATGCTGATTAATCTATACTTTTACTTAATTCACATTTTAAAAGCAGGACGTTTACTTGTTTGTTACTTTTTGAAATGAATTATAGCTAATTTTACTTAAATTCAAGACTCTACTCAACCAATGACATTGTATCTGCTCTAAAAACATATTTCTCCTGAGCTCTCAACCCCCAAATTACACCAAGAGGAGGCAATTCTGACTTTGACTTCTCAATTAATTGACAACATACTTCTTTCTTCTCTCAATGGTCCTCAAAGTTTCAAGAACGTTTGACTATGAGTGGCACATGTGTCAGGCAGTGATCATTAAGCAGCTAATGAATTCTGAAATGTGCTCGGGCTGCTCTTCAGAAAATGTCTCAGGAAAAGGTTTTGTGTGTAATTACTTTTGGCTCAATAACTCCGTCCTCATGCACCTATAGGAGTGTGTTACAGTGCACAGAGACAGCATGGGGACTGCAATGCCAGAGTGAAGTCTAATTGGGAGATTCAATTTCTGTTCTGCTACTTTCTGATTAAAACACTGATGATTTGAGCAGATTTGTTCCACATTGAAAACAAAGATTGTTAGTTTAAACCAGGGGTGTCCAAACTACGGCCCGCGGACCATTTTGAATTGGCCCTCACTCAGCAAACTAAAAAAGTATAATGACTTAAGTATGATAAACTTCTGCTTGTCTTACTTCTTTAATATATATGTTCAAATATATTACTCAGTATTCATGTGTTATAATAGGGATGTAACGATACCAAAACCTCACTGTACGATAATATCGCGATAAAAAGTCCACGGTACGATATTTATCGCAATATTGAAAAATAATGGGATGTTTGGGCGTTTACAAAATCCCCTGCTGTGGAAACAACTCTCTTGCTTGGTACTGATGTTGCTGGGACAGAGAGATATGCTTTGGCCATGGGTGACAGCAGTGGGTCAACTGTGCATTGTCTCTCCACCACTTCAACAACAATACAGTGTTTGCCAAGAAGGTGAGGCTTATTGACAGAGATATAAATATACGGTTGGTACTTGTCAATGTCTCTAGGTATGTACACTGAACAAAAATATAAACGCAACACTTTTTATGAGATGAACTCAAAGATCTAAAACATTTTCTATTTACACAAAATAACCATTTCTCTCAAATATTGTTCACAAATCTGAAAAAATGTGTGATAGTGAGCACTTCACCTTTGCCGAGATAATCCATCCCACCTCACAGGTGTGGCATATCAAGATGCTGATTAGACAGCATGATTATTGCACAGGTGTGCCTTAGGCTGGCCACAATAAAAGGCCACTCTGAAACGTGCAGCTTTGCTTTATTGGGGGGGTCTGGGGGGGTCCGAAAACCAGGCAGTATCTGGTGTGAGGGTTAGGGTTAGGGTTAGGGGTAGGGGTAGAGTTAGGGGGTTAGGGTCAAGGGTAGGGGTAGGGGTAGGGTTAGGGGGTTAGGGGGTTAGGGTTAGGGGTTAGGGTTAGGGTTAGGGTTAGGGTAATGTTGTGAATCGAGTGGCCCATGGTGGTGGTGGGGTTATGGTATGGGCAGGCGTATGTTATGGACGACGAACACAGGCCACTCGATTCACAACATTACCCTAACCCTAACACTACCCCTAACCCTCACACCAGATACTGACTGGTTTTTGGACCCCCCCAGACCCCCCCAATAAAGCCAAACTGCACGTTTCAGAGTGGCCTTTTATTGTGGCCAGCCTAAGGCACACCTGTGCAATAATCATGCTGTCTAATCAGCATCTTGATATGCCACACCTGTGAGGTGGGATGGATTATCTCGGCAAAGGAGAAGTGCTCACTATCACAGACTTTTTCAGATTTGTGAACAATATTTGAGAGAAATGGTTATTTTGTGTATATAAAAAATGTTTTAGATCTTTGAGTTCATCTCATGAAAAATGGGAGCAAAAACAAAAGTGTTGCATTTATATTTTTGTTCAGTGTACATGTAGCCCTGTAAATATGATGTCCTTTTGTGTAATCTGTTGTTTTATGTTCATGTTGTAACCTACTTGCTGCCATGTTGGACAGGTCTCCCTTGAAAAAGAGATCGATGATCTCAATGGGATCTGGTTGAATAAAGGTTTAAAAAAAAAAGATTGCGGTAGAGTTTGTCGCACGACGGTATTGAAACATTTATTTACCTCAATATCGCAATATTCAATATATCGTTACATCCCTTGTTAATAATCCCAATTTTCAAATAAATTCAGTCAATTCGAGTTGAAAACATGAGAAAAAAGCCCAATAACAAATGGACATAAAAACCTTGAAATCTACCCTTCATATGTCCTCTTATTATCAGCAATCTGTTGCTTCTGTCTTAAGGAATGAGCTGCAAACAACATTTATGAAACCCTCTGGAGAGCTGTGAGATGTTTTTTTCTTACAGCATTTTCAAGTATCAAGAATAATTGACCTACATTGGATTGACTTTTCCAACTTATAACATACCTCAACTCCAGTGAGTGGCCCAGCCCTTCTTATGTTTTTCTGTATGTGGCCCTCTGTGAAAAAAGGTTTGGACACCCCTGGTTTAAATTAAAACTACCATATCAGAGATAGGTGAATTTCAGTGTCAGATGAGATAATACAATATTGATAGTGATCTGTACAAGTGACGTGAAAGTGCCTGACAGGAAGGGAAATAGATCCAAGCCTCTCCTGCTTTTAGAAGCCCCCCAACGGAGAAAAACATCCACGTCAATCCAGACAAAACACCAGAGCTGTGCATGGAGATCAAGCTTACAAAGAACACATCGACATATCAAAGATGTAGGCTCCATGCAGAGTGTACCCTCTTTTTGTCTTTCATCTACGGTGAGTGATTTTTAATTATTCAATGAGTTGCAGTAGGCGGGGAAAGGTGCTGCTTAAATAGCAGGTGAGAAGAGAGTCTGTGACATTGAGTCTAAAACAAAACTGATCTTTGAATCCGTCTTATATTTAATGGGTTAGTTTATCAAATTAAAGAGGACATATTTAGCTGACTTTCAGGTTCATATCAGTATGTAGTGTCTCTACTTTAAAGAGTCCTCTCCTGCTGATGTTCAGGTGTATATCAGTATGTACCATGTAATGTCTCCACTTTAAAGAGTCCTCTCCTGCTGATGTTCAGGTGTATATCAGTATGTAGTGTCTCTACTTTAAAGAGTCCTCTCCTGCTGATGTTCAGGTGTATATCAGTATGTAGTGTCTCTACTTTAAAGAGTCCTCTCCTGCTGATGTTCAGGTGTATATCAGTATGTAGTGTCTCTACTTTAAAGAGTCCTCTCCTGCTGATGTTCAGGTGTATATCAGTATGTAGTGTCTCTACTTTAAAGAGTCCTCTCCTGATGATGTTCAGGTGTATATCAGTATGTCGTGTCTCTTCTTTAAAGAGTCCTCTCCTGCTGATGTTCAGGTGTATATCAGTATGTAATGTCTCTACTTTAAAGAGTCCTCTCCTGCTGATGTTCAGGTGTATATCAGTATGTAGTGTCTCCACTTTAAAGAATCCTCTCCTGCTGATGTTCAGGTGTATATCAGTATGTAGTGTCTCTACTTTAAAGAGTCCTCTCCTGCTGATGTTCAGGTGTATATCAGTATGTAATGTCTCTACTTTAAAGAGTCCTCTCCTGCTGATGTTCAGGTGTATATCAGTATGTAGTGTCTCCACTTTAAAGAGTCCTCTCCTGCTGATATTCAGGTGTATATCAGTATGTAGTGTCTCTACTTTAAAGAGTCCTCTCCTGCTGATGTTCAGGTGTATATCAGTATGTAGTGTCTCTACTTTAAAGAGTCCTCTCCTGCTGATGTTCAGGTGTATATCAGTATGTAGTGTCTCTACTTTAAAGAGTCCTCTCCTGATGATGTTCAGGTGTATATCAGTATGTAGTGTCTCTACTTTAAAGAGTCCTCTCCTGCTGATGTTCAGGTGTATATCAGTATGTAGTGTCTCTACTTTAAAGAGTCCTCTCCTGCTGATGTTCAGGTGTATATCAGTATGTAGTCTCTCTACTTTAAAGAGTCCTCTCCTGCTGATGTTCAGGTGTATATCAGTATGTACCATGTAATGTCTCTACTTTAAAGAGTCCTCTCCTGCTGATGTTCAGGTGTATATCAGTATGTACCATGTAATGTCTCTACTTTAAAGTGTCCTCTCCTGCTGATGTTCAGGTGTATATCAGTATGTAGTGTCACTACTTTAAAGAGTCCTCTCCTGCTGATGTTCAGGTGTATATCAGTATGTAGTGTCTCTACTTTAAAGAGTCCTCTCCTGCTGATGTTCAGGTGTATATCAGTATGTAGTGTATCTACTTTAAAGAGTCCTCTCCTGCTGATGTTCAGGTGTATATCAGTATGTAGTGTATCTACTTTAAAGAGTCCTCTCCTGCTGATGTTCAGGTGTATATCAGTATGTAGTGTCTCTACATGTCTCCATGCTTTAATGTTCAAAAAGCTCTTTATTGTTCTCATACTGCCTGTGATGCAGCACCTCTTTTCACCCTCTGTCCGAAATCAGAGCCTAGTCTGCTCTGATTGGTTAGCTGGCCGACTCTGTTGTGATTGGCCAACCACTTAGAAATGTCCCGCCCCTTAGCCTATCATGTACAATGTGTTGGAGCGCTAGCCAATAGGAGTACGAGTGTAGGATCACTGCGAATAACTTCGCTGGGATTTAGCTTATCGTTTTACTTTGCTGGTGTGCTGTTGTCCAACATTACACACAAAGAAGATGAAGGGGTTTTCACAGCTACAGCACAATAACATAAATTGGTTTGGTGAGTCAGATCCAGAAAGAAATTGGAAAAGAAGCAATAAGTATTACATCTTTGGAAACATTTTGTATGTGTTTGTGCAGTTTAATTTGAAGTGGCATCATCACAGAAAATGCTTAATATCCCGCAGGACAAGTGCATTGATTGTGTACTGAAATCAACAACAGTACACTGTGTCATTGAATATTGGGTAAACATAAATGCAAAGTATGGAATTGGATTTTTCCGCAATCTAGTCACATTAACAAAATGCATTTTATTATCGAGCCTAGGTTTAGAGTGGAGGTATAAAACCTTGCTCACAGCTGACATTTTGGAATATGCAGAAAATGCCCAGGCGTAATTGATTACATGAAATCACCTGCATTTAATCCAGGCTATTTTCAGAGTATTGTGAGGCCGGCTTACTGGCATGTCGACACCCGATGGAGCTGAGCCTCTGTTAATGGCATTGGTTTCACCTGTGCTTCACCTGCTATGATTAGTGAAAATGACTGCAGTGGAAAAGGTGTATTGTGCTCACTGTCTGTCACTGTGGAATAAGAAGAGACTGAAATAAAACAGAGCCATCGTTAAAGTTATTAGTAACACCTGTGACAAGTTAAAAGGACTATAGTATATTTATACAATCCTACAGCCTGACTAACACGACAGGAGAATATACATCAGCATGCACATTGACATTAGTTCATCAGCGTGGTTTAATTTCAGTCTGAATGCAAATTGGATCTGAAGCCAACGGATGATATTGGACAGAGACAAATCCTGTAGCACACAAATCATTGGATACCAGAATACAAAATAAATATGCACTTCTATGTATGAAAGCCCACAATCAATCAATCACACTTATTTTTGTAGCACTTTTCGTATTCAAAAGGTAACACAAAATGCTTAAGAAACCAACAAATTAAAACAATAACAAATTGATCAAAATACAAATATACAATAAACACAGGACTGAATAAAGAAAATCAAAAATCAAAATAAAGCATGAATATAATTAGAATACAATATTATTAAAACTAGTAAATACATATTAGATAAAAGACAATTTCAAAGTGTGTCTTGAGGCACAAACACACTCGAGGCCATTCAAAAATATCCAATAAGAATATATAATATATGTGAGGTATTGTTAAAGTGACATTTATGACTCGATATCACCTTGATGATAGATGCTAACAATGCTAACGATGCTAATGATGCTAACGATGCTAATGATGCTAACGATGCAGGAACGTTTCCCTTTAAGGAAGCTTACAAAATATCATCATTCATGTCGAGGCGTCCGTGTCACTGCCTGTCCTCTAAAATGTTTTGTTCTCAGTTCTTACTTTTGCAGCGTGTAATGTCAAATGCTGTCAAAGACTTTGTTGACATGTCATGGAGTGCTTTTGGTGCCTTATTTCAAGACATGCAGATTCAAGTATTTAATTCTCATTGTTAGTAAATATTCATCTTAGTTTCAGACGTGCATTCTTACAGTCAGCTCGACCACAAGCTAACCGAAACACTAAAGATAAATATCTTTAAATAGCAGAAGTATCATTGCTTGTGATAATCATACATTTGCTTATTTGCTTGCATCATTCCTGTATTTGAGTGTCTGGACTTTTAGCAGACTTGGCTTGCCCAATTGGACGCTTTTTCTTTGCTTGTTAGAATAATATTTAATGAGTTTTAAAAATGTTTTCTTCTTTTCAGTGGGGATGCTTTTGCCGTGTATTTGTTATGTGGGCGCTGGAGAACAAAACAAACACAAACAAAGACAGTCCCAATGTTTTAAAGACAAAACTCGTGAAAGTGGGTTTCATTTGTGCCATTTGGTGACTTCAGCTTCCTGTGCCAACGCTTTAACTCAGGAACAAAGTCTAACAAGTCAGCCGGTCACTAAAACAAAACTTTTCAGAATCTTTTGTTAACTTCTCTCCACGCCTTCGTGACCTGAGCCGACTGAAACTTGGACAGGAGGAACCCTGTGTCACAGCAAGTGGAGGGGAAGGAGATAATTAAGAGAATAGAGGCTTAACGTGGTGACACTGTCTGTGTGTCATGCTCATTAAGAGGACTGTGGAAGTGAGGAAGTTCAATTTAATCACTGCTGTGCGCTCAGAGGGTGACAACAAACACCTAGAGGCGACGGAGAGCACCATACGATATGCACAATTCTCTAAAGCCTCCTTATTGTGTCACAACAATTGCTTTAAATCTCTATTTCATGATGTCTAGCAGTGCACAGTACAGTATGTAAAGTTATTGCATCTCCCTTTATTTTGCATGTGCTGCTCCAAACTATAAGATCAAGACACATCAGAGCGTTGCTTCATAAACTCGGAGGAGTGAATCCAGGAGAGGATAAGAGACATTCGTGAGGGAGGGTTTTCAAGACTTGCCTTCTAATTAGCACCTTAGTCATTAATTACAAGTGGGCCTGCATGTGTGTGTGTGTGTGTGTGTGTGTGTGTGTGTGTGTGTGTGTGTGTGTGTGTGTGTGTGTGTGTGTGTGTGAGAGCATGCAAACAGCACAGTGTGAATGTCTCGCAAATGTACAAAGCAGCAGAGAGCAGGGGATAAATATAAACATGCCTCTCGAGGAAGATGGATTTCTGGGGATGGAAGTGTGGAAACACGTGCTCCGCTGCACAACGACACATTCATAGGGAGCGTTTCACATCAAATGGTAGCCGTTCAAAAGTTTTCCAACAACATGCTGTTCTCAAAGAGGACATATTCTGCTCATGTTCAGGTTCATATCAGTATGTAGTGTCTCTACTTTAAAGAGTCCTCTCCTGCTGATGTTCAGGTGTATATCAGTATGTAGTGTCTCTACTTTAAAGAGTCCTCTCCTGCTGATATTCAGGTGTATATCAGTATGTAGTGTCTCTACTTTAAAGAGTCCTCTCCTGCTGATGTTCAGGTGTATATCAGTATGTAGTGTCTCTACTTTAAAGAGTCCTCTCCTGCTGATGTTCAGGTGTATATCAGTATGTAGTGTCTCTACTTTAAAGAGTCCTCTCCTGCTGATGTTCAGGTGTATATCAGTATGTAGTGTCTCTACTTTAAAGAGTCCTCTCCTGCTGATGATCAGGTGTATATCAGTATGTAGTGTCTCTACTTTAAAGAGTCCTCTCCTGCTGATGTTCAGGTGTATATCAGTATGTAGTGTCTCTACTTTAAAGAGTCCTCTCCTGCTGATGTTCAGGTGTATATCAGTATGTAGTGTCTCTACTTTAAAGAGTCCTCTCCTGATGATGTTCAGGTGTATATCAGTATGTAGTGTCTCTACTTTAAAGAGTCCTTTCCTGCTGATGTGCAGGTGTATATCAGTATGTAGTGTCTCTACTTTAAAGAGTCCTCTCCTGCTGATGTTCAGGTGTATATCAGTATGTAGTGTCTCTACTTTAAAGAGTCCTCTCCTGCTGATGTTCAGGTGTATATCAGTATGTAGTGTCTCTACTTTAAAGAGTCCTTTCCTGCTGATGTGCAGGTGTATATCAGTATGTAGTGTCTCTACTTTAAAGAGTCCTCTCCTGCTGATGTTCAGGTGTATATCAGTATGTAGTGTCTCTACTTTAAAGAGTCCTCTCCTGCTGATGTTCAGGTGTCTATCAGTATGTAGTGTCTCTACTTTAAAGAGTCCTCTCCTGCTGATGTTCAGGTGTATATCAGTATGTAGTGTCTCTACTTTAAAGAGTCCTCTCCTGCTGATGTTCAGGTGTATATCAGTATGTAGTGTCTCTACTTTAAAGAGTCCTCTCCTGCTGATGTTCAGGTGTATCAGTATGTAGTTCTTCCACTGGGTAAACCACTTAGAGATGTCCCGAGATGTGTTGAAGCGCTAGCCTAGTGCTAGTTTTCTTTCACAAATGTCCCTTATTTGGATCAATAAAGTACATCTTATCTTTTAAAGTACATTTGAGCCAATAGAAGCGTGAGTGTTACATAGTGATGTCACTATGATCCGGAAGTAAGGGAACAGAAAAAGCCTTTATTGGACTCCATAGAGGTCAATGGTAATAAAGCACTTTTTGAACATTAAAACATGGAGTCATGTCACAGTAGAGTCACAAACATACAAATATGAACCTGGAAATTAGCACACCAATTCCTCTTTTCTATTCCAGCTGAAGTGTTGAACATTATATCAAAACAGAAGCCAATATAAACCGTTTCTCGAAGAGCCTAACATACTCTCTCTTTCAGGACAGACACATTAACATGTACTCTTTGGAGCTGCTCTCATCACGACAGGCTTCTGCCGGGGTGAGGACTGTTTTGGCAGCAGCGCCTGAGGGATTGATCTTGCAAATGCAGGATTTGAACAGTCTTTAGGCTGCAGACTCTAACTTTAAAAGCAGCTTGAAAGTGTTGTCAAATGCCTGTTTAAAGATCCAACACTCATGCTCAGCTCTGTCGGACATTGTAGTTCCAGTAATCAAAATTCGATTGACAGATAGCAAATAAGCTCGACTCGGACAAGATACGTCTCAGGATAGTTTGTTTGACTCTTTACTTCAACAAAAAGGTATCAAATACAAACACATATTTTCGCAGGTCAAAAACTACGTTGCTCTTTGCTTCTTTCTCCTTCTCACACACACAATCACAAGCAGCTGCCGTCGG
>CM053242.1:56255763-56419512 GCA_028583405.1 Pogonophryne albipinna
GGAGAGCAAGCTGGTGAATATGCATATCCATGTGTGTGTATCGCTGATAAGGAACACTGCAGCGGGATCTGGAAGGCAACCCTCATACAGTGCAGAGTACACATGTTCAGATGGGAACATGCACATGCAGGAATACAGGGATACCATAATTACATGCTTATTAGTATAAATTGAAAGAAATTATGGTGAGCATGCTGGAAATTACATCACCAGGAGTTTCTAATCTGTTTCACTGTAGATTTAGGATGTTCTAGTTTTAGTTGGATTACCCTAAAGCTAAACCCGAACTTGCAATGTCTTTATATTGTTATCAATGTTTTCTGCTGTACAAACGACAAAGAGATTCAATCTTCTCTTGCACTGTGTTTTCTGTTTTATTGTTCTATACATATATATGTTGCACTGCTGGAGGAGCCTGTGACCTACGTTTGTATTGACATATCTACACTGTAGCTAATGTGCAAATGACAATAAAACCTTGAAACTGAAAAACCTGTCCGAATGCAGTGATGGAAGATGTGCTGTTACTTAAGTAAAGGTAGAAACACTATCGTTTCTATTGCTGGATTTCCAATAACTGCAACAACATGGTGACACCGCAACGAGATGCGTATACAGTATTGTTTGGAAATGAAGTAAGGTCCTTCCGGAAGACTAACTTTAACCCTCCTATTGTCTTCGTTCTCCCCCTTACTTTGGTGTTCGCGGTCAGATTTGACCGGCCCTGTTTTAACTGCTATTACAGTAACACAAAAACCATGAATCATCACCACATTTCATTTAACACCCTTTCAAACTGTACATATTGTATCAGACTACTGGTGTACATGAAAAACTGCAGTAAATATACAAAGAACAGACACTGAACATGTATTGCGTGTGCCAGGTGTGATCCATGTGGGGGGAGGGGCACATAAGAGCGGGAAATGTGTCAAATTGTTCTGTGTGTGTGTTTGTGTGTGCCAGGTGTGATTCACATGGGGGGATGGGCACATAAGGGGAGGGACACATCTAGAGTATGTGTGTGTGTGTGTGTGTGTGTGTGTGTGTGTGTGTGGTGCTGTTAAAAAGTTGACTAAATCATCCAAAATTCAATGAAAGTGGTGATCAGTAATTGTATATGTTCAAATATCTACTGTGAAGGATATCATGAAGCCTTAATGCAATCGAATGTAAAACTAAAAAGTTATGATTGATGAAAGTAGTAAATCGGTCAGATTTGACCCGAAGACAACAGGAGGGTTAAAATGTATTCGTTCTCAATTCTCTCTCAAATTTCTCAGCTACTTACTTACAATGGGGTCTAATCGACAAAAAATGTACATCAAATATCCTTTAATCAAAAAATAATTGTCTCCCGGTCGAAGTAAATATGAGCTTTAGTGAAACCAGTTCTACATTTATTTCATATCCATAAACAAGGATTGAGACAAACATCTTCTTTATTCAAACCTCATATGTCACTGTGAATCCAGTTAATGCATTCAGGACTGAATGACTTCTTGGAGCGTCTGACAAACAGGTGGAAATATTTGTATCAGAGGATGCTCCTATGTTGTGGTTTAATAATGAGCCAATCCAATTCGATCTCAGAAACATGTGCTCTATGGAGTTATAATTACTAAAGGCAGCTTTTTAAGTAAGCCTGACATTTCCAAGGTGAAGAAGAACATGTTCCTTTTGCATCAATTTAAAAGTTGGACCTGCACCGTGTCAAGAGGAAACTTAAACCAACTTCAATCTTGGAGTTTTGAAACTTGAATCAAGTCAGGTGTAAAGTCTAAGAAACGAGTATTTTCCAATTTTCTAAATGAAAGTCAGGGATAAATTCATCCATTTGACTTCCCTGCCATTAATGTTCACAGTTCCCATTTCCTTCTCTCTGGATGCTTCCAGTTGTCAGGCGCGACTGACTGCTGAGCTTCTTTCATTCCTAAATAAAACATGGCTCCAACTGAATGTTGCATACATGCCTTGGAGTTTAAATACACACGTTCCTCCATCTCACCGTGACTCCTGTGAAACCTCAACGCCATCCCTCAACCCTGCACTACAGAGACAGGAAGTCACTCAATAATTCACGGCTCGGCCTGGGCGCTGAACCCAAAATTAAAACAAAAACACACCACTCTCCCTGATGTATCTGTAAAGTGACGGCGAGCTCATTCATAATTCATGTTCAGACTCTCACGTAGCTGTTTCTGCGCGGGAACCTGGACAGACTTTGGCAGGTTTTCCAAACGCCAGGTTTCACTTTGCTCAGAGTCTCAGTGTCGCACGGAAGTCAGGATGCTGTGGAAACTTGGTCATGTATACTCTATAGATTCATTATTTCTGTATCTATGCTTTTCTGGGAAGGTATATGACTTGTGTGCACCACCTTTGAGTACTATTAAGGTAAATAAAAAGACTCCACGAAGCTAGGGACAAAAAATGGGACAGCACCAAAGGGTTACAGAGGCTCTATTATGCTTTTTGGCGGTTCCTGTAGTGTGTTATATTGGTTTTAGTGCATGTAAACGGTCTGCAAGGCTAGAATCGCAAGGAAGGAGTTTCTCTCCCCCCTCTGCCTGAAACGCCTCCATTGGACTCCTTTATCACTTCCGTAACGTCTCTATGTTACACTTGCACTTTTAATGGCTAACGCTCAAACAACATTGTACGTGATGTTAAGGGGCGGGACATCTCTAAGCGGTTGACCAATCACAACAGAGCCGACCAGCTAATCAATCAGAGCAGACTGGGCTTTGCAAGGTATTGAAAAACGCCAACTGTTTTGTTGTGTTTTCTGGTACTGTACATGTTGCACGTGATGATTGAGAAACACTTGATAAGTCTTTCAATTGTTAGGAGTACTGTTGTGAATGCAGATGTGCAATAAGGACTTGTTTTCAAAGATGTTGTGTTGATTAGTTGCGTCTTTGTTTATTTGTAGGTCTCACCTTGCTAACAATCCAATGAAATGTTAAACGTTGCATCTGAGACTCTGATATTATAACAATCAAAGCAAAAGGGCTGCTACAGTATCTTTCATTTTGATGTTGTCTTTCATAAAAACAAGTCGTCTTTTACCTCAGTTCTAATTTCCTTCCTCTGCTCCTCCACATAATCCCTCCTCTATTTAACCAAAGGGACACCTTGGATTGAAGAAAACCATTTGAGGAAGCCAGAAGAAGACATTTGGCAAGAAATACATAACATAATTGTCTTCTGCCCAACTCGTTATTACATATTTGACAGCCAAAAGGGAAGTACAACTGGATGTGTCTGAGCACCATCTTTAGGGTATACAGTAAAAGTGCTACTTCATCCACCATCTGTCAGCAGTGGGTCGCAGACAGCAGAAAACCAGACACCCATGAGAGTCTGTCTTAACCAGAACATGGCAGCATTGGATGTTAAAGGAGTCTAAAATGCAGTGGCGAACCGTCAGGGCCTTCAAGGTATTCAGAGAACACCCTGGAACACTCAGATAAAACTAACAAAAATCGATTTAATTATATAAATAAAATGTAATAAAATGAATAAATGAGAATGGTATCTGTGTTGTTGATCTGTAATATTACAGTGTTACGTTGATTTGTTTGTCCTTCTCGGACCATGCACTACGCATTTCAGTGGTGTTGTGTTAGAAAAGAAAGCAACCAATCAGATCTTGTTCTGGGTCTCTGGGTAGAATATCCTTCAACAAGGTATTCTACATCCTTGATCGAATGCCCTGGCCGTTGCACTGAATGAGAGCGTACGTTTGGACTGACAGTTTGATCAACCAATCAGATATTGATTTGTAGCCAATGGGCGTATTCTTTCAGAGTTTCCCTCGGTTCCAGGGTGCTCTAGAAGGCCCGCTAGTTCACTGGCTCGAGACAGAGGATCTAGATGAATGCGACGAAGCAATTCATGCCGTTTTATTGTTTTTAACGTTGAAATGAAAAGTGTCCACAGAAGGTCCAGTTGTGATACACACGGTTCGCCACTGCTAACATGTATGTTCTGCTGGAAAGCAAACCCTCTGTGGTGATGTGAATAATGACTGTTCAGAGAAAACACATCATAATATAATACTTTTACATTTATATATTCAATTTAATATGTAATATTCCATCCGTCACATACGTATGTATAATACCTTGCTTTATATCTTGTTATTGTTAATTTGTAAATTCAACATGTATATTCTCTACTTTCTAGTTTATTTCTGGTCTTTTAGTTTGTATTGTACAATGCCATGTCTTTTTAAGCTGCTGCAACACACACATGACCCAATATCAATAAAGTACTTCTTATCTTATCTTATACAGTCTGTACATATCATACGATGTCAGGTTGGATAAAACAATTGTTTGGCTTCTGTTGCAGATAACTGTATCCTGTTTCCTATAAATGTCTTTAAATCAAAAAAGGCGATCTTTCCACTTAATCTTAAACACATGTTCTCAACATCACAAAGCCTCTGAAAGGTTTCTGGCTTTATCTTTAAAAGAGAACAAAGGATGCAGTCAGCTTACGTTTACAAAAGTTAAGCCGGATTTAAATGTTAGTAATGGAGTCTAGTGCTGCAGCTGATCAAAAATATGGCTCCACATCAAATATGCAACACCTGAAACTGTTCAGCATGGGCTGTTTGGGTCAGGTCTCCAATGGTGGTATGGAGTGAGGAAGCTAAAGGTTACACGGAGGAAGTTACAAATTAACAGCTACACCTTTAAATCAAAATACATTTCCAAGTTCAAAAAAGGATATTTTAACCCTTTATCAGGCGAGGAACCATATTTGGTAACACACCAAACATGGCGTCCCCCCCCCGCGACTCAGTGAGGTCGAGAAGCATGTGGTTTTCTCCCAGCCAATCAGCGAAGAACAATATACGCCACAGAGCGTGCCATTGGGGAATTTGACCAATCAGCAGAGGCCTGAAACGGGGTTAGGGTTAAGGTTAACCTAATAGTGCCCTGTAAGCGGTTATGGCAAATCTGGAAAGAAACCCACACAAAAATCAATAATAATGTATTTTAAAAACGATTACAACAGGTGTTATCTTTCCTGTAGTGTGTTATATAGGTTTTAGTGCATGTAAATGGTCTTCTAAGACTAAAATCCCAAAGTACCCCACAGAAACGCCTCCATTGGACTCCTTTCTTTACTTCCAGAAAATGGTGACATGGTGTAACACTTGCACTTCTATTGGCTTTGTCTTCAACAACAATATTCAGGCAGCTTCATGAAGTCCTCCCTTTTGACCCCATCTCTTCTGTTTGGTCACTATCCTTTTACGGTAGAAGCACCCTGTCTTACAGCGATGTTGATAAGGACTGAAATATCATTAATGGTGAGATAACACTTAAATCCAAAGCCTTATCTCTTCTCATTCTGCCCCTATCTCAATTTTTCTCCTTGTCTTTGAATTTCTCTCCTTATGAATATTAACACTTTATCACTTAGACCACTTATCTCTGTGCTTAATAATTCCCTCCCTCGTAATTACATGGTTTGTTCATCGCTTCAACAGTGGGATTCAGGAAATGAAATCTCTTCGTTGCGTCTGAAAGTTAAAAGGGGCACGAAGGTACTTAGATCTAATAAATTAGCTGGTGACAAGCAACTCAGTTTTTTTTTGTATACCTCCCTTCCACTCTAAGGAGGATACTGGGAGAGAAGTTAATTTATTCCCAAATTAATACTCCTTCTTCAGGGAAGTCAAACACTAAATAATACCACTTCTGTTCCTGTGTTTTGTTTAGTGAAACAATACTAATTAAGGCAACAACCCGTTGCGGCAGATACACGCTTTACAACATCAGGAAGATACGTCCCCAGCTGACCCAGAAAGCCACGCAGGTTCTGGTCCAGGCTCTCGTCACCTCACGCCTAGACTACTGCAACTCCCTCCTGGCTGGTCTACCTGCATGTGCCATCCGACCTCTGCAGCTCATCCAGAATGCAGCGGCTCGTCTGGTCTTCAACCTTCCTACATTTTCCCACACCACTCCGCTCCTCCGCTCCCTCCACTGGCTTCCGGTAACTGCTAGAATCCACTTCAAGACAATGGTACTTGCGTACCATGCTGCAAATGGGTCTGGCCCTTCCTACATCCAGGACATGGTTAAACCGTACACCCCAGCACGTGCACTACGCTCTGCATCAGCCAAACGACTCGCTGCACCCGCACTGCGAGGGGGACCCAAGTTCCCATCAGCAAAAACACGTGGGTTTGCTATCCTGGCTCCAAAATGGTGGAATGAGCTCCCCATTGACATCAGGACAGCAGATAGCTTACACACCTTCCGGCGCAGACTGAAAACTCATCTCTTTCGACTCCACTTCGAGCGATAGAACTATTAACAAAGCACTTATATACTAATAAAGGACTGGCTTATCTATAGCCAGTTGAGTAGCACTTGAAATGTTTGGCTCTATGAAACCTGATGTACTTATATGATTCTGTTTTCTTCAAGGTTGTGTCTTCCTGGTCGAATGTACTTATTGTAAGTCGCTTTGGATAAAAGCGTCAGCTAAATGTAATGTAATGTAATGTAATGTAATGTAATAATGTAAATTCCCTCCCTGAGTCCTGAATCCAAAACCTTTGAGATTACCTGGAAACTCGTAATCTGCTAAAAAGGTGTTCCAGATGAGTGGAGGCTGTTCTGGACAAAATGTGTTTGTTTTTGGATTTACATGTCAATTAGACATCAGGTTTATACTCCTAGTTGTGGACAGTTTGATAGATAGATAGATAGATAGATGGATAGATGGATAGATGGATAGATGGATAGATGGATAGATGGATAGATAGATGGATAGATAGATGGATAGATAGATGGATAGATAGATGGATTGGATAGATGGATAGATGGATAGATGGATAGATGGATGGATGGATAGATGGATAGATGGATAGATGGATAGATGGATAGATGGATAGATGGATAGATGGATAGATGGATAGATGGATAGATGGATAGATGGATAGATGGATAGATGGATAGATGGATAGATGGATAGATAGATAGATAGATAGATAGATAGATGGATAGATAGATGGATAGATAGATAGTGCGCTTATAAATAAAATGTATTATTATTACTTTATTGATCCCAATTTGGGAAATGTTTGCGTTGCAGCAGCATAAAAAACAAGACAATATACAGAACATAAATTAAGACACAAGAAATAAACAGTCCACATTTTTTCAGAAATATAAATAAAATAGCATTACAAATTAAAAAAGTTAAAGAATATTTAAAAAAATAGTCACTAACACTAATATAAAATTCCATTGGGATTACATTTTTGTGTTTTTTCTTTGTTTTAAAACGATATGTAAGAGGACATGCTCATGCTCATGATCATATTTGTATTTATTCCCCTTACTTTGACATGTTGACGTGCTTTAAAGTTAAAATGTGTCGAAAATGTCCCGCCCCATAGCAAATCACGTGCAGTGTAATTGAGCGCTATAGCCAATAGATGTGAGAATGTTACATAGTGATGTCACTATGTTCTGGAAGTAAACAAAGGAGTCCATTTGCTTTGTGGCTGGAAAAGAGCTATCCTTCCGCCAGTTTCCAAAATCTGATGAGAAATCTTCCCTGATGCCCGGAGTATTCTTATGCAGCATCGAAATGCACATATGTTTGGAATTACATGTCAATAAAACACCAGCCTGTTGGCAAATTGTTCCTAAAAGCTGGTTCATGTCTGTTTGTTCAGGAGAGTTTGCATGAGTGTGCTTGATGTGCTGTCGTGGCCTTTGGCTCTTTAAACAATGGAAGAATGGACTTGCGGTAATAATAAAGTACCTCACAGGTGGCAGCTTTATCAAATAACTAATTCAGAAATGAATGCAAAGCACCCAAATGCCACAGAGGATTTATGCAGGAGAGCGTGCACTTTCTGTTGCAAAACACAAGTTGTGTAAAAGCTTTGACCTTTGGATGAATGAAAGCAGCAGGGGAAGTCCGTCAGGGTAATCATTAAACTCACCACATTTGGCTTCTGTTTCGGGTTATGTTGTGTCCCTTCGGATATGTCCTCCCTTTAGAGGGCACGGCTGAGAAGGCATTTGGATAATTCTCCACAAAGGAGTTTTAAGTTATGAACCTTCTGGAAACGAGCAGCCACTCATCTCCCAAATGGGGAAGCTGGGATTCAATTATTATACTATAACTCAAAATCTTGCTAAGTCTATTTGTCTAATATGAAGTCAGAATATGTCTTTACTCTTGATATAAGACCGAATAACTTCATAATTAACAATGCAGTGACAAATCGGGTCTGGTTTTCAGAGGTAGAAGTCTCTTGTTAAGTCAAAGACTCTTGAAAACATATTATTTTGAGTTGTATCTCAGATTTCTTCTCAGAACACTTTGGAGCATTTCTGGCTTGTTTCGTGACACAACATCTCCTGATTCTGGAAAAAACGAGTTCTCCCAGCTAATTACAAGATCTGATTTATCTAAATGTCTCATGTCATTTCAAGAAATCCTACCAAGCTAATTGTTCTATTGGCAGATTTGTTTACTTACTGCAAACAATAAACACCTTGTTTTCAGCCCCTTGAGGAGCATTTGTTCGACTGCATGAGAAACAACTTCGGTGTCACTTATTGTTATCAAGAAATTATGTCTTCAATTTCATGATGCAGATGTTGACTGTTGCAAAGCACAACGTAGATCTCTTCCTCCTGCAAATAACACAACTGCCACAGGAAGCAAAGACAAGCTGCAGGATCCATTGTGTCGTTATTTATGACCTGAAGCTCTTGAGTGCACGGCCAGCTGATTTCAAAACAAGGAAGGAGCTGCTTACACAGAGCAACTGTAAGCATCACACACACGACAAGCCAATTATTTTTAGAGAGAGAGAGAGAAGTGGTCGAGGTGGAAAACAGCAAATGGCAAACGCTGGCGAGACAAAGCAGCAAGATGTGATGTTTTACAGCAGAAAACAACGACTCGTGAGCACAGGTAGAGATTTAAATTAGTTTCTGAAATGCACCATGTTGCAGTCCGGTAAAACTGCTCCAAGAGTAATTTGGTTATATACCGCTCAATATGTATCTGTCTTCTAAAACCACCTGATGTCTTTTGCTATTTCTTTAAATTGTAGTTTCATCTTTTCTTATTTTCCAACCTTGCCTTAGGAAAGATTGTTGGGATGCACATAATCAAACATACAAATAATACAAAATATGTGTGTGTTTTGCTATTTCATAAGAAGCCCAGTTAGGGTTGGGTTTACCTTGGAGTTTCATCTTTTTGATTTTTCCATTTTTCCTTAGGACAGATTTTCGCGATGCTAATCAATCTTTAAAATATCAAAACATATGTGTTTGTGTACTATCTATTTCAAAAGCCCATATGAAGCCCAATCACGTAGGGTTAGGGTTCCGTGTAGTTGTATCTTTGGTGTTCTTCAACCTTGCCTTAGGAAAGATTGTTGGGATGCATATAATCAAACATACAAATAATACAAAATATGTGTGTGTTTTGCTATTTCATAAGAAGCCCAGTTAGGGTTGCCCAGCTGTGTGCGTCACTCTTTAGTGTCCCCTTGTCTCCCAGCTGTGTGCGTCACTCTTTAGTGTCCCCTTGTCTCCCAGCTGTGTGCGTCACTCTTTAGTGTCCCCAGGTCTCCCAGCTGTGTGCGTCACTCTTTAGTGTCCCCTGGTCTCCCAGCTGTGTGCGTCACTCTTTAGTATCCCCTGGTCTCCCAGCTGTGTGCATCACTCTTTAGTGTCCCCTGGTCTCCAGCTGTGTGCGTCACTCTTTAGTGTCCCCAGGTCTCCAGCTGTGTGCATCACTCTTTAGTGTCCCCTGGTCTCCCAGCTGTGTGCGTCACTCTTTAGTGTCCCCTTGTCTCCCAGCTGTGTGCGTCACTCTTTAGTGTCCCCAGGTCTCCCAGCTGTGTGCGTCACTCTTTAGTGTCCCCTTGTCTCCCAGCTGTGTGCGTCACTCTTTAGTGTCCCCAGGTCTCCAGCTGTGTGCGTCACTTGTTAGTGTCCCCTGGTCTCCCAGCTGTATGCGTCACTTTTTAGTGTCCCCTGGTCTCGCAGCTCTGTGCGGAATTTTTTAGTGTCCCCTGGTCTCCCAGCTGTGTGCGTCACTTTTTAGTGTCCCCTGGTCTCCCAGCTGTGTGCGTCACTTTTTAGTGTCCCCTGGTCTTCCAACTGTGTGCGTCACTTTTTAGTGTCCCCTGGTCTCCCAGCAGTGTGTGTAGTTTTATCTTTTTTATTTTTCAACTTAGGACAGATTTTCGTGATGCTAATCATTCTGCAAAATACCAAAAAATGGTTTTGGTGTTTTATCTATGTCATAATCCTATCATAAGGCTAGCTAGGGTTAGGTTCAACCTGTAATTCTATATTTTGTATCATGTACATTTTCCATAGGAAAGATTGTTGTGATGCATATAATTAATCTTTGAAACCTCTAAATAAATGTCTTGGTGTTTTATCTATTTCATAATCCTATAAAGAAGACCTGTTAGGGTTGGGGTTAGCGTTGGGTTCAACCTGTAGTTTTATCTTTTGTGTTATTTAAATGTCCCTTAGGAAAGATTTGTGTGATGCATCTAATCAATCTTTAAAATATCGAAAAATATGTGTTTGTGTACTATCTATTTCAAAAGCTCATATGAAGCCCAATCACGTAGGGTTAGGGTACCGTGTAGTTGTATCTTTTACATTTTTCAATCTTGCCTTAGGACATATTGTTGGGATGCATACAATCAATCATAAAAAATCAAAAGACTGTGTTTGTGTTTTATCTAGATATGAAGCCCCATTACCTCCAGGTTACAACGGAATACTTTCGATTTGAATCCAAACACAACCTGAGGCTTCAGAGATGGATTATATGAGTCACAGTGCTCATTACATTTCCCCTTGCCGGAGAGATAGACGTCAAAAGGATAAAAACAATTATTGTCACAGCGAAAGTCCTGAGAAATGACACTCGACAGGTGTTCATTTCAACTGCTGAGTTAAATCATAGCTCATATGGAAACACAAGAATACAAAATATCTCTTTTAAAATAAAACCCTTGTTGTTAAATACGTTGTAATTGTTATTTATAGCTGATGTAATCATTAATGGTTGTGAGCAGGACCTTGTTATTTCTTGACGTTGTAAAAGTTATTTCTTTTTTTGCTTATTTTGTAGAAAAATAATTATTTGTTTACACAGTGCTTCTCAAAGTGTGGTCCGCGGACCACCGGTGGTCCGTGAGCGCCCCCTAGTGGTCCGTGAGTATATTGGTAACATTTCACATTTGAAATAAATAAATACATTTAAGTTTTCCGCACTCTCGCGGGAATATCTCCGCAATGGAGCGAGCTTAAGTTTCACTTTCGATTGCATGATATAGCCCAGCGCAACACCTTCATCACACATGTTGCCACTTGTTTATACCATTTTCAGGCGATTTGTAATCTGTTCTAGAAAAACGATGTGCTTTTGGATATTTGTGGAGTTAGGTGGTCCGCGAGTGTTTTTTTATTGGTTAAGTGTCCTTGGTATGAAAAAGTTTGAGAAACACTGGTTTACAACATGACGCCGACGACGATGACCTAATCTTTTATTTTCAAGGCAAATGTACGCTAGAGGGGACCAGAAGCGTTTTTTAAGCTTCTTCTTGCCACTGTTGAACATGACAGAGATTATTTGAGAGTGTATTTATTTGTATTTGTTTGTACCTTTTTGTAGTTGTTTTGTTTTGCTTCTCATTATTATAAAAGTTTCTGACATGTTCAATACATTGACTAATAGAAAAAATGTACTAACACAAAAGGTGATTTGATTTCAAAGACTACTATACCAAGTAGAAGACCATTTATTCTGGCACTTTGGATATTAGATAACGGATGATCACAGGAGGAAAGTTGGCAGGCACAACAGGAGAGAGAGGAACGTGATTTGCATTCATTCACAACTAAAGAGACGACCTTTGGTGTTCTCCGTCTCCGTCCTCTAAGTGAACTCTCCAACAAAGCGATATTCACGGACACTTCTGATCAAAGTGTCAAGTGTATATCCTCAGCAGGAAGATGAGAATCAAAGGTGTTTAACAAAAGAAAACAGACGAAGTTCGGGTTTGCGGTTCTTTTCAGAAAAAGACGCCCGGTGGCTCTTTTGTTGCTGCAGACAGTTGAGAGATATGAGCTGGGAGAATTCAATTTTTGAGCAATTTTAAGTTTAAAACATGACCCAGTCTTCGACCTGACGTATTGAGACATACTGAAAGGAAGTGGCAATGAATGAGTAAAGGAGAATAGATGGTATTCAATGATTGTATAGTTATAGCTCCAGTCTGGGTATCATGGCGCTCTGAAACGGGGCCATGTAACGTCTGAGATACGCTGAAAAGAGCACCATTAGTCTTCAAAGTATACCCTCTGTCACTCTGCAGATATTCAATAGCTGTGTTGAAGAAAGCCCAAGGGAGGTGTTTACAAAAAATGCCACTAGGTCATGAATTGATTCAAAAACTGAGCAGATTTCACTACTTTTTTTTGCATTTTTGGTTAAATGTGGACAATAAAAGTGTCCAAGAATATCAATGTTGGGAGGTTTTCTGAGTTTACAATTGGGATAATGATACATCTTCAATTTAAGAAAATCACTGTCATTTTGTATGTCTGGGATCTTCATATATACTTATATAACCTAACATGTTTATAATCAGGGGTTAACTGGTATGCAGGTATGCATACGCGGCAAACATCTGAAATGCGTACCGGCACTTGTCTCACTAAGCGCATGTGCGTACCGGCGGACTTGTGAAGCATTTCAAGAAGGCGCTTCGATAACTGGACGACAGAGCCGGTCGCTGTGTGTGTGAGACGGGGCTGCTGTTAACGTCGCGTGCTCCACTAGCGCCCACCTTCACCCCTCCCGTCAACGTTCAATACCACACCTTCACCCCTCCCGTCAACGTTCAATACCACACCGACACCCCGTCCGTCCGCAAAACAGAGGGGCTGAACACAGAGCTTTGCGTGGGCAGCCCTGAGTACCAAACATTGTCTCCTGGTACTCATTTGAGTAACTCACTAAGAAAGTTATGTGCACCCCTGTTCATAATAATTATAATATAAACCCTTTATCCTGTTAATTCAATGTTTTTGAAGATAATTAAAACCATGCTTTGCCAAATAGCTCTCATGTCAAGAAGTAGGCAAGACTCCAAAACAATTATCACAAAACTAACGACTATCTACAATCACAATCATGCTAATACGGTGAATGATGTCAACTTAATTAATTAGAGAAAGAACAGAAACAAAACATGAGGTCAGACGAGGAAGTCTTCAATGAGGTCTGCCTTCATTAAGCTTTTATCTAAAGTGAAGCAATCAACCTCCAGTCTTTCAACGAGTCAAGGAGTAATGACCAGGAAAAGGAAGAAGAAAAGACAACTTTGCTAATTCACGACACCCCTTTCATCCTCATCAATTGTAATCTCCAACAAAAAGACACTTCACCAAAGATTGCAGACAACAGAGCGGTCGGTAAGTGGAAGAAAAATAGCTGCAACAACGAAAGCAAAAAGTGAACCTCCCGTAAAGATGTTGACGACAGCATTCTTCAGAGGAGGCAGCGAGACAAAAAAAGAAGAGGAAATGAGCTTTGTTATGAGGACAAGAAAGAGGTGAGAGGAAATAATTACGACATTACAGAAGGAGCCGTTTACACAAGACTTCCGTTGGGCCGAAGGACTGGAAACATGACCCAGAGAAAGACCCGAGGAGCGCGGCCTGCCTACGGATGCATCACTTCTGGAGAGAAATGAGAGCGAGGCTGCCGCCGACCAACACATCTGTTTCGTTCAACCTCGCCCAGTCACCAGAGGCCTGTTGTGTTTCTACTAACTTTAGAGAGACAGAGACAAAGGGATACAGAAGAGATGGAAAGGAGTGACACGTTTTTGTTTTATGATGCAATATTAAGAAAAAAATGATGAATTGTAAGGAAGGAAACTCATAAGCTTGCATTTCCCCCTATAATTGAATATGTGTGCTTGTAATAATAATACGTTCTTTTTTTATTGTTTTAATTATTATTATTATTATAATTGTTTTTATTCTTATTAGTAGTACTGTTGTTGTTATTATTATTATTTATTATTATAATTGTTACTGTTATTATTATTGTATTATTATTATTTTTTGGTTTGAATTTTTAGTAGAAGTATTATTATTATTACTGTTATATTATCATTTTTTATTATTATTACAACAACTGAAATCAGATGTATTATTAATATTATTATTGCTGTTATTATTATAAATTATTTTATTTACATTTTTTATTTTGTTGTTGTGTATTCAAGTCAGTTTATAATCTGAAAGTGTAAAGTAATGAGTAATTAAAACTGTGAGATACATTTAGTGAATTACAAATGGGGCGAAGCCTGCGAGCTAGTTCAGGCAGTCGAGCACCAATGATACATTACCACGTGATGCACCTCGTCCCTCTGACAACCAACCAAACACATTCTCCTAAACATGCCGCTCTATTGAAGCTGCCAGGTCTTCCTGCCTCTGCCTCGCTATGCTGCTACTGCTGTGTTCACTTGCTACTGCTGCGTTCATGTTCCTGCTGCTGTGTTTCATGTTGCTGCTGCTGTGTTTCATGTTGCTGCTGCTCGCCTGCCCCCCACCACCCCAGTTTCCACCCCAGCTTCCACCCCCCCACCACCCCAGCTTCCACCCCAGCTCCACCCCAGCTTCCACCCCAGCTCCACCCCCCCAGCTCCACCCTAGCTCCCACCCCAGCTCCACCCCAGCTCCACCCCACCACCACCCCAGCTTCCACCCCACCTCCATCCTAGCTCCACCCCGGCTTCCACCCCAGCTTCCACCCCAGCTCCCACCCCAGCTTCCACCCCAGCTTCCACCCCACCTCCATCCTAGCTCCACCCCAGCTCCCACCCCAGCTCCAGCCCAGCTCCCAGCCCAGCTCCCAGCCCAGCTTCCACCCCAGCTTCCACCCCAGCTTCCACCCAGCTTCCACCCCAGCTCCACCCCAGCTTCCACCCAGCTTCCACCCCATCTTCCACCCCACCACCACCCCAGCTTCCACCCCAGCTTCCACCCCAGCTCCATCCCAGCTCCACCCCAGCTTCCACCCCAGCTCCATCCCAGCTCCACCCCAGCTTCCACCCCAGCTTCCACCCCAGCTTCCACCCCAGCTTCCACCCCAGCATCCACCCCACCACCACTGTAATAAAGTAGAATAATAAAGCTGCATTTCTCAAAGTACTCCATCCTTCTCATATGCAGTACTTGGGGTAAAATGTAATTTATACCATGTGATCCCTGTGTGGTGAACAGAGTGAGGGGGGGTGCAGCTGCAGCTTTCATTAGCAGGTGAGATGAGTGGACTGCAGCATCATTACATGGTCATTAGAGTTCAGTCTGTTTGCTGGTTGCGCCGCTGGCTCTGCAGGAGAACGACAAACACAGTGAGGAATGTAGAAAACAGGTGGGAGAGATTTAAATAGAGAGGAGTAGAGGATTTATCTCTAATCCCTCCAGTGATAGTCAGCCTCCGTGATCTCCAGTCAATCGCTGAACAATGTGATATATTAATAAATGCAGCCGCAGTGACACATTTCCTAGATTCTCCTTTCTTTTCTGTGCATTGATGTTGTGTTGTGATGGATGGCTTTAACTCCTATACAAATGAGAAGATGCCTTTGAATGCAAGTGAGATATTCTACTGTGCACACACTACGACTCCCACGAGCACACTGGGTGTAAGACGCACACAGATTTAGGATTCCCTCATCTTAGATACAGGAAGCGCTCAAACGTTTGTGTGAGTTTATCTAATTTAGCAGTGATTCCATGTCAGCCACAGCTTGTTACAAAAAACCTGACTGATAGTGTGTTTAACGAACTTAAACTAGCTTTATTAAATGTCAGGTCTTTGGCAGGAAAAACATTTTTAATCAATGATTTTATCACTGAGCACAATCTGGATTTTATGTTTTTAACAGAAACTTGGATTGAACAAAATAACAGTGCAGCTGTTCTTATCGAATCAACCCCTCCCAACTTTAGTTTTATGAGTCAGGAAAGAATGCATAAGAAAGGGGGTGGAGTTGCTATTCTGTTCAATGATTCCCTTCAATGCAGGAAGACATCTTATGGGAACTTTGCTTCTTTTGAATATGTGGCCCTTCAGCTGAAATGCTCCTCTCGAGCCCTGTTCCTAAATATCTATAGACCACCCAAATACTGTGCAAGCTTTTTTGATGATTTTACCGAACTGCTGTCTATAGTGTGTATTGACTTTGACCGTCTAGTCATTGTTGGTGATTTTAACATCCATGTTGACAACCCCCAGGACAGAGGGGCAAAAGAACTGTTTTGTGTTCTTGATAGCTACGGACTGACTCAGCATGTGACGGAGCCCACGCACAATAAGGGGCACACTCTGGACTTAATGATCTCAAAGGGTCTGAATATCTCTAAGGTTGTGGTGACTGATGTTGCACTCTCTGACCATTGCTGTGTTTTCTTTGAGAGCTCTATTTCTGTTCACAAAAATGTTCAGAAAGAGGTAACCACAAAGCGATATTTAACTGAAAACGCTAGGGAAATGTTTACTCAGAATTTTTCTTCCACACTTGCCCCTGCTAACATCTCAGTAAATGAGCTAGTAGATCATTTTAATTCAAAAATTAAAAATGTTATAGATGCCATTGCTCCAACTAAGGTAAAGGAAGTGTCTGTTAAGAAAATATCTCCATGGAGAAAGGCCATGACCGTGAAAACAGAAAAAAGAGAATGTCGAAAGGCTGAACGCAGGTGGCGAAAAACACATCTCCAGGTTCACTTTGAAATCTATAAAGAGAGACTTGGCCTTTATAATTTGGAATTGAAAAACGCACGACAATCGTTCTTCTCTGACATCATTACCAAAAACAAAAACAACGCACGTGCCTTATTTGCTACCGTCGACAGACTAACTAACCCCCCAGTGTCAGTAGCCTCTGAATTTCTATCCACCAGGGCGTGCAATGACTTTGCCTTTTTCACTGACAAAATTCAGAAAATCAGACAAGCAGTCAGTGCCTCTGCATCAGGAACAGCAAATGTGTTGTCTCTGTGTCCACCTAAAATCAATTCAAACACCATGACACAATTCCATCAGATTAATGATAAAAACCTAGAGGACATTATACAACTTCTGAAATCCTCCTCCTGCTGCCTTGATATTATTCCAACAGGATTTTTCAAAGATGTTTTGCCTTGCATGGCCTCAGATCTACTTCATATAGTAAACAAATCTCTTCACACAGGTATTTTTCCACAGGCCCTGAAAACTGCAGTCATTAAACCGCTCTTAAAAAAGAATAATCTAGATGCTTCAGTAATGAACAATTACAGGCCCATATCAAACCTCCCATTTCTAGGTAAAATCATTGAAAAAGTTGTTTTTCAACAGTTGAGTAATTTATTGCATTTAAATAACTGTTTGGATGTGTTCCAGTCAGGCTTTCGTCCAAACCACAGCACTGAGACTGCTCTTGTAAAGGTCTTTAATGACATCCACTTAAACACAGACAGTGGCAGAACTTCAGTGTTAGTATTATTAGATCTCAGTGCTGCGTTTGACACTGTTGACCACAACATATTACTAGACCGACTGGAAAACTGGGTGGGACTTTCGGAAACAGTTCTAAATTGGTTTGAATCCTACTTAAAGGACAGAAACAACTTTGTTTCTATAGGTAAATACACATCTGAGTTGACAAATATGACATGTGGGGTACCTCAAGGCTCCATCTTGGGGCCTCTTCTCTTTAACGTCTACATGCTACCACTGGCTCAGATAATGAAGAACAACAAAATAAGTTACCATAGCTATGCGGATGACACTCAAATTTATGTAACAATTTCACCAGGAGACTATGCTCCAATTCAAACACTGAGTAAGTGCATTGAACAAATCAATGACTGGATGTGTCAGAACTTTCTCCAATTAAACAAAGATAAAACTGAGGTAATGGTTTTTGGAGCCAAGGCAGAACGTATAAAAGTTAGCGCTGAGCTTCAGTCTGCAATGTTCAAAACAACAGATAAAGCCAGAAATCTAGGTGTAGTCATGGACTCTGACCTGAGTTTCAACAGTCATATTAAAACAGTTACTAAATCAGCCTACTATCACCTAAAGAATATATCTAGGGTTAAAAGACTAATGTCACAGCAGGATTTGGAAAAACTTGTCCATGCTTTTATCTTCAGTTGACTCGACTACTGTAATGGTGTCTTCACAGGTCTCACTAAAAAATATATTAGAAAGCTGCAGCTGATTCAGAACGCCGCTGCTCGAGTCCTCACTAACACTAAGAAAGTGGATCACATCACTCCTGTTCTAAAGTCTTTACACTGGCTTCCTGTGTGTCAAAGAATAGATTTCTAAATACTGCTGCTGGTTTATAAAGCACTGAATGGTTTAGGCCCAAAATACATTTCTGACCTCCTGCTAAATTATGAACCATCCAGATCTCTCAGGTCTTCAGGGACTGGTCAGCTTTCTGTCCCCAGAGTCAGAACTAAACATGGAGAAGCAGCGTTTAGTTATTATGCTCCAAATATCTGGAACAAACTCCCAGAAACCTGCAGGTCCGCTGCAACTCTGACTACTTTTAAATCCAGGCTGAAGACTTTTCTTTTTGTCGCTGCTTTTAATTGAACTATTCATATCTTAGACTGCACTGTAACTTTTATCCATGTATTTTTTCTTTTAATGTTTCTTTTATTCGCTTTTCTTTTTAATGACTGATTTTAAATGCCATTTTCTTAATGTCTTTCATTTTTTGTAAAGCACTTTGAATTGCCTTGTGTTGAAAAGTGCTATATAAATAAACTTGCCTTGCCTTGCCTTAGACTTCAGCTTCAAGAGAGAAGACATGAGACCAAGAATGCTGCGCAAGTAGGGCAAGCTCTTTCAGCTGGGTCGACACAAACTGAACGATGCAAGTGTGCTCAGCGTTAACCCAATTAAAACAACAATATATAGTTCAAGATGTCATTACACAATATTCACACGATGAGAATGCTCACACTTATATCCTGTGTTAGATAAACCAGATGAAGTGCAAACTGACTCCATCTAGATTTTGTTTTACTTTTCTCTGTCCTTGTATTCATGATCAGGATTTGAAATTGCGCCGTAGGAAAACTCTTGCTTTTCCTAAATGATTTAATCGATAAATAGTATTGGATTACATTAGATATGGTTTGTTCAATTGTATACACCTGAACATCAGCAGGAGAGGACTCTTTAAAGTAGAGACACTACATACTGATATACACCTGAACATCAGCAGGAGAGGACTCTTTAAAGTAGAGACACTACATACTGATATACAGCTGAACATCAGCAGGAGAGGACTATACACCTACATTTGAGCCTAATATGTCCTGTTTAAAGAGAGAGCAGAAACTTGGACACAGTGGACTTTTTTAAAGCATACAAATTAATTTCAGTCACTCTGAAATGTGATGCAGGGGGATCCTTGGTTTGGATGATCATGGTTGTGGTCTCACTGCTTGCCAGGCACTACAGTATGGAGGCCAGAGAGTTGGAGAGGTGTGTGTGTGTGTGTGTGTGTGTGTGTGTGTGTGTGTGTGTGTGTGTGTGTGTGTGTGTGTGTGTGTGTGTGTGTGTGTGTGTGTGTGTGTGTGTGTGTGTGTGTGTGTGTGTGTGTGTGTGTGTGTGTGTGTGTGTGTGTGTGTGTGTGTGTGTGTGTGTGTGTGTGTGTGTGTGTGTGTGTGTGTGTGTGTGTGTGTGTGTGTGTGTGTGTGTGTGTGTGTGTGTGTGTGTGTGTGTGTGTGTGTGTGTGTGTGTGTGTGGGGAGATGACTTTGGCTCTGTCACACCAAGGTCTCCACTCTAACTCCACTATAATGAGCCTGTCAGCACGGTGTGAGCCATAGGAGATAGGCTGCCCCACATCAAGCTAGTTTCACAGTCAGGGATGAGTCACTGTGTGTGTGTGTGTGTGTGTGTGTGTGTGTGTGTGTGTGTGTGTGTGTGTGTGTGTGTGTGTGTGTGTGTGTGTGTGTGTGTGTGTGTGTGTGTGTGTGTGTGTGTGTGTGTGTGTGTGTGTGTGTGTGTATACTGGAATTGTTTATGGTCAGATTTTTTTCTCAATACTCAGAGTAAACCTTTTGTCAATGAGAGTGGACTGCTCTTTTCTTTGCAATTCCTATCACCCACACACACACACACACACACACACACACACACACACACACACACACACACACACACACACACACACACACACACACACACACACACACACACACACACACACACACACACACACACACACACACACACACACAGACAGAATGTAATTTGGAACCACTTTTAGTCATTGTAGGCCACAAACAAATGCTGCACAAAAGTCTTCATTGTGATGGCTCCCAACAAGCTAGTACAATTGAGCTGTTGCAAGTTATCAAAACTCAACAATGGCAGGATCGAAATATTTATTCAACAACAAAAAAACTAGTAACACAATCAACTTCTTGGCTTAAATTGCACATGCACACAGCTGAAAACACCAAGAACCAAAAGCAGGTTGTTCCAACCATCCTGTGAGGTTTCTACACCCATGTTACATCCAAATCAACACATAACATATTATGATCACTTGTTATTCCTCATTATTGATTGTGTTCTTATATAGATGACTACAATCTATCCCAAAACCATCAGAATTAATCCTCACTGATCACAAATTCCTAGAGCGATTGTATTATTTGCTCACAGATTGTCTTAAAAACAATCTAAAAAGAGACACAAACTCCAAACAGTGAGCTTGCAAAAACAGTGTGTGTGAGTGTGTGAGTGTGTGAGTGTGTGTTTTGTTTTCCTGAGCCCTTGCCTGTGTGTTTTGCTATAAAGCCTCTCTGATCCAGTGTTAACTGCGGTCATAAACAAGCACCTGCCAGATGTGAGGCTCGGCCCAGAGGACGTCTGTCTGTGAGAGGAATCCATAACAGACGGTGTCCTCTGCTTTTGTCTCAGAAAGTTAAAGCCACGCGTAAAGACAAACACGGCTGACCTTTTTTAAAAGCTCAAGTTTAACTTTGTGCATTAAAACGACTTTCCCATCTCTGCAAAGACTGACATAAAGGTGGACGAACATTAGGGCTGCACGATATTGAAAAAAACTGACATTGAGATTTTTTTCCCCCTGCACTATATATTGCGTTTTGTTAACCATATTTAACCGGATGAAGGATTTGTCCTCCGATGCCTCGCTCATTTTTTACCGGTGTTTTGATGGTCTGCAAACTAGCGGGGCGGGGCCTGCTGTGATCTGATCAAGAATGATTGTGATTGGTGGTTTGCTGTGCATGCAGAGCCTGCATGTCACTCACTCAAGTACCCCTGACATGAGAGCCGCGCAAGTTTTCCTTTTGTAGCAAGCAGCAAAATAATTGTAACATGACGTGTTTGAGTTAATTCACCTACTTAAGCACTGAGCCTGTTTTTCAGGTCTCAGGCTCGAAAATGACATTCCCAGAACAAATGACCATATCTTCCCTTCTAAAAGGGTTAAATTAATAATCTGTTTTCTCAAAGTGATGATAAACCTGTGAGTTGGATGTAGAAAAGTCAGAATCAATATAGAAGTTTTGTATTTTAAAGAAAATTCAGATTGAACATAGTAAAAAACTGTAAATTATAGTGTCCGTCCAAAAATTATTTTTTACTTATAGTGAAAACTAACCTTGGATGATGGTAAGGTAGACTAAAAGCTTTAGGAATCCAAAGTACAACATATAATAAGTACCCTGTATCAAGATTGATGCAAAACAAGTGATATATGACCTTTTTAGAGAGATTTATCAAAAAATCCCCCCTTGGTAGATTTTGACGAATGCAATCTCTTTATAACCGCTAGAGCCAATGGAATCGAGGGGAAGTTCTACACACACCAACACATGAACAAATAAGGAGTGAGAGTGACGCGTAGCCAAAACCGGAAGCTGCATACACTCTGGTGGCTACCATTAGCAGCTAACTTTTGTGCTCCGATCTTTACATACAAATGGAATTATGGATTATAAACAATTGCTTCAAAGCCACAGATACATTATTAACCTATGGATCAACCGATTCAGCCGCGTTTTTTCTCGTTTTAATGCCATTGAACACGTCTTTTGATCAGATTGACAGCTACGGTGAGACGATCTCCCGTAAAAGCTCCGCGAAGGTACGTGTTGTGATGTCTGTGTTTGCTTCCCGAACACGTAGCTGTGAGCTCCCATGAACTCTGACACTTTCTTAAGGTCGAAGCACAGGGAAAAGTAAACCTTGGGGCCACTGTTTAAAACCAAAAAGGTCAGCACATTTGAATTCAGTGTTTTGTTTTTTGGAAAATGTAGCCCATTTCTTGAGGGCAAAACATATGTAAAAACTTTCTGTTAAATGGAACAACTTTGCTGTTGTGTTGCTGGCATGTTCAGACTCTCTCTAGGAAGCAGGAAGTTGTTGGAAGTAAATTCTTGAATTGCTCCACATTTTTCTCGACTTTGACAGGTCGATATAAAGTCACATGTTGTAGAGCATCATTATATATTAAGCATGTGTTCTCTAGCAGCACAAAGCGGACACTGGATGTGGTGCAAGATGTGCGATATGTTAATTCTAACACATCACAATCCATATTGGACTTCCTGTTTCACTCGTCCAAGCTGCAATGGTCATGTGAATGCACTGCAATGGTAACCAGCGTCTTACTAGTACCACAAACACTGCTTGTCACTTTAATAACTGTCTTTTCATTTTTTCACTGGAGCATGTATGGCATATGACAGATAGACACTCGTCAACATCAGCGAAGGAAGCTCGGGGAGTGTATCAAATGCAGCAGACCTTGAGATGACCAAGAGATCAACGCCCACGGCTCCTCATGTTCATCCAGACTAAACACCACCGAGGGCGGAGAGGGAGGAGAACAGAGATGGGAGTGGAGATACACCCAGAGAGGACATAAAGCTATATACCAGCCTGCTTAAAGCTTTATAGCAAAAAGATTGACCATATAAAAGCAGGGTCCTTTGGAATGTAACCCTTTGCAGACCATTTACATGCACACAAACCTTTGAAACACACTACAGGAAAGGAACAAGCCTACAACGCATAAAAGGGCTCTTAAATGCAAGGATTTGTTTTGTAATGTCATGGATAGATAGATAGATAGATGGATAGATGGATAGATAGATAGATGGATGGATGGATGGATGGATAGATAGATGGATAGATGGATAGATGGATAGATGGATAGATGGATAGATGGATCGATGGATCGATGGATCGATGGATCGATGGATCGATGGATCGATGGATCGATGGATCGATGGATCGATGGATCGATAGATGGATAGATGGATAGATGGATAGATAGATGGATAGATGGATAGATGGATAGATGGATGGATAGATGGATAGATGGATAGATGGATGGATCGATGGATCGATGGATCGATGGATCGATGGATAGATGGATAGATGGATCGATGGATCGATGGATAGATGGATAGATGGATCGATGGATCGATGGATCGATGGATCGATGGATCGATGGATCGATGGATCGATGGATCGATGGATAGATGGATAGATAGATAGATAGATAGATAGATAGATGGATCGATGGATAGATGGATGGATGGATGGATGGATGGATGGATAGATAGATAGATAGATAGATAGATGGATCGATAGATACTTTATTGAATCCTTGAGATATAAAGACATGCAGAAAGTGCTGGAGGGCCTCAGTGGGAAACAGACGTAGAACCTGTATATGCAGTAAAGGAAAGTTTATTCTCCCAAGTGCTGTTTGAAAAGTGTGTCGTAGCATACAGTTCTTTTGAAATGGTTCAAAGTACAGGTAGTGTGCATTGCCCAGACTTATTTTAGAAAATGTGAGACATTTGACAGCCAAGCCCTCTTTCGGACATGACAGATGATTCAAAGATGCAAAAAGGTCAGAACTTCAATTTCCTTTTGCAAATTACAGCCTCTAAACTTCTCACGATCTTAATTCTGGCAGCATCCATGCTCACGGCTGGACTGCACTGATCAGATTGGTGTTGGCAGTGATGGAGATGGGCTGAACACAGAGGAGGAGTTCAGCTCTGAATCACCTTCTGAATTAAAGCCGCGCCAACAGACAGATTCTCCCTCAACGTGACGTCCAGCGTCTCAATCAGAGTGGTGGTAATCAAGACATGGAAACAGGAAGTGGAGCTAACTGTAGTGATACACTTCATGTTCTGTAGCCTATTGGTCTCCTCTACTAAATTACACTCAATGGTTTTCTCTCTTACTTTAATGACAAGCTCTCTGACCAACATTTGAAGGTAGTGGCTCCAAAAACCTATAAACAACCCAACGTTTTGGACAAACCCTGTTAATACAAAAATAACTATGATACATAATACGTTTCCAAGTTTCCACTATTCCATCCATCAAATGTGGGGTTTAACAAGGATGTCAGTTTATTCAAAATGTTCTTTGGACTGCCTTGTATTTTATAATTAAGGACAAGCTCCCTTCCCAACATTCAAAGGTAGTGCCTCCTAAAACCTATGAACAACCGAGCGTTGACAGATGAAGATAACAAATAGTTTCCAAATGTTTCACTATTATTTATCAAATGTGGGGTTTAACAAGGGCATCTTTCTTCTGGACATCTCAAGAAAAAGACTGGACAAGAGTTTTTGATTTTGGGTACTTGCAAGAAAGGCAAGGCAAGGCAAGTTTAATTATATAGCACCTTTCAACACAAGGCAATTTAAAGTGCTTTACAAAAAATGAAAGACATTAAGAAAATGGCATTTCAAATCAGTCATTAAAAAGAAAAGATAATAAAAGAAACATTAAAAGAAAAAATACATGACATCAGACATCCGATAAATCTCTTCACATAGTCAAAGATGTTACACAACCTTACATGCTTCAATTGTTGACTCTGAATCTGCGCTTTGGACAGTTGGGTCACCGTGTTTTGCAGTTCTAGGAAATCCAGTATTGGTGTATGTGCTGAAGTGAAGTACGCATGAAAGGACAACTCATACTCAACACCACTCAAAACAAGATATAGGAAATACTGTACATTCATATTCTTTAGGAATTAGACATTTTGCATATTTTCATTTGATTGATCTGATAGTCCTCATGGGTTGCATATCATCAATGTCCAATGCGACCATGCTCTGTATCTAATGTTCTCATCTAATCTTGTTTGGATGAAGACTGAAGGAAGATATGTTTCTTAAAGGGAGAGAATACTAAACACATATTACAGTAAGCTCTATTAACCATTGCAATTAGATTGGATGGATTTACTCACTGTCATTTTCCATGAATTTTCCTGTTTGTTTGTCATCATTCTTTTAGAACTGAAGCATTAACGTTTTTCGACTTAAATTATTCCTGATTCGCCATAGTGTCATGTTCCCAGTAGCTTCTAATAACCTAACATTTGTTTTTTAGATATATTGCACAGTACAATGACAACCGACACATGAAAATATACTATATACTCTTTTTAGTTTCAGTTATCCAAGAGCTCTCTCTCTCTGAGCTGACTGTCAGAGTTTCCGTCAGGGTTTTTTCTGCAGTAATTTCATGTTATTTCAGTGACAGCGAGCAACAGTGAGAGTATGAAGTGATGGGAGAATGACACATCTGCCAGTGTGAGAGCATCCCCTCCATATGCACACACAATACACACACACGACCACACACAATACACACACACGACCACACACAATACACACACACGACCACACACATGCAGCTGTCACATGGGCACAATAGAACAATAAACATGCGTGCACCCACAGCATGACTTATCCTGGGGGGTGCAGAGTTGATGGATCTTTTGAATTGATGCAGCTTTGTTAACGTTACCATGACAAGGAAGTGCTTTAGTTAGTTCATTTAATCTGATCCAAAGTGCACATGGCTCTGGTGCTTTAATGACACCATTTACAGTTAAGGAGAGGTGGGAGAAGTACTCAGATCTTGTACTTGAGTTAAAGTAGAAGTACTCAGATCTTGTACTTGAGTAAAAGTAGAAGTACTCAGATCTTGTACTTGAGTTAAAGTAGAAGTACTCAGATCTTGTACTTGAGTTAAAGTAGAAGTACTCAGATCTTGTACTTGAGTTAAAGTAGAAGTACTCAGATATTGTACTTGAGTAAAAGTAGAAATACTCAGATCTTGTACTTGAGTTAAAGTAGAAGTACTCAGATCTTGTACTTGAGTAAAATAATAAGTACTCAGATATTGTACTTGAGTAAAAGTAGAAGTACTCAGGTCTTGTTCTTGAGTAAAAGTAGAAGTACTCATATCTTGTACTTGAGTAAAAGTAGAAGTACTCAGATATTGTTCTTGAGTAAAAGTAGAAGTACTCAGATCTTGTACTTGAGTAAAAGTAGAAGTACTCAGATATTGTACTTGAGTAAAAGTAGAAGTACTCAGGTCTTGTTCTTGAGTAAAAGTAGAAGTACTCAGGTCTTGTTCTTGAGTAAAAGTAGAAGTACTCAGATCTTGTACTTGAGTAAAAGTAGAAGTACTCAGATATTGTACTTGAGTAAAAGTAGAAGTACTCAGGTCTTGTTCTTGAGTAAAAGTAGAAGTACTCAGATCTTGTACTTGAGTTAAAGTAGAAGTACTCAGATCTTGTACTTGAGTTAAAGTAGAAGTACTCAGATCTTGTACTTGAGTTAAAGTAGAAGTACTCAGATCTTGTACTTGAGTAAAAGTAGAAGTACTCAGATCTTGTACTTGAGTTAAAGTAGAAGTACTCAGATCTTGTACTTGAGTAAAAGTAGAAGTACTCAGATATTGTACTTGAGTAAAAGTAGAAGTACTCAGGTCTTGTTCTTGAGTAAAAGTAGAAGTACTCAGATCTTGTACTTGAGTTAAAGTAGAAGTACTCAGATCTTGTACTTGAGTTAAAGTAGAAGTACTCAGATCTTGTACTTGAGTTAAAGTAGAAGTACTCAGATCTTGTACTTGAGTAAAAGTAGAAGTACTCAGATCTTGTACTTGAGTAAAATAATAAGTACTCAGATATTGTACTTGAGTAAAAGTAGAAGTACTCAGGTCTTGTTCTTGAGTAAAAGTAGAAGTACTCATATCTTGTACTTGAGTAAAAGTAGAAGTACTCAGATATTGTTCTTGAGTAAAAGTAGAAGTACTCAGATCTTGTACTTGAGTAAAAGTAGAAGTACTCAGATATTGTACTTGAGTAAAAGTAGAAGTACTCAGGTCTTGTTCTTGAGTAAAAGTAGAAGTACTCAGGTCTTGTTCTTGAGTAAAAGTAGAAGTACTCAGATCTTGTACTTGAGTAAAAGTAGAAGTACTCAGATATTGTACTTGAGTAAAAGTAGAAGTACTCAGGTCTTGTTCTTGAGTAAAAGTAGAAGTACTCAGATCTTGTACTTGAGTTAAAGTAGAAGTACTCAGATCTTGTACTTGAGTTAAAGTAGAAGTACTCAGATCTTGTACTTGAGTTAAAGTAGAAGTACTCAGATCTTGTACTTGAGTAAAAGTAGAAGTACTCAGATCTTGTACTTGAGTTAAAGTAGAAGTACTCAGATCTTGTACTTGAGTAAAATAATAAGTACTCAGATATTGTACTTGAGTAAAAGTAGAAGTACTCAGGTCTTGTTCTTGAGTAAAAGTAGAAGTACTCATATCTTGTACTTGAGTAAAAGTAGAAGTACTCAGATATTGTTCTTGAGTAAAAGTAGAAGTACTCAGATCTTGTACTTGAGTAAAAGTAGAAGTACTCAGATATTGTACTTGAGTAAAAGTAGAAGTACTCAGGTCTTGTTCTTGAGTAAAAGTAGAAGTACTCAGATCTTGTTCTTGAGTAAAAGTAGAAGTACTCAGATCTTGTACTTGAGTAAAAGTAGAAGTACTCAGATATTGTACTTGAGTAAAAGTAGAAGTACTCAGGTCTTGTTCTTGAGTAAAAGTAGAAGTACTCAGATCTTGTTCTTGAGTAAAAGTAGAAGTACTCAGATCTTGTACTTGAGTTAAAGTAGAATTACTCAGATCTTGTACTTGAGTTAAAGTAGAAGTACTCAGATCTTGTACTTGAGTTAAAGTAGAAGTACTCAGATCTTGTACTTGAGTAAAATAATAAGTACTCAGATATTGTACTTGAGTAAAAGTAGAAGTACTCAGGTCTTGTTCTTGAGTAAAAGTAGAAGTACTCAGATCTTGTTCTTGAGTAAAAGTAGAAGTACTCAGATCTTGTACTTGAGTAAAATAATAAGTACTCAGATATTGTACTTGAGTAAAAGTAGAAGTACTCAGATCTTGTACTTGAGTTAAAGTAGAATTACTCAGATCTTGCATTTGAGTAAAAGTAGAAGTACTCAGATCTTGTACTTGAGTAAAAGTAGAAGTACTCATCATGTACTTGAGTAAAAGTAGAAGTACTCAGATCTTGTACTTGAGTTAAAGTAGAAGTACTCAGATCTTGTACTTGAGTAAAAGTAGAAGTACCAGAGTGTAGGAATACTCTGTTACAGTAAAAGTCCTGCATTCAAAATGTTCCTCAAGTGAAAGTAGAAAAGTATTCTCATCAAAATATAGTGAAAGTAGCGACAGTGAAAGTAGTCGTTGTGCAGATTGATCCATTTCAGAATAATATATATGATATGTTTTATAATGATTGATCATGAAAGTGTTCTCAAAGCTGGTAAAGGTGCAGCTAGTCTGAATGACTTTGTAGACTGCAGGGTAGCTGGTGGATTTACTCCAGGTGGAACTAAAGTCTGATTCAACACTTGGTTAGATTTCACATCATTCATCCACATCTGTGAAGTAACTAAAGGTGTTAAATACATGTAGTGGAGTAAAAGTACAAAGTAGTATAACATGGAAATACTCAAGTAAAGTACAAGTAATTCAAAATTGTACTTGAGTAAATGTACTTAGTTACTGTACATCACTGCAGTTCAACTCTATCCTGTTGCAGCCTGTGTGCCATGTTTATGAAACATTAACAACCATTTATGAGCCTTTGAAAAGCGAGTCACGGCTTATTTAGAGCAGAACGCCCCACACACACATTGGTTGTAAACATGTTATTGTGGCATGCATGAAGAGTTACTCTAATATAATGGGCTGGTTGGTGGACGGGTGCCAGAGTCTGCATGGTGGCGGGGTAAAGTATTGTGGCGGAGCGAATTAGCATTCCTGTCGTATAACAGCCAGGCAAGGCCTTGTGTGTGTGTGTGTGTGTGTGTGTTACTGCTGTTCTGAAACACACACTCACACACTGTTTCAAGTCTGGCGAGAGAGGGAGCATCCTTGATTCTTGGCAAAAAGATGGATTGGTGTGTCTACATGTGTATGTGAGTTGGACAAAGACGGATGAATGAGAGAAAGAAATGAGAAGATGCAACAAGACCAATATTCGCCGGACAAGCTTTTCCGGAGTGATTGGCGCTAAGTGGAATTCCCCAGAGAGCATAGACTGGTTCCAGGACCTCTGAGCAGAGATGGCAACAGAACACACATCCTTTACTCAAGTAGAAGTACAGATACTCGTGTTTAAAAATACTCTGGTGAAAGTAGAAGTACTGACTAAACTTCTTTACTCAAGTAAAAGTAAAGAGGGCTTTGATATGTACTTCAGTAAAGAGTACCCATAACTAGCAGCTGTTTTAAAGAGTACCTGACCTCCCTTTATATTAATAGAACAATAATGTCATTGTTAGCTAATGAATGTTTCCATGCTGAACAACGGCAACATGACAACGTTTCCATTGGTCCCTCTTCTTTAGAGAAGACCAGGAAATGATGGATACACGGATCGTGTTCAAATCAATAGGCACGCAATGACTCTAAAGAATAATGATCACGCCACCAAACACACATTCAGACTAAAGGAACCAGCTGTTTGGGAAATGAGAGAAGTAGAAAGTACAGGTATTTGGGTTCAACATGTAAGAAGTAGAAAGTACAGGTATTTGTGTTCAAAATGTAAGAAGTAGAAAGTACAGGTATTTGTGTTCAAAATGTAAGAAGTAGAAAGTACAGGTATTTGAGTTCAACATGTAAGAAGTAGAAAGTACAGGTATTTGTGTTCAACATGTGAGAAGTAGAAAGTACAGGTATTTGAGTTCAACATATAAGAAGTAGAAAGTACAGGTACTCGTGTTCAACATGTAAGAACTCAAAGTAAAAAGTCATCCGAAAAATAAGTAGTGGAGTAAAGTACTGATACCAGAAAAATGTACTTAACTACAGTAACGAAGTATTTGTACTCCACTACTTCCCACCTCTGAGACACAGTTTACTCCCGTGAATAACCTGTTCCCAGTCGGAGTATCTTGTCGCTCAGTGTCACAGTTTCCAAGAGGAAAAAGAGAAAGGGAGACGGAGAGGACCTAGTTCTGGTTTCACATTGTCTTCTGGTTTCATTATCCTCCTGGCATCAACACTGCATCGTTAATGTTCTGGATGCCAGCACAGACTTAGAAGAGACTACTGGTAATTGGGCTGCTTATCAACACCCGATGTCACGTCAAGGTACTACCAAGCTCAACAAAGATGCTAACATTCAGTAGCAGTGTGAAATAATCATTTTAATTGCAAACAAGGTGAAAGGAGAATTGTTTTAGCAGTCATTCATTATTAAGTATTTACTAGAATAGGGGGATGTGGCTGACAAAGTTCATTCTGAGGCTGAAGAGAACGTAATAAACAAAGCCTGTTTCTGTCATGCTTACAATAAATAGAGAATAAATGAAATACGGTTCCTCTGCTATGAACACATACAAAGTATAATCACGCCTAATCAACAGTGAGAAGGAGAATTCAAGTGATTCTCCGGAGACTTTGTGGTGATAAGTGTCGTGTTGACCGCAATCAGAAGCTCCATTATAGATGTTCACACCAATCATTTCCTGCTCGCCCTCTTCTTTAAGGTAAGAGCAATATGACAGTTACACAAGTCCATTTTAAACCTGCAACTATTTCTAGAAAACAGCGTATTTCTCTCTCTCACAGGACGCCACGCAACTCCTCCGCTCAAAACCTTGGTGTTATTTTTGATCCGTCTATCTGTTTGCAGCCACACACCAAGGCCACCTGGGAAAGACTATCAACCTATGTCCTTTCTTTATAATTATATATCTTGATTCCGAGTTTTTTGTCATCTTAAAGGTTTTTTTCCCCTCTGCATCCACTGTCTAAATTAACACATAGCTTGGAAAGGTCAATTGTCCCTCGCTGCCCTACCTGAGATTACAAAACCTGAACATCAGCAGGAGAGGACTCTTTAAAGTAGAGACACTACATACTGATATACACCTGAACATCAGCAGGAGAGGACTCTTTAAAGTAGAGACACTACATACTGTTATACACCTGAACATCAGCAGGAGAGGACTCTTTAAAGTAGAGACACTACATACTGATATACACCTGAACATCAGCAGGAGAGGACTCTTTAAAGTAGAGACACTACATACCAGAGATGTTCACAAGTATTTTTTTGCAAGTCCAAGTCAAGTCTCAAGTCTTTGGTCACGAGTCCAAGTCAAGTCTCAAGTCTTTGTGGGGTGAGACTTGATCAAGTCTCAAGTCTTTGGTCACGAGTCCAAGTCAAGTCTCAAGTCTCTAAAAAATAGAAGTCTCATGTCTCTTCTGGTTGTAATAAGCCTTCTATTGTCTGCTGATTTGGAAAAACTTGTCCAGTCTTTTATCTTCAGTAGACTCGACTACTGTAATGGTGTCTTCACAGGTCTCACTAAAAAATCTATTAGAAAGCTGCAGCTGATTCAGAACGCCGCTGCTCGAGTCCTCACTAACACTAAGAAAGTGGATCACTCCTGTTCTGAAGTCTTTACACTGGCTTCCTGTGTGTCAAAGAATAGATTTCAAAATACTGCTGCTGGTTTATAAAGCACTGAATGGTTTAGGCCCAAAATACATTTCTGACCTCCTGCTAAATGATGAACCATCCAGATCTCTCAGGTCTTCAGGGACTGGTCAGCTTTCTGTCCCCAGAGTCAGAACTAAACATGGAGAAGCAGCGTTTAGTTATTATGCTCCAAATATCTGGAACAAACTCCCAGAAACCTGCAGGTCCGCTGCAACTCTGACTACTTTTAAATCCAGGCTGAAGACTTTTCTTTTAGTCGCTGCTTTTAATTGAACTATTCACATCTTAAACTGCACTGTAACTTTTATTCATGTATTTTTTTTCTTTTAATGTTTATTTTATTTGCTTTTCTTTTTAATGACTGATTTTAAATGCCATTTTTTTTTTTTAATGTCTTTCATTTTTTGTAAAGCACTTTGAATTGCCTTGTGTTGAAAAGTGCTATATAAATAAACTTGCCTTGCCTTGCCTTGCTATCCAGTCTGTTAAGAATACTGCACAGCTATATCTAATAAATTCAAAGCATTGACTGTATTATTATCACTCCTATATCTAATAGCATACAGTATCAGTACTGATTAGTTGTTTGTTATATGATCACTTTAAACAGGCTATTGCAATGCAATATGAGGAAAAACATCACACTTTAGCTAAATGCAAACAACTTATAAGCAAAACACTTCAGAATCAGAAATCAGTATCACAAATACTTTATTAATCCCCCGCAGGGAAACTGTGTTAAAAGTAAACATTTGTTCTGTGCCATTTGCAACTAAAAAACTATTGCTGCAATATTATCTGAAATATACTGAACTGGTGATATTAAAACATGACCTGTTCCAAAAGAGATATCTACCATTAACACCATTTACCAGCCAAATGCTGGTAAATCATCAAGTGGCTGGTTCTGTATGTTGCACGCACCAGCCAAAAATAACAATGGCAATCGATTGAGTGGCTGGTAACATCTCAACATTCACTAGGCTAGCCATTTGGCCAGTGGACAAAAATGTTAAAATTTGACCTCTGCAACCGTATTGTTTAATTACACTGGGTCTCTAATTACATCTTTTAAGTCTACTATAAATAAACATATTCCTCTATCCTCTCACTCAAAGCCAGTGTAATGGTAACCTGATAAACCTGTAACATTAACGTTACGTGGTCAACAATAAACCTGTAACCTGCCTATAAACCGACAGATGTATTTATGTATGTAACTATGTATTTTTCTACGTTTAACGTTAGCCAGTAGATGGTGGCAGCGGAACGTAATGATTAACGTTACCGACCTTTTTTATGTCATGTCAAGTGTTGGATGTCAACGCCACTCAACGCAAACAAGTGTGACAAGCAAACATTCACTCATCTTTTCAAATATTCAGTTACAAAGCTAGTAGCAAGCTAAGTTAACATTACATAGCTGATGCTGAGCTAAACATGTTTGCTAACCGTCCATATGCGTTAATGTGACTGACCTCTCCGGGTGAGTTTTCAAGTGCCTGATGAAATTTGACGTTGTTGCACCAGCATCCTTGATTTTAATATTGCATACTTTGCAGTGTGCGCTCCTTTTGTTGGTGCCGCCGGCGTTTTGTTCGAAGTTTTTATAGTTGAACATAATTACAAGCGGTACAGCTGCAGGTGTGCCGCCGGTCGCCATGGTGTTACCATGATGTTAATGTTAAATGTGGAGTAGGTCAGTTTGAGAAACCGGCTCGAGATACACTTTTTGTTATATTCCATGGAATGCTCTTAACATCCCGATAGCCAGCCCGGCTAAAATAACTGGATGGCCTACCTGCCTGTCAGCCTCCCATCGGGGCACAAACTTATCTCGTGCCCTCATTGGTCATGTGCGCGTTCGTGTGTGTTGGAGGAGGGGCTCTGTGAGGAAGTGGCAGATTTTCTCCGGTTGTGTATTTTCAAATTCTAGCGATCTCGAGCCGGTTTCTCAAACTTACCTACCCCACCTTTAATACGCCAAAAATAGAAAACACAATGATTGTTCACGAGTCCCAAAACACGAGTCCAAGTCGAGTCCGAAGTCTTTTGAGCAGGAGTCCAAGTCAAGTCTGAAGTCTCTGTGTGTGCGACTTAAGTGCGACTCGAGTCCGAGTCACAAACTCGAGTCCCCATCTCTGCTACATACTGATAGACACCTGAACATCAGCAGGAGAGGACTCTTTAAAGTAGATACACTACATACTGATATACACCTGAACATCAGCAGGAGAGGACTCTTTAAAGTAAAGACACTACATACTGATATACACCTGAACATCAGCAGGAGAGGACTCTTTAAAGTAGAGACACTACATACTGATATACACCTGAACATCGGCAGGAGAGGACTCTTTAAAGTAGAGACACTACATACTGATATACACCTGAACATCAGCAGGAGAGGACTCTTTAAAGTAGAGACACTACATACTGATATACACCTGAACATCAGCAGGAGAGGACTCTTTAAAGTAGAGACACTACATACTGATATACACCTGAACATCAGCAGGAGAGGACTCTTTAAAGTAGAGATACTACATACTGATATACACCTGAACATCAACAGGAGAGGACTCTTTAAAGTAGAGACACTACATACTGATATACACCTGAACATCAGCAGGAGAGGACTCTTTAAAGTAGAGACACTACATACTGATATACACCTGAACATCAGCAGGAGAGGACTCTTTAAAGTAGAGACACTACATACTGATATACACCTGAACATCAGCAGGAGAGGACTCTTTAAAGTAGAGACACTACATACTGATATACACCTGAACATCAGCAGGAGAGGACTCTTTAAAGTAGAGACACTACATACTGATATACACCTGAACATCAGCAGGAGAGGACTCTTTAAAGTAGAGACACTACATACTGATATACACCTGAACATCAGCAGGAGAGGACTCTTTAAAGTAGAGACACTACATACTGATATACACCTGAACATCAGCAGGAGAGGACTCTTTAAAGAAGAGACACTACATACTGATATACACCTGAACATCAGCAGGAGAGGACACTTTAAAGTAGAGACACTACATACTGATATACACCTGAACATCAGCAGGAGAGGACTCTTTAAAGTAGAGACACTACATACTGATATACACCTGAACATCAGCAGGAGAGGACTCTTTAAAGTAGAGACACTACATACTGATATACACCTGAACATCAGCAGGAGAGGACTCTTTAAAGAAGAGACACTACATACTGATATACACCTGAACATCAGCGTAATATGTCCTCCTTGACTCCTTGAGTGTTCTCTTATCCTAACCCTTATTTGAATCAACAGTCACTCCAGGTTTCAATGGCTGATTGTGCTCGTATGACATTTCCTTATTTATCTCTTTCCATATTCAGCATTTGATGGCTGTATTCAATAAATAGCACAGATGTCGATAAACATTTCTGTTATTGTTGCCATCCAAGGGCTGCAGCTCAGGAAATTATTTAGATTTGATGATGTTCTCGGTGTGCGACAAGACGTATAGTGTGCTTGAGCCGCTGTTAGTGCTGAGCTGAGATTATTTCTGACTCACAGAGCTCTTCCCAATCTGTTCACAGAGCATAGATCACTTAAGTCCTATTCAGTAATTGCACCGCAAAGCCTCTGATACGTTCCCAATAGATCTCCTCCAGTGTCTTCAGTTGAATGAGTAAAAGCCATCATCAAAAGCCAGTCAGGACACTTCATCGAGAGACACAACACGATACAGTAAACTACACGATGCAAAATAACAAAACCATAAATCAATAACTGAATCGATGCATTCGTCTATTTTCTGTGTCTTTCTGCTCTTGCCTTCCTCTATCTCTCTGTCTGCCTGCTTTGAAATAACCTCCATAGCTAATGATCTACCGTGACCTCAGCGATCTTTAATTGAATAATAAATGAGCAGATCTTATCCTGGGCTCATCTCTCTCCACACACACACACACACACACACACACACACACACACACACACACACACACACACACACACACACACACACACACACACACACACACACACACACACACACACACACACACACACACACACACACACACACACACACACACACACACACACACACACACACACACACACACACACACACACACACACACACACACACACACACACACACACACACACACACACACACACACACACACACACACACACACACACACACACACACACACACACACACACACACACACACACACACACACACACACACACACACCAAGGTCGTACATGCAGAACTAAATACTGACTTAATGCAGAGTTTGATCTAGATATGGACAAATATGGACTCAAAGATTTGCCAATCAATATATGTTATATTAACTCTGCATTCAAAAGGTTGTGTGTAATGTTAAAGGTGTTGCTCACATTGATATCGCAACAGACAATTATCATTCGACTTTGAAAGTTTATACAGCTCCTGTAAGCCTTATTTATTATTTCGGCTTGTTTTGGTACAAAAACGAACTCATTTGGGAATAAAGTTAAGCTTATTTTATTCAATACAGACAAACCAGCTTTAAAGGAAAATAGTTTACTATCAGCTAGTTGTTTAAACATTGTGATCCATAATTCAGAAGGCAATAATATCTAAGGAAGTTTTTCTTAGAGGTCTTTATAGCTCAAAATGTTCGGACCAAATGGCAAAATAGACTCATGGAAACCAATCCCAAGACGTTGTTCATTCATTGTTTTTTTAAATGCCAAAGTTATTTCATGAGCGATGACTTCATCTGCAATTTAAGCCGCTTTTAACTAGTTGTTTTGGTTTGAATAGGTATGAAATAACTAACCTGTTAATGCTACCTTACATTGAAAACAGTTGTAGTAACTAGTTTGGGAAGAAAGTGGGACATCTAGCCAGGGCCGTCCCTCCCTACAGGCTGATCATGCAGACTGCGTGGGGCCTCACCTCGCCGAGGGGGCCTCACCTCGCGGAGGGGGCCTCACCTCGCGGAGGGTGCCTCACCTCGCGGAGGGGGCCTCAACTCGCGGAGGGGGCCTCAACTCGCGGAGGGGGCCTCACCTCGCGGAGGGTGCCTCACCTCGCGGAGGGTGCCTCACCTCGCGGAGGGTGCCTCACCTCGCGGAGAGGGCCTCACCTCGCGGAGGGGGCCTCACCTCGCGGAGGGTGCCTCACCTCGCGGAGGGTGCCTCACCTCGCGGATGGTGCCTCACCTCGCGGAGGGGGCCTCACCTCGCGGAGGGTGCCTCAACTGAGCCGAAAATGCGGCGCACCTATGCGCTTATGCGGCGCAATTAGTGTGGCGTGGCACGGTTTCGCCGCTGCGAGGCTCCACTAGCGAAACATAGGGCCTCATCATATAACTTTGCGTGGGGCCTCATGTTGGCCAGGGACGGCCCTGCATCTAGCAGCTGAAAAGCATTACATATTTCTCAAGAGTTGATCAAAACCAAACCACCTTTAAAGGAGCGGTGAGTGAGTTCATTATGCTTACAATCAGCTAATTGTGTAAACATTGTTAGCCATAATTCACAAGCAATTAACATAACATTTCTCTAAAGGAAACTTATCCCAACATGCTGCTTATTAACTTTTTTCTTTGAGAATGAGAAACCCAAAATGTGGTTGGTAAAATTCCCTCAGTAGAGATATAACACCACGACTGACATCAGTGTAATGCGTCTTCTGTTAATGAGCTGTAACTCTCCGTCTCATGTCAAAAAACACTTTAATCTCACCGTAATTATGACCCACTACATGATCAGAGCAAAAAGACTGCTTTGATTGCCGGGGAGATACAAACTCTATCTGATCCTCTTTTAAAGTTTCATGTGTCTTGAATACTTGGAACTGCATGGACTTGTTAAGACAACAAAAAGGTAATAAATACATAACAAGAGGTAATAAATGGACATTGAAAGTGCCTCTTATCTATTAGAATGTACCCTTAATGCTGTATGCATTCCTCAGTAACGTAAATTAAATAGGCTGGGATTTTTGCATTATATATATAATGCATCCATCACTTCCAAAATGTCTGAAATGACAAACCAATGAACGTTTTAGTTATATATTCTGTCTGTGCTTGTGCATTGGGTTTGTTTGGTATTTATATTATTGTTTTTTCTAGTATTCACCTCACACTATGCATTAGTGTTTTCTGAAGCACTTTTTGGTCTGTATAGAATAACGGGTGATATTTAAATAAAGTGTTACCTACTTAACCCGTATCAAAGACATCCAGAATTTCAACTTCACCATTGACAGCCACACTCTATCCCCCCCCCCCTCACATCCGCAACCTCGGAGTCATCTTCGACAGTCAGCTCAAATTCAACCACCACATAAATCACATCACCAGGACCGCCTTTTTCCACCTCCAAAGCATTGCCCGTCTCCGCCCATCACTCTCCTCCTCTGCTGCTGAAACCCTGATTCATGCATTCATCACTTCACGACTCGACTACTGCAATAGCATCCTCTACGGCATACCATCCAACTTCCTCAATAAACTCCAACATATCCAGAACTCTGCTGCCCGTCTCCTCACCCACACCCGCTCCCGAGACCACATCACTCCCGTCCTCCAGAACCTCCACTGGCTCCCCGTCCGTCAAATAATCAACTTCAAAGTCCTCCTGATTACTCACAAAGCCCTCAACAATCAGCCCCCCCCCCTACCTCACAGACCTGCTGCACCACCTCGCCCCTTCCCCCCACCTCACAGACCTGCTGCACCACCACGCCCCTTCCCGCTGCCTCCGCTCATCAGAAGCCAACCTCCTATCCATCCCCACCCGCACCAATCACCGGACCTGGGGGGACAGAGCCTTCTCCGTCGCTGCCCCCTCCCTCTGGAACTCACTCCCCCAACCCATCAGAGACTGCACTGACCTCATCACCTTCAAAACACTCACAAAAACTCACCTCTTCAATCTGGCTTTTAATGTGTGATTGTTTTTGTATTATTTGACTTTAACTTGAACTTTAACTATATATTTATTTGTTGTTCCATCCTTTTCTTTTCCATTCACTATATCTGTAAAGCGTCTTTGAGCACCTGTAAAAGCGCTAACAAATTAAATCTATTATTATTATTATTATTATTATTATTAATAAGTGAAATACAAATCCAAACACATGATAATATCACCAACCTCCAGTAGTATGCCTCTGTGAATGTCACGCCAGAATGGAGACATTACTCACTGCAAAATAACATCTTCCAACTTGAATGACTTAAATAAAGTGTTATTAAATCAAAGGATGTATGTGAGAAACCATCGCTCGCCACCCTGTTGTGAAATAGTCTCATATGCAGTGTGAAGAGCGCCAATAAAAAGGGTGATTAAGTTACGGATGTTTGGGGGTCCTTGGTGGGCATGTTTGCACTGCAACTGGATTTATATACATTTCTCACTTATTAAGATGGAAGATAGGATATTAACTCCAGCAACTGAGGAGCAAATATTCCCCCAAAGAGCAAAATGACTTAGCATCAAGGTCAGAACATCACTGGAGATGGTGAGTGGGTTTTTGAATATGGATAGAGAAAGAGAGACATGGGGGCTCAGTTTTAAACACCGAAACCCTCCGAATATCAACTTCCAATAGTACGATGAGGAAGAAATAAACCCTCAAACAGGAAGTCATTAAACGTCAAACAGGAAGGTATTAAACCTCAAACAGGAAGGTATTATTAACCCTTCAACAGGAAGTTGTTAAACGTCCAACAGGAAGTTATTACACCTCCATTAGAAAGTTATTTAAAAAAACACACTCAATGTAATACTTAATATTCCATTCCTTACATACTTAATGTATATATAATATCCTGCCATATATTCTGTTACTGTACATTTCAATATGTATATTTTCTACTTTTTGACTGCTATTTTATTTCTATTTGAGATGTTTACATTTTGATCTGTTTATTTTGAGTCTTTTAATTTCTCTTATGTACAATGCCTTGTCTTTTTATGCTGCTGCAACACAAAAATGTCCTTCTTATCTCATCTTGTCTGATCTTAAACCTCCAACAGGAAGTTATTAAACCTCCAACAGGAAGTTATTAAACCTCCAACAGGAAGTTCTTAAACCTCTAACAGGAAGTTATTAAACCTCCAACAGGAAGTTGTTACAAACCAAATACCAAGCGGCTCACAAGCATCTGATAGAAAAATAAGAGGTTCACAAAAAAGTAGTATTTTGGATCCTGTTGTATTTTTGACTTTTTATTTTAATCATCCAGAATATTGTTATTGTTTTGTTACAATTTGATATAATATTTTTCATTTTAATTGTTAATTCTCTTTTTCACTTTTTAAAGTATTTTAAAGTCTGAACACACTTCTGCTTCTCTGGCAAAATTATTTCTATCTAGATAATTTATCTATCCATCTATCTATCTATCTATCCATCTACCTACCCATCTATCCATATATCTATCTATCCATCTATCTATCTATCTATCCATCTACCTACCCATCTATCCATATATCTATCTATCTATCTATCCATCTATCCATCTATCTATCCATCTATCTATCCATCTATCCATCTATCCATCTATCTATCCATCTATCCATCTATCTATCCATCTATCCATCTATCTATCCATCTATCTATCCATCTATCCATCTATCTATCCATCTATCCATCTATCCATCTACCCATCTATCTATCTATCCATCCATCTATCTACAGTATCCATCTATCCATCTATCTATCCATCTATCCATCTATCTATCTATCCATCCATCTATCTATCCATCTATCTATCTACAGTATCCATCTATCTATCTACCCATCTATCTATCTATCCATCTATCCATCTATCTATCCATCTATCCATCTATCTATCCATCTATCCATCTATCTATCTACAGTATCCATCTATCCATCAATCTATCTACCCATCTATCTATCTACCCATCCATCTCTCTATCTATCTATCCATCTATCTATCTACCCATCTATCTATCTATCCATCCATCCATCTATCTATCTATCTATCTATCTATCTACAGTATCCATCTATCCATCCATCCATCTATCTGTTACGGTTGAGTGAAGGAAGCAGGACCCAAATGCAGATAACTCAGATTAACCTTTATTTCAAGGATATTGAAAAATAACTTGGACAAAACAGAACACTCACCGGTGACCTCAGTCACAAACAAAAGACGAACCAACACTGAACACAGGAAGAGACTAAATACAGGGAGGGGTAATCACGAGACGAGAAACAGCCGGGCAGGGGAGGAGAAACACAAGGGCCACAGGTGAACACAATCAGACAACTAGACACACCAGGGAAACTAACGACAGGGAGGAAAACACAGAGAGAGGGACCGGACAATACACAAGGGAGACAGGGGCCCTTTCTCATTTCATCAAATCCCCCTCCTCGACTCCTCGACTCCTCGACTCCTCCGGTCGTGACCCGGAAATGAATTTCAGCGCGCCATGTTGAAGGACATCTCATTTCTCTAAATGCACTTCGAGGACCGAGCATCGAGCATCGAGGAGGCTCTCTGGAGGAGCTCTAACCGAGGATACACTGATGGGTCCTCCACGGCTCCTTCGTGGATGCATTTCCGGCAACAGAGATGTTTCAAAGAGTCGTGACGCACGGCCGGACTTATCTCAGCCAATGACAGCTCTGCATGCATCCCCTGGATATCATTTTAGAAACTGCTCTCATCGCGACGCGATGTTTCCAGAGAGAACAGCTGTGAGGTCCGCAGAAAGCAGAGCAGTGTGTATAATATATATATCACTCAGTAGAACAGGCCTACTCTCTTTATTTGCTGTAGTTTAGTAGATATCTACAAACAAAGAGTCCATCTTTTTCTAAAACCATTTAGTGCTTCACAAAATAAAATACACAACGGCTGTTAGGCTGTTAGCTGTAGGTGCGTGTGTGTGTGTGGTACAGTGTGTGCGTAGATGCAGCGGACAGACAGGTCTCAGTTGGTTTGGTGTCCTCTGCTTACTTTTAATACTTGTAAATAAAACTTTTGGTACGTCATTTATTTTCCTCATTGTAGCGACCAGAGAGGGGAGAGGGGGGATCCAGTCTCTGATAGTGTTACGTTATTATGAGAGTGCTCTGTTTGATTCTGAAATTGTATATATATGTATATACATATGTGTGTGTGTGTGTGTGTGTGTGTGTGTGTGTGTGTGTGTGTGTGTGTGTCCGCATTTGTAGCCTGTTATTGTCTCATTATTCCGCATTGTGAATGAATCAAAGTGGTCATGAACACATCTGTCCATCAGACAGAAGCTGCTGTGCCTCCTGTCATCATTAATGGACGTCTCTTTAAAATGACCGCTCAGAGGAGAGGAGTTCTCATTTCTCTAACCGCCTGCTGCTTCCCCTCCTCTCTCCTCGGTTCCCCTCCTCGGCTCCTCGGCTCACATCTCCTGTGGGCGGGACTAAGTATCGAGGATAGGAGTCGAGGAGGGGAGTCGAGGAGGGGAGTTAGAGAAATGAGAAAGGGCCAGGGAGAACCGAACAGCAAAATAAACCCAAACCTAGACATACAAAACTAAAATCGTGACACAACATGAGAATCGTGACACTATCTATCCATCCATCCATCCATCCACCTACCTACCTACCTACCTACCTACCTACCTACCTACCTACATATATATATCCATCTATCTAAAAGACAACGACATGTGCAATTTCTGGTGCTTTATTAGAACTATTATGTATAACTTGTAGTCCTAGAGTAGCTGATGATAAACCGTTGTTACAGAAAGTTACATCGGTTTGTGTTTTCACCGCAGATTGTGACCAGGCCCTGTTTTATCAGAGCTGTGCAGAGCCCACATTACCCCCAAAACCATCACCAAGCCTCCACTCCCTGATCAACTTAATGGGCAGAGCGAGGCTTTAGGCCCTCTGCCTCTGCCACACACACACACACACACACACACACACACACACACACACACACACACACACACACACACACACACACACACACACACACACACACACACACACACACACACACACACACACACACACACACACACACACACACACACACACACACACACACACACACACACACACACACACACACACACACACACACACACACACACACACACACACACACACACACACACACACACACACACACACACACACACACACACACACACACTTGTGAACACTATTAGCAAAGCAGAAAAGCTACTTTAAAATGTGTGGCTAATTGCATTAAAGCTCCTTAATAGTAAAACACACTCTGAATGTTGACTCAGTGTCTGGATATTACGGAAAGAGCATTTGTTTTTAAGCTAATGTACGTAAGAGAAAGCCAAACAACGGCGTGGAAATTCATTTAATGTCATGAACACAAATTGGAGCCATTAGGAGGATATAAGGCTTTTCACGCTTGATTTATTGTCACTGCCGACCAGATTTTAAAAACAGCTAATAACAGAACTGAGGATTTGAAGTTAGTGAGAAAACAATAATTCAACACAACAAGGTGATTTTTACTTTAGATTTCTCATATTAAAAGGAGTTTTAGTTTGGTAGACAGCTAACTCATTTTGGCTGTCAAAGCTTCTCACCAACATTTAAACTAGGACTGTTGTTTCGTATATTTCCTTTAGCAATAAATCCAGCAGAAAACAGCCACTCTGACTATAATGAAACCATGTAACAATACTGTAGCTGCTTTTCAATCAAAACCACGACAAAAGATGGAGTTTGGTGGGGTCTTGAAGGTCCCGTGTCATGGCCATTTCTACTGATCATAATTCCATTGTTGAGGTCTACTAGAATAGATTTACATTGTTCAATTTTCCAAACTCACATTGGTTTCTCACAGCATCTCTGTAAAGTCTGTGTATTCACTCTCTGTCCTAAACGGCTTGTTGGAGCTCCTGCCCCCCCCTCCCCCGTGAGCCCAGTGTGCTCTGATTGGTCGGGACGTTGTGAGCCTCGCTGCTCAGTGAGCTGGCTTACTGGTGTGGTTTCCGGGTCTGCGATACAGCTCATCACTCAACACACACACACACACACACACACACACACACACACACACACACACACACACACACACACACACACACACACACACACACACACACACACACACACACACACACACACACACACACACACACACACACACACACACACACACACACACACACACACACACACACACACACACACACACACACACACACACACACACACACACACACACACACACTGTGTTAGAGTTTTGAGCATGACATGGGACCCTTAAAGTATAATGGGAATTCATTGTAAGCTTATTTTAGTTAAGATGTTCTTCACTAACCCAATAAGGTACGTGAAAAGGCTGTTTCCCGATAATACAAATCAATGTTTCTAGGATGATGTTTGAATGTTTTGCTCTCATAACCAAATAAGTAGTCATCCAATTACAAAATCCTTCACCTTGTTAAAATATATAAAAGCAATGATCAAGTAAAAAAACTGGACAGAAATGTATTTTATGACAGCTTCTGGCACACAAAGACAACATGGAAGTATACTCAAAGTGCTTGTTGCCATCAAAGAAGACAGCTTTTCTCTTTAACTTTACAATTTATTTGAAACATCTTAAAAATAAAACCCCACCTCAAGGGTCTATTTTATATTTAAGCTAAGCCTATCCGACGTTCTCTAGCACCTCAGCTTGTTTCTCTGATAACTAAAGAGTCAGACTTTCTATTAGAAACATACTTAATACGGTACAGGTATGTATACATAAAACATATCTGAATATTTCATTGTAAAAACGTGGTTTGAAACTGTGATATATTATTTATTCTTGCTCTGACGCTCACATGAAAGGAGATTCAAGGTTCATGTGCACATTACCTACAGTGTAGATATGGCAATGAAAAACTGAAGTCACAGGCTCCTCCAACAGAGCAACATGAATATATATAGGACATAAAACTAGTGCAAGAGAATGTTATGAGATGTGCAAGTACATACACATAAAATAGAAATAGTGCAAGAAGTCCACAAAATAGAACTTAGTTGTTTTTAAGACATTTGAATGCAGACATGTTATAAATAACACTTTTAAATACCTCCGGCTGCTACTTGGAGAGCTCCCAGTTCACCTCCTGCCCTGCCGTGGTGCCCTTGAGCAAGGCACCGGACATCACCCTTCCCCCCCTCACTCCCATTGCTCCCCGGGCGCTGTACACTCACTAGCTGCCCACTAGCTGCCCACTACCTGCCCACTAGCTGCCCACTAGTTGCCACTGCTGCCCACTAGTTGCCCACTACCTGACCACTACCTGCCCACTACCTGCCCACTACCTGCCCACTAGTTGCCCACTACCTGACCACTACCTGCCCACTACCTGCCCACTACCTGACCACTAGCTGCCCACTAGTTGCCCACTACCTGCCCACTACCTGACCACTAGCTGCCCACTGCTGCCCACTAGCTGCCCACTAGCTGCCCACTGCTGCCCACTAGCTGCCCACTACCTGACCACTAGCTTCCCACTAGCTGCCCACTAGCTGCCCACTAGCTGTGCAATAGCTGCCCACTGCTCCTGGTACTAGGATGGGTTAAAAGCAGAGAGCACATTTCACTGTGTGTGCTGTGTGCTCTGCATGTGTGGCCATTAAAGAGGGTTTCATCCCTCCCAATTCTATTCTATTCAGATCTAGAGTAGATATGAATAGTAATGGTGTTATCTTCATCTCATTAATAGCCGTACACACACAGCTTCTATGGGTTTGAATGCATCTCATATTCGCTCTTTCTGAAGAACCACTGCAGCTCATTTCTATTCCTCACAGAAAGCACTTCCCTGTGCTGTATGCACAAACACCTGACACAGCACAGGAAGTCAGACTCTGTACATTTCCATTCAAGTGGATCCAGCTAATCATCCATCAAGGTTACATTGGACAGTGCCCAGCAGTAAACCCCCCCCCCCCCCTCAGTGATTGGTCCATTCAACCTCTCCTTGATGTTTTCATCTCTAATGGCTTTTCCATTCTCACATTTCCACCGTCCGGCAGCGGGCCTTGAAACAAATCACTTCCCTTATAATTCACAGTTTTTTCCCATCACATCAGCAATGTAGATTGGTCTGATTTGTTGGTGCTTTTTGCTTCTTTCTTTTCGCTTTATCTTTTGTTTTTCTGTCTTTCTGCAGCTGGCTGTTTGGATTTCTGCTGAGAAATACAAGATCTTTGGGGGACTTTATATATATATATATTTCTTCTTTCACATTCTCTCCCTCTCGACTCTGAAAGTCTCTACAGTGCATTCACACTCCCCGGCCACCTTCACACGGTTACCATAGAAACCACCTGCCTGCCCTCACTTTGTGTGAGTGTGTGTGTGTGTGTGTGTGTGTGTGTGTTCGGGATGTGGGCATGTGTGTGTAAGTAAGAGTGTGTGTGTGTTTGGAGACGGGATATATTGGAGAAATGGCTGCCGCTAATAATGGTACTAACAAGGTAATACTTCTACTTCTACTACTACTACTACTACTACTACCACAACTACTACCACTACTACTACTACTACTACTACTACCACAACTACTACTACCACAACTACTACTTCTACTACTACTACTACTACTACCACTACTACCACAACTACTACTACTAATAATAACAAACCTTCTTTCGACTTTAAACTTGTAATACACACATTAAATACAATTCATTAAAAAAATGCATTCAAATAAATAATACATACTAAACACATTATAAAAGAAAGGGAGTAAAACAATTATTGTTATTTTATTGTATGTTTAGTTAGTATACAGTACAAAATAGTGAACTGCAAATAAACAGTAAAAAAAGTCTCTGTTTAAGAAAAATATAAGCTGGATTTGATTACTGATTTTTGCTCTGAATGTTGCCTTTTAGCTGTTTTGTCAAACTGTCATTTTATTTTCATGCAAATTAAGCATTGAGTGAACCATAATGAAAATGTCAAACCTTTAAACAAGCGTCTTTATGCCATAATTTCACTCTGACAAATAGTCCTACGAATGTTTTAGTCTAAGAAAGAACGTGTTTGACACTGAAAACAGATTTTCCTTTCACTGTGTAAATAGTGTTTCACGTGAAAAAGCTAAATATTTGTCATGCAGAACGTTTCCTACTGCCTGCATGTGCCTTTTATTACACAAACAGACACTTGAATGCTTCTCACACACTGGTGCCATACCTCAGAAACCAGTGATGCATGTGGTTTTTCTGCAGTATCTTTTTAAATGTCACCATATATTTGATCCAGGGGTTGTCGTGAACTACCTCGTGCCTTATGCCTCCTTTTATTACGATATAATTGGAAGGTTTGAGGTGAAGATATGACACAAAGGCAGGCCTTAAATATTCAAACTCGTACAATCCAAAGATATTCTCCTTGGTATGATATGTGGGTACAGACTGTCGGAGATCTCCTCTGATGTGAAAACGCGCTGACATTTAATTCAGATGTAACCTAAAGTGCGATCAGAGAAGCCTGAATATAATCAAAAAAGGAGAGAAAAAGTGTGTTTGTGTGTGAAAGAAACAGTGCTAAAATGTACCAAATTAAATAAAAAACTGTCATGTGTGTTCTTCCCTGCAAGCTACACCTGGCACATGATCATATGCATCACCTCACTAATGGAGGTGAAGGTCTAAGAATATATTAGAAGCTTTCTATTCAGTAGGAAAATGTTCTAAGGGCTGAAAGCGTGTTTTCCCAGTTGCCTCATATTGCTTAAATCTTCCCATCTTCATCGATGAACTGCTGATCCTGCAGCTAAATGCTTTTGGGCTCAGAAAGCGAGACATGCTTTATTATTTATATGGACAAAAGTGCAAGGAGTGCCTCTCTGGGTTTTATGATGAAACTGTGCTCTTTAACTTGGCTTTGGGCTGAAAATCAGAGAAAAGGTTTAAGGCCTTGACTCGCAGAGGAAACACACATTTATGAAGCCAAACGACCTCCTTGTTTTACCTCTTTTTATAACTCCCTGTAATGCTTTTAACCTAACTTTACTCAACTTAAAATATGTCAAAATCTCACTGAGATCCTTACTTTATAAGCTTGAACAATAAAGACTGAAGCAGAACAGACAACTAAGAGAGAAATAGGAGTCAAAACAAACTATTACATGGTTTAGTTGAATACTTCAATCTGATGGGTCAATTTAGACATTTAATTTAATTTAATCGTTTATTTGATGAGGGACAATGCACATTAATGAACACTTTAGACAGGTTATGTTTCCAGTGTAAATATGCCGGATTATAGCTTTGAGCTAATTTCCATCCGTAGTCCCTGAGCAATGGGAGTGAGGGGGGGAAGGGGGATGTCCGGTGCCTTGCTCAAGGGCACCACGGCAGGGCAGGAGGTGAACTGGGACCTCTCCAAGTAGAAGTCCACACTCCATATTTTTAGGTCTGGTCGGGGACTTGAACCGGCGACCCTACAGTTCCCAGTCCAAGCCCCTACTGACTGAGCCACTGCCGGACTTATTCCAGAGGTCTGTCATGATCCACTAGCAGACTGTTGCTAAGGAGAACCGACCGTTGCTATGGAAGATCAAGGAACTATGTACAGTGCGCAGAAAAGGGCCAGCAATCATGTCTCCATCATATCGTTCAACTTAAGCAAAGTTATAATAGTGATGAGAGAGAAATATGAATTAAACCAAACTATTGAATGGTTTAGTTGAATACTTGATTCTGATTGGTTGATTTGGACATTTCAGAGGTCTGTTATGTTTCACTATGGAGACTGTTGCTAAGGAGAACAGACCGTTGCTAAGGAGGATCAAAGGACTGGTTAATGTAACTATTCCTAATGGTCCTTCTCTTTATTTCCCTCCTAGATGAAAGTTATTGCTCGTGTTGCTTTGTTGTGTCGCTGTGAATTTACGCTGTGTGATGAAACAGGGTTTTTTCAGTTATTCATGTATTTTTGTAGCTTAACATTTATTGTTTTTAACCACACCTGCACTTCTTCACAGTACCCAGGCCTCTCAGGGCACTATTGCTTTTTGTTTTTCTATGTTATACTGTATGTTTGAGCCCAGGAGAAACGTGTGTATTTGAATCAATGAAACACATTTGACTTGCTTTGAAAGACGCGATGCAAGGGATCCAGATTTGCACAAAGCACACGAGTTAAGCGTTAGTGTAACATCACAGACCTTATCAGATCACACAGCATTGCTTATATCTCCTCAGCTGAATATCATCTGCTTCTCCGCCCCATTGTCACATCACACATGCATGGAGAGTATGCCACAAACATTATGCATATATAATTGGATCAAAGCGACACATATGAGCATGTTTGCCAGGAGCTTCGTCTCTTATCCTATCAAACAGAGGAGGAACATTAAAGACTTCCCTGTTGAGCCTTGGGAGGACAAACACTGCCAGCCAATTGGAAGGTCAAGGAGGTGTCACATGACCACGCAAAAGAGATCATGTTACAAAGATGCAGATCATGAAAATCCGCTCTTTGTGTGTGTATGATGTGTGTGTTGGTACATCCTCTCAGTGGAGGGGATTATGCTGCAGGACAGGGGGAAGCGGGAGGTGATTAACATGCTAATGTCAGAGGGAACGGCCAAGGAACCACAAACTGGATCCTCACTTTAACGCTGCTCATGAATCGAAAACAACCACGAGCAGTGGTGGGAAGTAGTGGAGTACAAATACTTCGTTACTGTTCTTAAGTACATTTTTCTGGTATCAGTACTTTACTCAAATACTTATTTTTATGACGACTTTTTACATTTTGAACACAAATACCTGAACTTTCTACTTCTTACATGTTGAACACAAATACCTGTACTTTCTACTTCTTACATGTTGAACACAAATACCTGTACTTTCTACTTCTTACATGTTGAACACAAATACCTGTACTTTCTACTTCTTACATGTTGAACCCAAATACCTGTACTTTCTACTTCTTACATGTTGAACCCAAATACCTGTACTTTCTACTTCTTACATGTTGAACACAAATACCTGAACTTTCTATTTCTTACATGTTGAACACAAATACCTGTACTTTCTACTTCTTACATGTTGAACCCAAATACCTGTACTTTCTACTTCTTACATGTTGAACACAAATACCTGTACTTTCTACTTCTTACATGTTGAACTCAAATACCTGTACTTTCTACTTCTTACATGTTGAACTCAAATACCTGTACTTTCTACTTCTTACATGTTGAACACAAATACCTGAACTTTCTATTTCTTACATGTTGAACTCAAATACCTGTACTTTCTACTTCTTACATGTTGAACCCAAATACCTGTACTTTCTACTTCTTACATGTTGAAGCCAAATACCTGTACTTTCTACTTCTTACATGTTGAACACAAATACCTGTACTTTCTACTTCTTACATGTTGAACACAAATACCTGTACTTTCTACTTCTTACATGTTGAACACAAATACCTGTACTTTCTACTTCTTACATGTTGAACCCAAATACCTGTACTTTCTACTTCTTACATGTTGAACCCAAATACCTGTACTTTCTACTTCTTACATGTTGAACACAAATACCTGAACTTTCTATTTCTTACATGTTGAACTCAAATACCTGTACTTTCTACTTCTTACATGTTGAACACAAATACCTGTACTTTCTACTTCTTACATGTTGAACACAAATACCTGTACTTTCTACTTCTTACATGTTGAACACAAATACCTGAACTTTCTATTTCTTACATGTTGAACTCAAATACCTGTACTTTCTACTTCTTACATGTTGAACCCAAATACCTGTACTTTCTACTTCTTACATGTTGAACCCAAATACCTGTACTTTCTACTTCTTACATGTTGAACTCAAATACCTGTACTTTCTACTTCTTACATGTTGAACCCAAATACCTGTACTTTCTACTTCTCACATGTTGAACTCAAATACCTGTACTTTCTACTTCTCTCATTTCCCAAACAGCTGGTTCCTTTAGTCTGAATGTGTGTTTGGTGGCGTGATCATTATTCTTTAGAGTCATTGCGTGCCTATTGATTTGAACACGATCCGTGTATCCATCATTTCCTGGTCTTCTCTAAAGAAGAGGGACCAATGGAAACGTTGTCATGTTGCCGTTGTTCAGCATGGAAACATTCATTAGCTAACAATGACATTATTGTTCTATTAATATAAAGGGAGGTCAGGTACTCTTTAAAACAGCTGCTAGTTATGGGTACTTTTTACTGAAGTACACTTCAAAGCCTCTTTACTTTGACTTGAGTAAAGAAGTTTAGTCAGTACTTCTACTTTCACCAGAGTATTTTGTAATATCTGTATCTGTACTTCTACTCGAGTAAAGGATGTGTGTGCTTTTGCCATCTCTGACCACAGAGTCTGTGTGTCTGTGTGTGTGTGTGTGTGTGTGTGTGTGTGTGTGTGTGTGTGTGTGTGTGTGTGTGTGTGTGTGTGTGTGTGTACATACGTGTGTGTGTTTAATAATCTCGTTAAAACGTGCAGGGTTGCAGCCCCGGGGGATTCGTTGTGTACCTGTGTTTACTCACAGGCTTCTGTCACATAATGAGATTCATCTGTACAGTACGACACAGTCTTCCTCCTCTCAGTGAGTGTGTCAGTCCTGTGTTACGCAACCAGCTCAATGTGCCAGCCCCAAATTAACCAGGTCACATTCCCCGTGCATCTGCTCTATCCTGGCACAGATCTAAGCACTCGGGGTCCTCATGCTCAAATCAAATGCATGCCAGGTACAGTCTATCTTTACAGTTTTTTTGACATTTCTTTTGAATGATGTGACCTACAAAGCTGGCCAAGTCTTTGAACACTTGATTCAATCCCAAGGAAACACAAACAACTCTTTTGTAAATATATGTATACAGTATGCAGCAAATACTGTAGAACAGCTATAACAATAATTATTTCCACAAGGAATACAACTATCTTAAGCAGGTAAATGTCAAATGTTCTTTTGTATGACAGAAGCATTTGTCCGCGGCTACCATTTATGAAACTTGTGAATTTTCCAAACAGGACTGTGTAGATTGTTTGCCACTTCTATAGTTATGGAATGGCTTCTTTTAGTCTGTAACTAACCGACTAAAAGCAGAACAATGACATGCACAAGTGACTGAATCACTAAATGCATTTTGTGAAACTACCAAAGTATTCAATCATATGTCAGTTCAAAGAGGACATATGCTCATTTTCAGGTTCACGTGTATTTTGTACTGGGACATGTCTCCATGCTTTAATGTTCAAAAAGCCCTATTTGTCTCGTACTGCTACAGCACCTCTGGAGCCACTTTGGATTATAGCCTTTGGAGACCATTTACATGCAAAACAACATATATAGCACTACAGGAAGGGAAACCCACACAATCACAATATGGCCTCTTTAAAATGCAATGATCAATTGTGATGTTGGGTATAAACACTTTGCCATCATAAAACATGACGTGCTCCTTCTCTTGACTTTAGCTGCATCTCACTTCGGTTAAATGGATTCCTTGCGTCCCTCACTTGCGTCGTTTCCCTGCGACTAGTCCCTCCCACCAGGGAAGCATGGAGAGACGCAAGGAAACCACGAGAAGCAGGGAAATGAGTTTTAAGAGCAATGGGACGTCGTTTCCTCCGGAGCATCACGTGAAGCGACGTCCGTTTGTGATGACGCTGCACAGCTGATCGTCTGACAGCAGCCAGTTCACTGCATGTGCTGCATCGTCCAATCAGTGAGCGATCATTTGGCTTATAGATTTCAAAATACTGCTGCTGGTTTATAAAGCACTGAATGGTTTAGGCCCAAAATACATTTCTGACCTCCTGCTAAATGATGAACCATCCAGATCTCTCAGGTCTTCAGGGACTGGTCAGCTTTCTGTCCCCAGAGTCAGAACTAAACATGGAGAAGCAGCGTTCAGTTATTATGCTCCAAATATCTGGAACAAACTCCCAGAAACCTGCAGGTCCGCTGCAACTCTGACTACTTTTAAATCCAGCAAGAAGACTTTTCTCTTTGTCGCTGCTTTTAATTGAACTTTTCACATCTTAGACTGCACTGTAACTTTTATTCATGTATTTTTTCTTTTAATGTTTATTTTATTCGCTTTTCTTTTTAATGATTTTAAATGCCATTTTCTTAATGTCTTTCATTTTTTGTAAAGCACTTTGAATTGCCTTGTGTTGAAAAGTGCTATATAAATAAACTTGCCTTGCCTTATCATTTGTAGTGGTATCACTGTTCATGTATTATTGTTTATTCTATCACACATAGGTTTGAGCAAGCTCTCTGATTGGTCAATAGGCGTGTTTGATTCCACGATCAAACAACGATCAAATAGAACGTGCCTAATCAAAGTATCCAGTGGCCTACACACGCCACTAGCCTACCGAAACTACTTCCATGAGCCTACATCGTGTGGTTTCCATAGCGACGTTTGGCGACACACAGCCGTTACACTATTATACATTGTCTCTCGTTGGAAATCGGTAGCTACAAAATGTCAGAAGCACCTGCATACAGCGGCTGGCGGAGGCAGGGTTGGAGGCCAGAGAAATCATGTCCGTTAGCGGACATAAAAACGAGTCATCGCTTCGCAGCTACTGGGCTCCATCTCTAGACAACAGAAAGATGTGGAGCAACCAGGGAGCAACGCGCTTTTTGCCGGTCCGGGACACGCCATGAAACGGCCACTGGAGGAAAGCTCTTCCTATAACGTAGTCCTACCCGTGAACACCACAGCACCACCTGCAAAAAACTCTGGCATGGAGTTCATGGAGAGCTGTTTCAAGAATTGCACTTGTAATGGCAGCATGAACATCCACCTTCATTCTGAACCCAAAATGTTTCAGCACCATGGACAGCCTGATTTGATTTGTTCCGCTAATCCCACACAGTGATTACTCAGATATTTAAATAGCCTAATTCAAGAATTGTTTTCAATAAATTGTTTTCAATAAATTGGTTAATAATATATTATTTACTATAATTATATCAATAACTGTAAGCGGGGTAGCAGGAGTGTTCGATTGATCGGCTATCGTTACCATGGGAACTACTTTCTAGGAACTACTTTCTGACGGAGATTAACTCAAGCAGAAAGCGTAGGTTTGGGAGCAAATTAGCCCACATTATGAAATTATTTTACGATATTGTTGATTACAATGATAGTTTGTGTAATACAGTACAGGCGTACGGACCTCGGCGCAAGCGCATCGGTCCTGCCGCAGTACTGTCGTACCAATAATGACGTTCAAGAACGGCCTCTCGTGTATGATTGCTTAATTATTACATGGTTTAGTTGAATACTCGATTCTGATTGGTCAATTCAGAACACGTGACACGTTGTTAATCCAGAACAGACAGACCGCTGTCAAGCACTTATTGACCGTTGTTAAGGACGCTCACATCTGCACAAACAACTCTGTTCGATTTAACTGTATACAGTTTGGCCAGTTTGCTTTTCTAACTGACAAGACAAGAGCGACAAGAAAACAGCGGAGAAGTAACGGGGCAGAAACCCTCCTTTTTACGCAGCGGTCCAGACATAGACATCAGACGGCGACACATATTCAGTGTGCAGTTCCTTTGGCATTAGGGCAGGGATATCTAGATACTTTCCAAGGTTTGACATAATGAGTTGTGCTACTTTTAAAGCAAGCAGCGATGTTTTCAAATCTGTAATCAAAAAGCTCCTCAAAAACGCTATTGAAGCAGATCCTGCCGTTGCTACGTTAGTTCAAACGGTAACAACGGACTATTTTTCTTAGCAGATGCATGTCAATTTAAATCAATATACTATTTTTAAATCAATAAAATCATTTCAATTAATATTGGGAGTCATATCGTTACCTTGTTGAGAATGTGGCCGTGTAATAAGCGGGATAATTTGCAGCGACTTGGTCATTATGGGGAAAAGAACACCCTTCATGCAGATCTAGATCCCTCCGCTTCGCGCTCCTGATCAGCCTGTCGGTGTTCTTTTCCCCATAATGACCGCGTCGCTGCAAATTATCCCTTACTTGTTTTTACATATTTTAATTATGTTTTGTCACACTCTGTACACTTCGGGCTGTGTCAAGCATGAAAGGCAACTTATTTGTTTATTATTATAACTTGTATTCTGTAAATCCCTCACTTGTGGCTCCCAGTAAACACCATGGTAACGTACACAGTGATTTGCACACATGTATCTGTGTGTGACGGATATCTGCTATTTTTTTTAATCTTGTGCGATTCATTTTAAAAGTCAATATCACCAAAGTCCGATCTCACACACACACACACACACACACACACACACACACACACACACACACACACACACACACACACACACACACACACACACACACACACACACACACACACACACACACACACACACACACACACACACACACACACACACACACACACACACACACACACACACACACACACACACACACACACACACACACACACACACACACACACACACACACACACACACACACACACACACACACACACACACACACACACACACACACACACACACACACACACACACACACACACACACACACCTTAAATATGAAAAGGTTAAACTACGCATACACATAACTCATCATCTCGGCTCGCGCAGCACGCTCACAGGCATAGATTGCGTATAATGTATTGCTCACCTTGGAGGTGCAGCGCAGGCATATTGTCATTCAAGAGATGCGTAGTTCTTTTGGAAAACAAGTTTTTCCTTTAGCCTATTCACCTCATTAACGGAGATAATACTCATTACATTGACACATGCATTATTTGTGATTTAAAATAATGGTTGTTGGTAATGTTTTAGTGACCCCCACAGATGTATGATTTCACTGCGTCATGGGAGCTGAGACCCCTCCTTGTGGGAGCTCAGCTCCTATTGGCTCCCACATAACTCGAACCCTGGTTGTACCCCTTTTTGAAGATAATATTGACATGCTGTAACACACCGCTGATTACTGTGAGCAAGGAGATGTTAATGTTAACATGGTTCCCACTAACCGGATTCCCCAAGTGCTGCATGATGTGTGTGATCATCTGGTTAGTGTTCAGATAGATTGGGAGGTAGCCTGCAGAAATGTGATTAGCATAACAAAATAAGGGGGTGTTTGGTTTTATTGCATTAATGGCTCTGCTGATGTTAATGTGTGTGACACGTTGCATCTGGTTTGCTCAGAAAGGAATCAGAGTACTTGTCGAGGTACTTGTCATTGAAAACATTGACAAGTGGTCTTAAGCATGTTTACTCTGAGTTCATCTGGTAATACCTCCAAGGGCTCTTCATGTAATCACAGTTTGAGCTTCTAATCAAAGTGTTTCTCTTCCTGTTAACACATTGATCAACAAGAGGTTAAAGAGGTCTGCAGCTAAAAGCACCAAATATATTATTAAATATTTCACGATTGAAAACACAGAACTGGGGAAAAGAAAAAGCAGCAATGTGTTCATGAAGATATATTCTTGTTTGTACAACTTAAAATATATGATTGTTATCTTTACATATTTGATTAAATGGGTTTGACTTTTTATAAACTCATTTTAAAATATAGATTTTAGTCAAGAATCTTCATCCTGAATATATGTTTCATTTAATTAAATTGCTTTAGTAATCAATTGTTCTTAAGAAGAAGAAACAATTTGGACCGAACACTAGATACTCCTCCAGTTTGTGTATAGGTTAGGGTTACGTTCTGACAACAGTATTTATGTATGTATATGTATTTTTATTTACATTCTTTTAATTTTAAATGTATTTGTTATACCGGTATTATTTAGTCTTTATATTTTATACTCTATTTATGTATATTTTTAAACATTTTAATGCCTAAAGAAAATATGTCGTTTTTCTAATTAGTTTTTTTAGCTTAATTTAGAAGATAAATATATTCAAACTGTAAAACATCACAGCAATATACAGACCAATCGGCCGCCTTCTGATACATACTGTGTTTTTCTAATGTCATTTCATGTATCTCTGCATGCACCCTATTACCCTGGGACCCCGCTATAGAAACCGATCTCTGAACATGATCTCCATAAGATACGCCTGAGAGCCACGCTGACTACAGGAGGGAATCTATAAAACATGCCATAATATCCAACACAGCTGCCTGCAGAGGAAGGTTGTCTACATGCCAAGGTGATGACAGATCATACAGCATACTGCATGCATAAGTACAGAGAGGTACGGCCAGGAAAAGAGGGTGATAGAAATGAGCACTTAAGAGAACATATATCGTACAGTATGTAATCTGCACGGGTTGACTTCCTGACACAAGAGAGCGGCATTAGCATATAGAGTCCATGAATCATTAATAAGAAGATTAATTGATGCTTCCTTTCGTTAATGAGGCAGGGACGACGAACAAGGCTTGACACGTCAGAGTATCATGGCATGAAAGTGGATTAGTCTCGTGTAAGAAGCCAGGACGCAATTATTCTGTGTACTAAGTCCTGTCTAATACTGAGGGAAACACACAGGCTTAACGTGTGTGTGTGCGTGTGCGTGTGTGTGTGTGTGTGTGTGTGTGTGGTGAGGTGAGGGTCTCTGGGTGTGGATGAAGATGGTTTCACTCCAAAATAGTTTTATTTATTTTAGCTTTTTAGTATAGTGTAGAAAATGTTGGTTTTAATGGCTATAATATGTTAAGTATTTTTTTATAGATTAAGTGTCGGAAAATTAAGGGTTTAAAATGGAAACTATGGGACGGTGTATGTCTTTGTTTATGTTGTATACAAGAATCCACACCTGACCAGTTGTACTCACACTCTCCCTTATTGTATTTTAAATACCATTAAACAAAACACATGTATGTAATGTTTATAATTAATAGTTTTGTCTTTTATAGTTTATTCTAAACTATTCTGTATGCTTAGTATTGTGTCATCTATAGAAACTCTATAAGTATTTATAATGTTACTGTTGATATGTATATATGAACTGATAATGTTTATGTGGGTTATGCAACCGATTTTTCCTCCAGCTCAGATGTTTAATGTCTGCATTCCTTTATGAATCACATCAACACTTCCCATGTTTTCATTGACTTCGTGCATCAGCCTTCCAGCTAACACCCGTCCTCCTCAGGTATTTGCAATATTTCCCTAAATTCGGACTTAAATCATCGACGTCACAGGTAAACACACCTCTTCAGAATCACGGCCCGTCCACACAGCAGCGTTAAAAAAATCTTGAAAATCTTGGAGGTGGGCGTGTCTGAAAGCTTGGGGATTTTTTGCGAGCAACGCGACCAACAACCAATCACATGAATCTCCCGCCCCCGACATACAAAGCAATAGCAATGTTAAAACGAAGTAAACTGGATATAAAATCCCCAAACAGGCGAAAACCTACCAGTTTCACCCACTGTCTCTGCCACCTCCCTCCATGCATCGCTCCTCCGGTTTGTATCCCGGTAAGTTATTAGCGACTGGCCATAAAGAACCGGGTGATTTTCTACCGCAATAACTAATTTCTCCTCAATTTTCAGGAATATAGAAAATGAACTGCGGTGGTCTGACTCTCCCAGCTTGCACGCGGTTTGATTGGCTAGCGCTTGTACTGTCAGATTTGCATAAACGGGATTTGATTGGCTGACGCTTCCACCTCAGCTTCAACAGTTGAACATTGCTCAACTTTTGAATCCTGAAAATCCTGGAAATCCTGGAAATCTTCGCTTTGCTTCCCCCACAATGCAGTTTGGCGAAAAGCGAGGCAAAGTGACGTCACCCCATTCAAATTCAATGGGCAGAGAAGCGTTGGAACATTTCTTTAACGCTGCTGTGTAGACGGGCCGTCAGAATCAGAAACATGTTTATTACCAAGTAGGTTGACACGTACGAAGAATTTGACTTGGTTTGTGGTGCACACATTCTCCACCCAGAATTCCAGCTCCTACCTTCTGGTAGAAGATTCAGGGTTCCCAAGATCAGGCTGAACCGCTATAAGCACTCATTCCTGCCTCTGTCCATTGAGCTTCTTAACATTCACATGTAATGAAATGTACTTTTTAAATGTTGGCTATGAGGGTCGTGCATTGTCAGTATGTGCGTCTGTGTTTTGTGTTTGTTCAAACGGTGTATGACTGATGATATGTGTATGTATTTGAATGTTTATTATGTTTGTATATGTATGTGGAACTGCAGGACGGGGTCCAGAACAAATGTCCTTACGGGGACAATAAAATATATCGTATCGTACATAAAAGTTAAACAACAATTAAAAACACACAGATAAAAAACTATTTTAAATAAACTATAATAACATTAAAACATGTGCATTTTGTTGTAAATAGATACATGTGTAGATATTTGTCATTTCTAATAACCCCCATGTACTTTTTCGTTTTTGGGTCTCTAAAGAGATATGATTTGTTAAACTGTACTTTTAATATAACGTCTCCCCAAATGAATAAAGAATTAAACAAATGTAAACAAATACAGTAAAATATAGCAGTATTTACATTGAATATGGTTGAAATCGTAAAAGTAGAATTGGAATAAAATATGTGGAGTAATAAAAACAACTCTTAAGGATAATGTGCAGAAGGCAATGTTAGCATGTTCCTCAGAGGACACTTATCATGCATTGGTCTTAATGTAGATTATTTAATTTCACATTCTGTTCTTGTACATATCATATACTATTTACATGTATATGGACTTCTTGCACTATTTTGTATTTTTGTATTTTATGTTGCATTGTTGGAGGAGCTCAGGTCAGAAGAATTTCATTGCCATTTCTACACTGAAGCTTTTTGCATAAGACGATAACACCTTTGAATCTTGAGTTGAATCTTCCACGTCCTGCAGCCTCTCAGTGTTTCAGAGGGAGGATGGAGGAGGGAGGATGGAGGAGGGAGGATGGAGGAGAGAGGATGGAGGAGGGAGGATGGAGGAGGGATGATGGAGGAGGGAGGAGGGAGGATGGAGGAGGGAGGAGGGAGGAGGGAGGATGGAGGAGGGAGGAGGGAGGAGGGAGGATGGAGGAGGGAGGAGGGAGGAGGGAGGAGGGAGGATGGAGGATGGAGGATGGAGGAGGGAGGATGGAGGATGGAGGATGGAGGAGGGAGGATGGAGGAGGGAGGAGGTGACAGATGGGGTCATGCTTGTCACGTTTCCCCGACTGACTTCTGTCTCTAACCTCTATCTTCCTCTCTAGCCTTCGTCTACCTCACCATCTCTCTTTTCTCCACCATGCTTCACTCCTTTCAGACCAGCTGCATAATTCAAGACCTGGAGCCTCAGATCAGACAAAAGAAAAGAAGATACAACATTTTGTTTGAAGAAGAAGAAGTAATGAATATTTAAAGCTGTAGGAAGGGGACACTTCTGAAAACTGTGTGCCTTGAATTTAAGTTGTAAATGTTTGCCACAGTGACTAAACGGGGTTTCTCTCTCTTCTCATTATTATAATGGTGTCCCATCAGTGTAGAGTCTCAGTGCTCAGCATGACACTCTCAACACTGCAACTTTAAAGACTGGTCTATCAAGTGACAACAGAACAGACTCTCACAGGGTCAGATTCAAGTCCTGTTTTCACGACTACAAAGGAAAAACCAAACAACTCAGAATCTGCTTTGCTTGAGTGGAGAAAGTAAGATAAGTAATCAGATGTCTAAAAGTTCCCCGCAACACTCTTTAGAGGAAATACACCATCTATCTTTCAGTTTTATAGGACAGAAAATAAGATGTCAGGGAAGACGTAGTCAGAGCTATCGCAGGAGGAAACTGAGCAGACGTCAGCGACAATCAGTCGTCATCAATCAACTGAATAATAATCTGTACTCTGCATCTCTTTACCATCTCTCACAACTCTCCTTTTCAAATCTGTATGAAGCATTTCCATTTCCTCCTCTCTCACTGATGGCTTCAGAGACAAACATCAGCATCCCTTATCCGTGGCCTGATGTTAATCTGAATGACATTGATTTGTGATCGTTGCATTCATTATGCATGGGAAGGAGAACATGTGAAGTGTTGCAGTGTGTTCCTGCTGGGGCCAAATCCTCGGGGGGGTTTGAAGAGAGGCTTCTAGACCAATCTCCCCCACAGCAGGAGTCCTATTACATGGCCTTTCCCTTCATTCTCTTCATAAGAGTGTGTGTGTCTATCTAATAGCTTTTACACAGTTGCATAAAAACCTCATTCACAACCTGTGCTCCATTCACTTCTGCATAAATCAGCCCGAGCTCACATCACAAAGCATATTATACATTTGTGAAATGGCTTGCAGGGGGATGCCGGAGCGTAAAAAAAGAAACAGTGAAACAGAGAAAATGGCATTATATAGATGAGAGTGTTTGAGTCACGCTTTTGTCAGTTTTTACGTCTCAGACACGGATAGATCAAACCGTTGGCCCGCAGCGATGGCACTAACAACTTGTTTTTTTCAGAGAACAAATGGAACTAATTCAGAGACGTGTATGGATGTGTTGTGTCTGCAGTATTTAGACACTATCACTCAGGCTGACATTCAATACTTGTTTGTTTTTATCAGAAAACCTGATGCTACCGACAGCTTTGTGGTAAATATTGTTCAACACTGAGGTTAGCCCTAATACAGTTAGCATGCGTTTATTGGTTTGATTCCACTATTGCTGCATGATTTGATCTTAATCTGACATCAACGTAGTTTCCTGGAGTCAGCAGTTTAAAAAAAGTTTTGATTCATCCACGAAATTCTAGCTGCTCTGAACCAAAATGGCTGAAGTGTATTATGTGTTCTCAGGCATTGACACAGACACAACCAGAGCTGAAAGGTAGATGTATTGGTAAGTCTTTGAGAACCTATTATGCTAGGCTATTTAGTGGTATTGCTTTCCTAGTGGTTATAAAACTCTTGTAGCTTGAAGCAGGTATCCATATAGCACTGTACGTTTTAATACAAAAACTATTTTACAGCCGAAGGCCTCATTAAATAAAATATATAAATACAACTATTTATCATAACCAGTGGCGTTTCTATATGTACAAAAGTGGTGGGGCACAAACAACTCAGATGTCTATAAGCTTCTGCAGAGAGGTTCATGGCTGGTGAGGCACTGGCTCTTCAGGTTTACACATATTATATTTTGACCTAAATCAAAATATAATATTATTTTCAAAAGCTTTTTTAGTCTGATGCTTCAATTAATTTTAACAGACAGTTCAACAGAAGGATACCCAAAAAATGTAATTAAATATTGAATTGTTCTCTCTTAGTAAGATCCCATTTTCAATTAAATTGTGGTCTTACCTTGACTTGAAGATGAAGTCCATTTGCCTATCCTTCTGGATAAAAATCTCTATTACTTTTTTGTAAAAGTCCTCCTTATCTTCTTGTAGTTTCAAAAGTCTATCATAAATCTAAATGATGGATTTATGATTCGAAAATGATAAAAGTAGGGTAGACATGTGGATATTATCCGGCTGAACAAAACGTACATTTATCTAACAGCTACGTTTCCCACAGATCTTATTTCGAGCTATTTTCTAAAATCCTATGGAGAAATGTCATTGCTTTTTTGTGGAGGGAAGCCATGCACAGCTTACTTCCTGGTTTTAGGACGCCTCACTGCAACTCTCTCGTCTCCTCTTCACACCCCACACTTTTCGCAGCACACGTACTTACAGCCAATCAGCTCTGAATTATGTGAGATGACGTATGGTGGGGATGGCAGCACTATGCCCCTATGGTCATTATTTTTTGCCACACACATTAAATAGGACAATACTCTGAGCATGCACAGTGTAGTTTTTACAGTCACCGTTCACTTAGACAGTGAGAGGGAGGGGCAGGATCGGGTTTTGTCCCACATGGCTCTAAACAGCTCAATAGGCACACACTGTAGACACCAATTAGAAGAACACAGACTAAAACACCAATGAGACGAATCAGATAATTAAACATGATCTTAAAATATATTTTAGAATTTATTTTTTGCATTTTGTTGTAATCATTATTTTAATACTTTCTGCTGACACTAATGACTAATGACCAGTCGCCACTGATCATAACTACTACTACTATGTGGTATTTTCTACGTCTTATTGGTGGTGGTGGGCGTGCACTGAAGAAAATGTTTCCACCACAATATCCTTAACCATCAGTGGCATCGCACTTAAGGTTATCGGCACTTGGATATATTGTATTTTTGTTTGTGTTTTCCTTCAATACATGGTCAAACAAAACGGAAGGAGAGAAGCAGTTGTTCGAGCGTCAAAGTGGTTATCGTCATTACAAAAGGGAAATACCTATACGTGTATTGGTCTGATTCTATTATTGCTGCATGATTTGATCTTAATTTGACATCAACCTATATTTCCAGGAGTCAGCAGTGTTATACATTTGAACAGAGATTTGATGTATTAACCAAATGCTAGCTGCTCAGGCATTGCAACAGATAAATCCAGAGCTACAAGGGACATTTCTTGAGTCTTTGTGAACATATTATCCTAGACTATTTGGTGGTATTCCTTCCCTATTGGTTAGACATCTCCAGCAGCTTGGGAATTTAAGTTTAAATAAAAGGCCACTTCTTTGCACACTAGTGTTATGTATTTAGTGTCCTTTGTTTTGCAGTAATGGGTCTGGCTATTACATTACATGTCATTTGTTAGACCCTTTTATCCAAAGCGACTTCAATACTGTGGACAATCCCCACAGGAGCACTTTGGGGTGAAGTGTCTCAGGGACACAACGACATGCTGACTGCAGTGGGACTCGAACTTGCTACCCCCTGATTCGAAGTCCAGCACACTCTCCACTGAGCCACAGCCGGCTATTATCTAGTATATTCAGCAAACTGTTTTAAATACAAACAATATGTTAAAGCTTTCTTAAGAACACTTTATCTTATCTCTTCATGACAAAGGAAAAGAGCTGTGAATACATTAAAACGTACAGAACTTTGATAATGTATGGTTTTTAATAAACACAAATGATTAGCTTGTCAATAAAGCAACATTATGGTGAGGGTAAGATCTTAAGAGTTGCTTCCACACAGACTCATGAACAACACGTAGCAGCAGATAATCTATCTAAGTTTTGCAATAACAAATACGACCTTGATCTTAACCCTGAAACACAGCTGCCCTACGGCTTCTCAAACGGATCGCAGAGATTGGCCTGAGCTCATGGAAGTCAATACTCATCAGGTATGAAGACTCGCGGTATGTTTGTGCAGAGAACTGACATATCTTCAGAAGAGCGCTGACAGATTGTGGCTTTAATTATACACCGAAAACTGGCTGTGATGTAAACCCCTTCCCACCCTCTTTCTCATGCCCTCTATCTAACAACTGAAGACCCATATCTTTACATTGGCTTTTGTCTATAATTGAGATGTGTGTGAAGTGTTCTGTTCTTTGTTCTTTTCAGGACTCTACGTGTGTTTTGTTTTTATGTTAACCTTACATTTCTGCCTCATGTTGGTATTGTATTCATGTTTCTGTGGTCTTCATTTGAACTTGTGTTTTTTCTTGTGAAGCACTTTGTGAATGGTGCTATACTAAATAAACAGATTATTATTATTATATATTTCTCCTCGCTGCATGTGGCCAACGCTCGCCCGTGAACTATGACCCCTCCTCCGCTCCAATGAGAGCCCTGATCAGTTCAGTCAGCTGATATTTGATTTATTGACCCCTCAGAAGCCATCAACTGCGTTCTGTATCCACCTCAAAGCTGGGGGTCAACTCCATCGTCTAGGAGGGAGATTGGGCTTATCAGGGGTCACATTGGGCGTGTGATGGTGCTGATGGAGGGGGTGTGATGCTGCGAGGCTATCTCCTACAGAGGGTTAACTCATATCAACGGTGTTAAACCAGCTTGAGCTTCAATCTCAGGATCCATGTATCTGTGATCCTCTCCAGAATGGAAGTAGTCATCACATACAGAGCATCAACTAGTTCCTGAGCAGTGTCCTTCACATGCTGATATCCAAGAGAGGGAGTTACACAGTCACAAGATGGAGGAATAGAAAGCAGTATTCAATGTTTACTTCAGATTAGCTCCACGTCAGAAATGAGCATGCTTGATGTCTATCTCCATAGAGGCTGAATCATCATGTTAATCACATAGCTATCACATGCCTCAAACAGTCCTGATGCTCTTCAAGGTAATCACACATCCTGTCATGTTCACAGCTGCAGTTGGGATACCTTTGTTATCGTGTTACTCTCATGTTGGAAGAGGACATTCAGTATTTCCCCAACAAACTGACAGGCTATCGCTGCAATATGACACACTTGATTACACTGCTCTTAGCATGCACACAAGTCAAATACAAAAGCTAAACGGCAGGCAGATGCTGGGATGGATAAACATGGATTGACTTCGGAGGAATTTATTAGGGGCATCATTTCACAAACAACCTTGGATGCCTTAAATGAAATTGTAAATCCATGGTAATCTGTGTGTCATGCAGAGCAGTTGACTTGTCAGGGCAGTGGAGATCACCTTGGAACGGATGGATTTCTAACAACTAGGCGTGTTATTTTCAATCTTATAAAAAAGTGGCACAGAACTCCATGTCTGTCTTTAGGCTTTGCGGTGGTCCATGAGCGTTTAGAGTACCCTTGTTTTTAATTGCTGACGGTAAATCTGAAGGACAATAAAAAAAATAACCATGCTTTTTCCTTTTTAAACATAAGTTCTGCTATAGAAGTCTTTGACCAACGATGTGGGATTACAAAACCATTTATCCTATGTTTCTACAGCCCCCACCCCTCAACACTTTAATGTGCAGGGATTTTTTTTCTTACATGCTTTTGTGTTGACTTCCTTTGTCGTGCAGCACAATGAGAGCATGGCGGTTCCTTTTAAAGCTTGTCATGTATAGTCCGAGGGGAGATGGTTGGTTCAGTCGTTTCTGCTTCCAGGTGTTTCAGCTGTGAAAAGACTCAGCTCAACAACCTGTGGTGAACAAGAGTTCAATCAGGAGTACATGAAGCTATCAAAAACCTGAGATTTTGTTGAATAGACTTCTTCTATCAGGGGCATTTACTCAGTACTCCCTATGACCTACACCGATGACATAATACATTTCATTAAAGGTCCCCTATTATACTGTTTCTCATCAATATATCACAGGTCTCAGATATATACAGAGCCTGTCTCTGATTGGCTGAAACACCAAACAGATCATTGCAGCATCCCATAATCCCCTCTGTTTCAGCCCTGTTTCCAAAGTGCTGATTCTCTGTCTGGAGGTGGAGATTCAGATGATAAGGGGGGGGTGGGGTTACCTCGGTTGCTGATTGGCTAATGGTTACACAAGCCAAAACATCGTTATGACATCATAAAGTGGCCAAAATCTGATCAGCTCATTTTCAGACAGGTTTGTATAGAAATGGATCAAAAAGAGAGAGAATCTTTGTTCCTGAAACTTTCAGAGTCTCTTTCCACAGAGGGGCACATGTTGATGTAGAAGAGACATGAAGAAGAGGGGACACATGTTGATGTACAAGAGACATGAAGAAGAGGGGACACATGTTGATGTAGAAGAGACACATGAAGAAGAGGGGACACATGTTGATGTAGAAGAGACACATGAAGAAGAGGGGACACATGTTGATGTAGAAGAGACATGAAGAAGAGGGGACACATGTTGATGTAGAAGAGACATGAAGAAGAGGGGACACATGTTGATGTAGAAGAGACATGAAGAAGAGGGGACACATGTTGATGTAGAAGAGACATGAAGAAGAGGGGACACATGTTGATGTAGAAGAGACATGAAGAAGAGGGGACACATGTTGATGTAGAAGAGACATGAAGAAGAGGGGACATGTTGACGTAGAAGAGACATGAAGAAGAGGGGACACATGTTGACGTAGAAGAGACATGAAGAAGAGGGGACACATGTTGATGTAGAAGAGACATGGGGAAGAGGGGACACATGTTGATGTAGAAGAGACATGAAGAAGAGGGGACACATGTTGATGTCGGGGACACATGTTGATGTCGAAAAGACATGAAGAAGAGGGGACACATGTTGATGTAGAAGAGACATGAAGAAGAGGGGACACATGTTGATGTAGAAGAGACATGAAGAAGAGGGGACACATGTTGATGTAGAAGAGACATGAAGAAGAGGGGACACATGTTGATGTAGAAGAGACATGAAGAAGAGGGGACACATGTTGATGTAGAAGAGACATGAAGAAGAGGGGACACATGTTGATGTAGAAGAGACATGAAGAAGAGGGGACACATGTTGATGTAGAAGAGACATGGAGAAGAGGGGACACATGTTGATGTAGAAGAGACATGAAGAAGAGGGGACACATGTTGTTGTAGAAGAGACAGGAACAAGTGGATTTTGCACAATAGGTGACCTTTAAAGTCAACAGTTCAGAGTGTATGTCCACCACCAGCTCCCTCTTTCATGTCACTCTCTATTGTCCAATATCTAATAAAGCCAGAATTCATTCGATGGTCTTTACACTCGAGCTGGAGCTGTGGATATAAAGAAATAGCCAGCAGTGGAGCTAAGTGAAATAAGATCTCCTGACTGGTAACACACCCCTCAGGCCCAGTATAGCCTCTGGTTCAGCCCAGAACACTGAGATAAGACGCTGGGAAAGTGGACTCGCTAAAACCCTCCGTTTAGAAGGGAATTTATTCATGTCAAGGTTTCGTGGAGAAGTAATTTCACTTAGTCAGAGAGGAATGGAAACTCCTCTAAAAAGAGACAAATCCTCGCCCAAGAAACCAACATTTTTACGAGTTTAACAGGTTTCATTGCATACATAATAAGTAAGAGGGTGACGAGAACATTGGCAAACATAAATGAATGGAGAAGTTGCTCATAATGTTGAGACTAAGCAAACATAGTGCGTTTGTTCGGGGAGAAAGATACTGTGATACAGAGGGAAAGAGGAAATACTGTGCTGATAAGATGTCTTGTTCCCATTGTGCCAATAAAGATTATTTAAATGTAGAAGCAGGGGAGAAAAGAGGGTTGTTGCATGCATTAAAAGCATAGAGCATCTAAGGACAGGGGGTGTCGTTTTTCTCATACCGATATTCTGAACAATCTGTGCTGTTGTATTTGCTGTAAAGTGTCTCTACTGTAGGCTATTTTTATTATATGTACAGCACTTTGGCTCGACCAAAAATCGTTTATCAATGTGCTATATAAATAAAACTTGATTTGAACCCGTTTTCTGCAAATTATTACTTATTTTAACTTAAATACAGCAAAGGAAACACGTGCATATTGACTCTGAATCATGCTAAACACGGGCACAGACTCAGGCCTCATGTTATAGGACTAAACAATAAGGGGGGTGAGAGTGAGTGTATTATTGTGGACAAAGTGTTTCATGAGCAGGGTGATGAAGTGCATATTAAATTAGCATTAGCTCTATCGATCGCGGCGCTGCAGGAGAAATGGACGCGGTGCATATCAGAGAGATTCAATTATACTCATATAATCAGCTTCAATTCCTGACGGAGCGCGAGGGGAAGCAGCGTGATTTGAATAAACCGTACGGTGCAATATTGCTTCTTAAAGTGTGACCAGAGGTGGGAAGGAGTGGAGTACAAATACTTTGTTACTGTACTTAAATACATGTTTCTGGTATCAGTACTTTACTCTACTACTTGACGACTTTTTACTTTGACTTCTCACATTTTGAACACCAATACCTGTACTTTCTACTTCTTACACGTTGAACCCAAATACCTGTACTTTCTACTTCTTACATGTTGAACCCAAATACCTGTACTTTCTACTTCTTACATGTTGAACCCAAATACCTGTACTTTCTACTTCTTACATGTTGAACACAAATACCTGTACTTTCTACTTCTTACATGTTGAACCCAAATACCTGTACTTTCTACTTCTTACATTTTGAACACCAATACCTGTACTTTCTACTTCTTACATGTTGAACACAAATACCTGTACTTTCTACTTCTTACATGTTGAACCCAAATACCTGTACTTTCTACTTCTTACATGTTGAACCCAAATACCTGTACTTTCTACTTCTTACATGTTGAACACAAATACCTGTACTTTCTACTTCTTACATGTTGAACTCAAATACCTGTACTTTCTACTTCTTACATGTTGAACACAAATACCTGTACTTTCTACTTCTTACATGTTGAACTCAAATACCTGTACTTTCTACTTCTTACATGTTGAACACAAATACCTGTACTTTCTACTTCTTACATGTTGAACCCAAATACCTGTACTTTCTACTTCTCACATGTTGAACCCAAATACCTGTACTTTCTACTTCTTACATGTTGAACACAAATACCTGTACTTTCTACTTCTTACATGTTGAACACAAATACCTGTACTTTCTACTTCTTACATGTTGAACCCAAATACCTGTACTTTCTACTTCTTACATGTTGAACCCAAATACCTGTACTTTCTACTTCTTACATGTTGAACCCAAATACCTGTACTTTCTACTTCTTACATGTTGAACCCAAATACCTGTACTTTCTACTTCTTACATGTTGAACCCAAATACCTGTACTTTCTACTTCTTACATGTTGAACCCAAATACCTGTACTTTCTACTTCTTACATGTTGAACTCAAATACCTGTACTTTCTACTTCTTACATGTTGAACTCAAATACCTGTACTTTCTACTTCTTACATGTTGAACCCAAATACCTGTACTTTCTACTTCTTACATGTTGAACTCAAATACCTGTACTTTCTACTTCTTACATGTTGAACGCAAATACCTGTACTTTCTATTTTGTACATGTTGAACACAAATACCTGTACTTTCTACTTCGTACATGTTGAACACAAATACCTGTACTTTCTACTTCTTACATGTTGAACTCAAATACCTGTACTTTCTACTTCTTACATGTTGAACTCAAATACCTGTACTTTCTACTTCTCTCATTTTCCAAACAGCTGGTTCCTTTAGTCTGAATGTGTGTTTGGTGGCGTGATCATTATTATTTAGAGTCATTGCGTGCCTATTGATTTGAACACGATCCGTGTATCCATCATGTCCTGGGGGGTATACTACGAAGCAGGATTTTCGCTTAGCGGCTAAATTCAGGGAAAACTCCGGCTTTCCGGTCCTACGAAGCGGATTCTCTTTTTAGCAGGCTAGATCTCCATGGTAACTTATGCTTAGCGGCTAACCTGGTCGGGACCAGGTTAGGTTGCAGGCTAAGAGCTCAACTCAGTGAAAGCACTGCCTGCTGAAAAATCACAGACTGTGTGAACGTGAACATTATTAGAATATCACCTTCCATCTTCAGAGCAGTCTGACTATTATAACATTAGCGTTAAGAAAGCTTACTTAAATATCTGCCACAACATAAGTAACCGGATCAGAGTAACATTAAGTACAGTCCGCGGCATATCACTTCATAATGTATCATATATCTCCTTCTCTGAGTCAGCTGAGCCGTATCTGGCCGTGCAACACACACAGTGTCACATACTGTATGCAGAAGTATTATTTTAAGCAACACATTAAGTTGATGAAACACTCGAGTCAAATGTAATTAAAGTCAGATCGTGTCTTAGACGGGGCAGTGATATCATAAACCTGTTAATGTACGCATTCAAACACTTGTTCTGTTACCAGCTGTATTCACCTTGCAGGTGCAGCTCTGTGGCTTTGATCCTGGATAAAGTGTTTAAGTCATGGATGTTTAAAGTTTAACTTCTTCATATGTCTAATATTAAAGTTGAATTTTCAATCAGGAAGTATGACGCTGCGCTGTCAGTGCGCTTCTCCATGTTTGTGATTGGTCGAATGCTCCAGATACCACCCCTCTCATGTGAACGCGCACCTAACTAGATAGGACACGGCTGGCTTGAGCGATCCACTTGATAACCCGCGTCGTAGGACCGTTTAGCGAGAGCGCGTATGTTTTGGATTAGGCCAACCGGCTAACTCAAACATATCCAGGTTAGGTTGAACCAGCTTCGTAGTATAGGCCCCTGGTCTTCTCTAAAGAAGAGGGACCAATGGAAACGTTGTCATGTTGCCGTTGTTCAGCATGGAAACATTCATTAGCTAACAATGACATTATTGTTCTATTAATATAAAGGGAGGTCAGGTACTCTTTAAAACAGCTGCTAGTTATGGGTACTTTTTACTGAAGTACATTTCAAAGCCTTTTACTTGAGTAAAGAAGTTTAGTCAGTACTTCTACTTTCACCAGAGTATTTTTAAACACAAGTATCTGTACTTCCACTTGAGTAAAGGATGTGTGTTCTTTTCCCATCTCTGAGTGTGACATCAAATGAAAAACACTTATCGGTTTTAAGAGAAATGCAAAACAATAGAAGTAACATTTCTAATCTTGTGATGAAATACACATTGTTCTGCTTCATGTCCCTCTCCTACTTCCCCCTTCTTCCTCCTGCTGTGTTGAGTATTCATTCCTTCAACCCCCCTCCCTTTATTCCTCCTTTCTAAGCCTATTTCCTCTCATTACTAATTCATTAGTCATATTTATTGAAGGGGCTCTCTGAGGGGGGGGATCAATGTCTTATTTACACATTTAGACAGTCTATGGGCTGAGCTGCGATTAACTGGCCTATAAAACCTTTACCAATACAGACATTAATCTGCCAGCAGGGGCGCTTGCCTCCTGATAATGTGCTTCTGTCTGGAAATAAACAGAGAGAAAGGCCCAATATCTGCAACTAGGGTGCATTTATGAGGCGTTTATCCAATTTCTAACATTATGTATCAACAACTGGCAAAGATAGTACAAATATTGGATAAACATAAGGACATTTTACTGAATAATTCAGAGGGCAAAGTCAGGAAACTATCATAAAGTGATGTTTAAAGGACAAAATGGAAGGAGACTGTTACGAACCCAGACACTTGGAGGGTAGGACCCAATTGCACGACCCGGGAGACAGAGGTAAAGTATTGGTAAGATAAATGGTCACTAACTAATCTCAAGATGAGATGACAAAAAATCGCTCAGAACAAAACTTTTCAAGAGCACAGAGAGCATAGACCTGACCATGGCAAGAGACAAGACGAACTGACAAAGAACACATGGGAGACAGGGGAATTTAAACACGTGGGGACAATCAGGGGCGGGGCTGACACTGATGAGCACAGGAGACACAGAAGGGAAACAGGTGAACACAATCAGACATTTAGACACACCAGGGAAACTAAAGACAGACAGGAAAACACAGGGAGAAAGACCAGACAATACACAGGGAGGAAAACATGACAGGGAGAACAGAAAAACACCCATAACAAGACATACACAACTAAAAACTTGACATAACACAAGAATCGTGACAGAGACAATGCCATTGTTGTTGTTACTACTTCTAATTAAATGCTTTTTATGAAGTAATGGCTTTATTAGTGGTTAATAAACCATTTATTTATGCTTTGTAAGATCAGTTGCATCCTATTGTTATGAGCTAATTGTGGGTTGAATCGTCCTTAATTCCCTTTGGATGGTTTTTGGTAATATTACAGTGTTTCACTTTCACATGGCTGACTCAATTTATTTTACATGTACGTTGTTAATAAAGAGTGTATACAACAAAGAAGACATTGTGCAGTTTGATAACCAAAGCCATTTTCAATGTAGGGTGACCCGATGACAACAAGCCACATTTGGGACGATGTGATAACGAAAGGTACTTTAGATTTTGATATATAATCTCCATATAACCTTAAAAAAATCAACATTTCCATTTAAAATACCAGCCCACGAATAAAGCATTGCATGTAGTGGTCACGGCTAGGCAAACCAGTATGAACCCAAAAGCACGACTCGACAAACAAAGTACAAAAGAAAGTCTCACTGAAAAGTAGTGGCACTGTGAGCTCTCCGTAGAGGTAACAGGTCAAGGTAACACAACACACTCTTACGAGGAAAAGGTTAACATAGTATCAACAAATGCAAAGGATAAAGTCAATTCCAAAAACTCAGGTCTTAGCTCTTAGCAGAAAACATGGACTTCACGCTGGCAGTGAGGCACATGGGACGAAACAAACTGGCAACAAGACAAGGGAGACAGAATCTATTTATAGGCAGGCTAAGGGGGAACAGGTGCAGACAATTAGGGCGGAGTCAACAATCACAGTGGAGGGCAAACACACAAAGGGAGGAAGTGAGGTAATCTGCAACAAGAAGGAAAGGTTACTACAAAATAAAACAGGATACAAGACTGAACTAAAAACATTAACTTAACAGATTTGACGAGACATAACAGTTGTCTATCCCGTGTGTACTCAGTTGGCTTCACACCTGAGTACAGACTCTTTGTCGCTGCAATGCCTTATTTGTTTGTCTTAGTTTTCATTATATTCCACCAAAAAGAGCATCCCAACAGCTCATGTTATTTTGTGCCAGCAGGGAATAATGTAGTGAAGTCCATACGGATTTAGCTTGGCAACCAGTTCATATAAGCATAACAGATAAACCTTTCCATATCAAATACTAGCGTATAAATAAAGTCTTGCGTGTAGTCTCAGCTAAAAACCCACCTCTTTGCACTGGCTTTCAGTACTAGTTGAACATCACGTTTTTACATGTGTTTTTATTAGGGCTGTCAAACGATTAAAAATTTTAATCAGATTAATCACAGCTTAAAAATTAATTAATCATGATTAATCACCATTCTAACTATGTCCAAAATATGCCATTTCTTTATGTATATTGTTGTGGGAATGGAAAGATAAATGAAAGAAGGCAGATATATCCATTTAACACAGTATGTATGTTTATTATAACATTTTTCTGCGTGTCAAAATGAAAGAGAGCACACACACCTATCAATCATCAAACCGTGGGGTCTTAATTCATTACGTGTTGATTTCTATCAACGGGGGAGTACTTCAGGAAAGTCGACACAAGTTTCAGATTACGCACATAACCGGCGTACCAGTTATGTGCACCCCTGTACTACAGCAAAAGTATTCTCCGTCGGGACTTCCTGCAACAACACCGACATTATCAAAGATGTTCTATTGAGAAGACGATCACTACGTGACAAAAGTTTTCAAAACCGTTTCTGGTCTTCGGTATTTCCAGACAAGTGGCTACTGAAATCAATCTGACTAACTGCTGTCTGTGCAATTTACTCCGCGCGAGTTGGCGGACTTTATTTTGCTTACTTTAACATCATTTTTCATGATGGGGCTAAGCCATTTCTTGGTATGGGTGTAGCCTACCCCAGCCATACCCTGGTGCTGCCACTGGTGGCACGTATGGGGCGGGCCATTCTGCACATGCGTTAAATGCGTTAAATATTTTAACGCAATTAATTCAAAAAATTAATTACCGCCGTTAACGCGATAATTTTGACAGCACTAGTTTTTATATGTTTGTAGTTATCATGTTTTTAATTATTGTTTTAGAATTGTACTGCCATTGTATTATTGTTTGTTGGATGTATTCCCTGTACAGCACTTTGGTCAACTGAGGTTGTTTTAAATGTGCTATATAAAGAAATAAGGATTGAGATTGATAGTCTTTGCCTTCAAATCATTTTCACCTCTAAAACTCACAAATTCTCGCGAGTGAGTGAACGAGTGAACACTTTCTCAGACTCTTTGTAGCTGTACTCCTTCTCTTTATCATATCTCCATTATATTCTATATCAGGGGTGTCAAACTCAAGGCCCGGGGGCCAAATCCGGCCCGTGATTTCCTTTTCTGTGGCCCCACAAGAGCTTGCAAAGAATATTATAGGTGTATTATACGGTTACATGCTACTTTACAGAAGCAAGCTGCCCATAAACTACATGTCCCACAATGCATCTCAAATTAGACTTTTTTTCTCAGAAGTTGACTTTTCTTAGAATTTGACATTTTTTCTTCTAAATATTCATTTTTTCTTAGAATTTCACATTTTTTCTTCTAAATATGCTTTTTTCTCAGAATTTGCCAATTTTTTTTAAAATGTCACTTCTTTTTTTTGATTTGGACTTTTTTTCCAGAAATTGCCTTTCTTTTTAAATCATTTTGTGACATTCTCACTGAAGAAACTTGCAATTATTGGCCCCAGACTTCTGCTTTCAGACGTAGTTAATTATGAAGTTATTACCCTATCCGATAACAATCCAATGCAGAGGCAATACTGTAATATAATACATTATTTTAAATATATATTTGTATTTGTATATAGTCTTAAAGTTACAACCAGCCCTTTGAGTGCAGCGCTAATGCTGATGTGGCCCGCGATGAAATTGAGTTTGACATCCCTGTTCTATATTCTTCTATTCCTATATGGTGACAGCTTGGAGACCGTTGATCCCGCCCACAAGTGTGTTGATTGATTGACATCTGACACAGCCAATGGTAAGAGCCCTCTCTTGCTTTCTACACTGCCATTGAAATAAAGGCATCTTCTTGAATGGCGACTGTCAATCAAACGACGAATTAGCGGGACAATGGACGAGGTGTGCGAATGCTAAACAATGGTACAATGGTTGAAAGGTTAATTGTATGGTAATCACTGGGTTTTAACACTCTGGCAACACCACACAGTCAATGACTTGTATCTGATATATAAAACATTATTTAACAAATAACGCATTTACAAAGGGTGCGATGTGTAAGCTACACTTTGCCTCAACATGCAGTGATGTTACTCATAATGTAAACTCAGGACATTTTGCATACACAGCCTGTTTTGTTTCCTCTCTTGCAGCTGTGACTAAACTCCCGACAGATGATTGAATCTCTGCTGTGACTCATTAGTGTTACATTTTCACTTTGACATTATACCACATGTGCATCCTTGAAGTGTGTGACACAGAACATATGATCATCCTCCGGCTTACACGTCCTTCCTATTGTTTGTGTGCAGCTCATACAAACAGAGGAACATAACAACGTCATTTTCAAAGACTACTGAGCGCCGAACAGAAAGTCTGAGTATAATTTATCAGACATTTCTGTTGTGTTTTTGTCGAACACACAGTGGAAAACACCCTAAAGCTTATTGTCTCGACTGCTCTGCTGTGTTTTTCCACATCATTTAGCCTGTGTTTTGAAATTGAAATAATGGAAACAGCACTGGAAGCTTCTGCTGATATCATGTCTTTCCTTTTCCATCCCATCCTGGTTCTGCAATAGAATTAAATTACTCTCATACTCCCATATAATCACTTTTCATCCCCAAGGCTCGACAGTTTCCCTGGTCTGACAGAAAAAGCCTAATTACTCTCTGACCTTGACTCCCTCTCTCTCTCCCTCTCTCTCCCTCTCTCCTCCTGAATCACCTCTCCTCCTCAACACGCTCACAAACACCTGCTCCAACGTGTGAACCCTCGACTTTCTGACATCATGTCCACTTTTACACCTTTAGCGTGAAAGCCCACCCTCAGAAACTGACACTCACGAACTAAACCCCTTCCTCTTTTAGTGCAGGAGGAAGGGGTTTAGTTCCTCAGGCATAAGATTACGTCATCAGGATCGAAAAAGAAGGTACCTGTATTCCATTACATACAAAAAAATAGGGATTACTAGCAGGATTACAGAGTTACAATACATTTTGACAGTGGTGCAAAGTATCTACATTACTCAAGTAGCGTAAGTAACATTTTGAGATACTTGTACTTTACTTTACATGTTAAGATAAGATAAGATGGTACTTGTTACGTCCCGACTAGGGGAAGAGGAAAGCAAACATACACCAGAATGGAATTGGTAGTAGTTTTATTATAAAGCAAGGTGAAACAAAATGGAAGGCACGCAGCCTGAACAAACAAAAGGGCGTCGACTTAACTAAGGAACAAACAAAAGGAGGACTCTAACAAAGGGAGCCTGTTTACATACAAAGGAATAGATAATAACAAACTAAATAGCAACTAAAACCCTCACTGTCAAAGTGGTACAGTATAAATACAGGAAGCTGTAAAATAACACAGCTGAATTAGATTACAACAATCACACAACACTAAACTAATCGAGACACATCTAATCACAATAACACGGACCACACAAGTTAACCTCCTGTCAACACATTCGCACACAAACTAGCGAGAGTCCTCCGCTCACACAGCAGAGCCTCCAGAGTGTTCGTCAGTCACAGGCTTTGAAGTCATCTCCAGCAGGTGCGCATTGCATTTGAGGTAATCCGAAAGTAATTAGAGTACTTTGATATTTTGAGACTCAGATTAGGTTACTGATGACTTTGTTTGACATGTAACTACAGTAGTTATTCTAATGGTTATATTTCTGTGTAAGGTTTAGGGCGATCCAAACGGGTCAAGGTTAGATATTTGTATTAATCAAGTGTCCAAAATGGATATGCATGATCTGAGACTGAAATGTAGGCACACCAGTCCTAGTGGTTAAGGTTAGGCCCATCCAACAGGGTCAAGTTTAGACATGTTCCTCCCACCCTGCCTCCTCCAGCTTCACCATACATGTATAGGTGTTTAACTCCAGGTCTTAATTCCCTTCAATTTCACAGCACAGATACAGAGGCTCTTATAGTGACTCAGGTCTGTCATGGTCTCTGCAGAGTAAGAGGCTCATCTCGTTCTTTAAACACTTCACCTCGTTGCTTCAGTTATAGCCGGTGTGAAAGAAAGAAAGGAAGACACAGAGCTGTCACTGTAGTCCTTCCTCCTTTAATCTTCCTTTCTTTACGGCAATTCAAACGTCCAATTGTTGAAAGTAAAACTAATTATTTGTATTTTCTTCTGAGTGACAGTGTCTAAATGTTAAGAGTGTGTCGAGGACTTTCTGGTTCAATATATATATATATATATATATTTGTCCTCCTGAGTCCTACATGTTATGGTATTTGATTTGATTGTTTTTATTGTATGTTTACTGTATTATTGTTGTATTTTATCTCGTTTTATTTTGTATGTATTTAATTTGTATTTCACATTCTATCATGTTTTTCAAATGTAATTTTCTTGTAATTTTAACTATATTTGACACTGTCATCTATCTATGACATATGTTATTTTTAGGCAATAGCATAGGTCTCAGATATATAAAAATATATGAAGTGTTTTGCTCAAAATACCAAACAGATCATTCTAGCCATGCCTCATATCCCTCTATTTCACTTCCTGTTTCAAAAGCGCTGATTTTGGGATAAAGCTTTAAATAAAGAGGAGGGGTCTGAGCTCATGCGGGACCCGGCAGCTACTGTCTAAACTAAATGCTGCCGTGATGAAACGCCATATCATGGATTATCAAGGATTCTCTCTGAAACAGTCTGGAGCTCAAAGGCTTTCTCTCTTGCCGGTTATACCACAAGGTGAGTTCCTTTTTACTTCCTGCTTCTTCACACACATGCTCTCCAGTACAGGTTAGCTCTGAGTGTTAGCGATGCTAATGTAAACACCGACCATATTACGTCCAAAACAGTCGGGCATTGTTTCTGATAGCAACTTTCTGATTGGGCCGTGGGTCCACATTTCAGATATTACGTCATATCGGACGCAAATCTGGATCAGCTCCGTTGTTCCCCGTTTTTAGAGATTTGGGTACGGAGGAAAAGAGAGAGGGTTTTATTTTCTGACGCTGCGTGAGTTCCCTGACACACAGGGGACACATGTTGATGTAGAGAAGACATCAACAAGTGCATTTTGAATGATAGGAGACCTTTAAAGCCCATTGAGACAAACGTGCTTTGTGATATTGGGCTATATAAATAAACTTTGATTTGATAGTGGTTTGTTTGTTAATGCTGTGATGAGCATGATATACAAACAATTCAGTACTGTTTTTACTAAATAATTAAATCACAGTAAACACCAACAAATAAATGAATGCATCATATTTTAAATAAATATTCTGACACTTTTTATCTGGTAATAGTTCCAAAAAGAAGGAACAATATGAAATGTGAATTTGTTTTTTTACTTTACTGTCTTTGCAGTCAACGTTCTGCACCAGTTTTCTGTGCATCAGATCAGTCTTTATCTTATTTTAATGAATGGAAATACGGGTAAAGGATCCTAAATGCTCCAACTTTCACTCATTATAATAAATGTAGGTTTCAAATACATATCTCTGGCACTTGTCATTCTGCAATGGTTCCATAATAAGAGCAACATAAGAATAAATCCATGTGCAGTGTCCTGTCTCTAAATGTCTCCTCACTAAATGAAAGATATTGATGTATTGTGTTTCTAATAAACAGTTGCATTGCTTTTTATTTGTAATAGTTATATAATAAGAGCAACATAAGAATAAATCCATGTGCAGTGTGGTGTCTTAAGTATGTAATAAGTATTCCTGGGGCTCTGAGTATCTTTGAATCAACGGTTGCCGATCAGTCTTTATCTCACTTTAATTATTGGAAATCGTGGTAAATGACCCGAAATGCTTTAAAACGTCTCCCACTTGTCAGTAATTGTCTTCAATATTGAACTGGATATAAAACATTTATCTACCAGTTCAATCTAATGTCTCTCTTTTCCTCATTAGGCAGATTACTCTCATTCTTACAGAGAGTTTAACGCACAGGAAGCAGAGCAGTTGTATCCTCACCGAGCTGCAAACATCATCAAACATGCTTCAGTGGATAAACATTAACACATGTATGCACCCTTTTCACTTCATTGTGTTTGTGGAGGAAACTTCTGTAGCAATGGAGAGTCAGGACTCAGAGAGACACGAGGAGAGCTGGAGCTTTGATGGAGTCAGGACTCAGAGAGACACGAGGAGAGCTGGAGCTTTGATGGCAAACACTGACTGTTTATTTGGAGTTACGGCCGGAGAATTCACAAGACAGGCGGAGTGTCACGAGTAGACACAACGGTTTCCAAACCAATTCTGAAGAACTCTTTCTGCAGCTCGAGGTTTTAACTAGTTCGGAGTGTAATAATCAACATTCTTCATCAGCGAGACTAAAGCAATATGGACCCTGAATCTAACTAGAGGTCTCGCCCATAGGAAAGAATGTGCGGCAGGGAACCTTCGTCCCTGAACAGTAAACTACCTCATGGCGGCTTGTGCTCGGTCATAGACTGGCAACAACAAAGCGCCCAAGCTGCGCCTCCTTAAGAGAGATAGCAGCAATACCCAAGGCCGTAGACCTATGCCGTGGGAAAGGAGACAGTGAGAGGAGAAAATGATGAACTGTGTCGAAGGTTGAATACCTAAGCTAATTATTCCCTAACGGTATTAACATTAGTGATGTGTCGGTCGCGAACGAGCCGTTTTTGTTTTGTTTTGTTAAGTAATACAAGACAGAATGATATGATGATCTCCGCGCTACAGCTGCTCCGTGCTTGCATGCAGTGACATGTAATATCCAAGGATTACATTTTTGTGTGAAACCGTCTCGCACCAACACCAAGACGGCCGTCACATTTCACTTCTTTCTTTCAGAACGAGGCGGAAAGTATTAAAAGAGGTGAAAATCACTGCAAGTCTGGGCACGTTGAGAGCTGTGCATACACACAAGGGGAGTTAGTCGGTTCCGTGAGAGCCAGCATGCGGGACCGGGACTCTGGGATTTGTAGTCTTTCTAGTTGCGTATTTTTCATAGTCTTATATTTCAACAGTTTTACGACAAACTGTGACTTTTTTGACATGGAAATAATTTTTTAAGATTGACAAACATCATGTGTGTAATTCATGGCACAATTCAAATGGGATCGAAAGATAATCTCTCTCTCCATTGACTTCAATACATACTTTTCCAAAATAAGGTCCCATGGGGCGGAAGTAGACGGGCGGGACTTCGCCTCTATGTGAAATACTGACGTTAATTTGCATGTTATAAAGACAAACTAACAAATGGCAAAAGCTGAACATTTACCACTGCAATTATCTGCTTTGTTTACGAGGTTTCCCTTCATTCAGTTATTCAACAACCCTAGTCTCCAGTTTTTTTATTTATTGTCTAAAAATAATCAAAAACCTTAACTTTATGATTAGAGACGGTTGGATGCTGCTGTTTTGAGCATTGCAATATATTTATGTTCACTATGTTATTTATTTATGATTATCCTTAGGCTCAGCAGAGATTTGATGTCAGCTGCTGCTGTCTTTTCTTCTATAGTTAATGGTTACTGAAATAGAGCCCTGCTGTTTTGTCAGGGCCTTTTCTTTAAATATCATTTTAAAATGTCGATACAGTAGCCCCTTTTTTTAAATGTCTATGCTTAAGTTTCTATAGTTGTTGCTATCTGCTTTGTGTAGCGTGGTTCTACAAGTCAGTGCATTCACTGGGTGGGATCAGAGAGTCAAGGGTCTGTAAATGCAATGCAAACATTTGGCCACAGCAAATCATTTATATTAAACATGTAATTTTTACTTTTGAATACTTCAGTACAAAGGATGTATTGAATAATTTAAGTGATATATGTGTACACATATAAATCATGAGTCAAAACAGGGATACATTTGATTTAATTATAAAAGGTATAATATGTGGTAAACTGAAGAGCCGTTTGGGAGCCGGCTCTTCTTGGTGAGCCGAGCCAAATGATCCGGCTCACCAAGAAGAGCCAGTATTCCCATCACTACTTGACATGTATTCCTTGGGAAACCTCCATAAGCTTCATCAGGTTGTGTATATATGCTTGACATCTGTAGCACGTTACATGCATGCTGGTAAACAGGATGCATGTGTTTCCAAATGTGTTGAAGCACAACATCATGCATGCATTTGGCTTGTATTGAGACAACATGGCAGTGGGTGATGATGTCTGTGGCCCTTTGCATGCAATGGTATCTTAATGCAATGGTTTCTTTGATTATGGTACAAGAAGGTTGTATCTTTTTTCTTAAGATAAGTATGAGTTGATGTTATTCAAACAGTATCAAAAGTATCAGTATCTACTTTTGCCTTAATAACCCTCTAAGTCAGGGGGGTCAAACTCAATTTCATCGCGGGCCACATTAACATTATGGTTGCATTCAAAGGGCCGGTTGTAACTTTAAGACTATATGAATATACATATATAAATATTTAATGTATATATAAAATAACGTATTACATGACATTATTGCCTCTACATTGGATTATTTTCAGATAGGGTAATAACTTTGCCAATAATTGCAAGTCTTCTCAGTGAGAATATCACAAACAGATTTAAAAATAAAAGCCAAATTCTGGAGGAAAAAAAGGAAGTGACATTTTGAAAAATAAGTCAAATTCTGAGAAAAAGGTCAAATTTGAGATGCATTGTGGGACATGTAGTTTATGGGCAACATGCTTCTGTAAAGTAGCATGTAACCGTATAATAAACATATTATATTCTTTGCAAGCTCTTGTGGGGCCACAGAAAATGAAGTCACGGGCGGATTTGGCCCCCGGGCCTTGAGTTTGACACCACTGCTCTAATTAGTACTTAGTTATTTGGTAATAAACCTGATTCTGATTCTGATTATGCTCTTAACCTTTTTGATATTACTATATTTTATTCAATATGCTCCTTAGATAACTTTTTGTTTGAGTTTATTTTCTCCTCATACTGTAGCATTGTGAAGCACCTTGAGCTGACGTTGTTTTTAAAGTGTGCTATATAAATGAAATGTATTATTATTAACACGATACACAGAAATACTGTATGTCCAGATGTCCTAAAATCTGTGTCTTCCTCCTCTGTTTACCTTTGGATTTCCTCACCTACATATGAGTGATAGTGAGATTACGACTCAGTATCCTTCATCAAATGCCCTGTTCTCACCCCTGAGCACCAGGCCGAGGTCTTTGCTCTTTCATTATCTCTCCAGGAGTGACCGGATGACCTCCTGTAGGTTTTATACCCTCAAACTCCCCGTCCCACGTGAACAAATCCCCGCTCACCTTCTCTGCTGCTCTGCTGTGTGGAACACCAACATGACCTCCATGTGAGACTCAGCCCTCTCCTCTCTCTGCACATATTTACCCATTTTAATATATTTAGGATTCCCAGGTCTGATCTAGGTGCTGTTTGCCTGTGAGAGAGATATCAAAAAGCGGTCAAATGACTTCCTGTTAACATTTATTGGTCCAATTGATCGATGCGTATTTGGTCTGTGAACAAAATGAAACTATGATAAGTGAGAAGAAAGGTGGTGAAGATGTTTCTTCATTTTGGCCCAATTGAGTTTTTAAATGTGGATCATTTTTGAAAGTGCAGCGAGTTTCTCAGGTACAGGTATTTGTGTTCAACATGTAAGAAGTAGAAAGTACAGCTATTTGTGTTCAACATGTAAGAAGTAGAAAGTACAGGTATTTGTGTTCAACATGTAAGAAGTAGAAAGTACAGGTATTTGTGTTCAACATGTAAGAAGTAGAAAGTTCAGGTATTTGGGTTCAACATGTAAGAAGTAGAAAGTACAGGTATTTGAGTTCAACATGTAAGAAGTAGAAAGTTCAGGTATTTGTGTTCAACATGTAAGAAGTAGAAAGTACAGGTATTTGTGTTCAAAATGTAAGAAGTAGAAAGTTCAGGTATTTGTGTTCAAAATGTAAGAAGTAGAAAGTTCAGGTATTTGTGTTCAAAATGTAAGAAGTCAAAGTAAAAAGTCGAAAAATAAGTATTTGAGTAAAGTACTGATACCAGAAAAATGTACTTAAGAACTGTAACAAAGTATTTGTACTCCACTACTTCCCACCTCTGGTCGTGGTTGTTTTCGGTTCATGAGCAGCGTTAAAGTGAGGATCCAGTTTGTGGTTCCTTGGCCGTTCCCTCTGACATTAGCATGTTAATCACCTCCCGCTTCCCCCTGTCCTGCAGCATAATCCCCTCCACTGAGAGGATGTACCAACACACACATCATACACACACAAAGAGCGGATTTTCATGATCTGCATCTTTGTAACATGATCTCTTTTGCGTGATCACGTGACGCCTCCTTGACCTTCCAATTGGCTGGCAGTGTTTGTCCTCCCAAGGCTCAACAGGGAAGTCTTTAATGTTCCTCCTCTGTTTGATAGGATAAGAGACGAAGCTACTGGCAAACATGCTCATATGTGTCGCTTTGATCCAATTATATATGCATAATGTTTGTGGCATACTCTCCATGCATGTGTGATGTGACAATGGGGCGGAGAAGCAGATGATTTTCAGCTGAGGAGATATAAGCACTGCTGTGTGATCTGATAAGGTCTGTGATGTTACATTAACGCTTAACTCGTGTGCTTTGTGCAAATCTGGATCCCTTGCATCGCGTCTTTCAAAGCAAGTCAAATGTGTTTCATTGATTCAAATACACACGTTTCTCCTGGGCTCCAACATACAGTATAACATAGAAAAACAAAAAGCAATAGTGCCCTGAGAGGCCTGGGTACTGTGAAGAAGTGCAGGTGTGGTTAAAAACAATAAATGTTAAGCTACAAAAATACATGAATAACTGAAAAAACCCTGTTTCATCACACATCGTAAATTCACAGCGACACAACAAAGTAACACGAGCAATAACTTTCATCTAGGAGGGAAATAAAGAGAAGGACCATTAAGAATAGTTACATTAACCAGTCCTTTGATCCTCCTTAGCAACGGTCTGTTCTCCTTGACAACAGTCTCCATAGTGAAACATAACAGACCTCTGAAATGTCCAAATCAACCAATCAGAATCAAGTATTCAACTAAACCATTCAATAGTTTGGTTTAATTCATATTTCTCTCTCATCACTATTATAACTTTGCTAAGTTGAACGATATGATGGAGACATGATTGCTGGCCCTTTTCTGCGCACTGTACATAGTTCCTTGATCTTCCATAGCAACGGTCGGTTCTCCTTAGCAACAGTCTGCTAGTGGATCATGACAGACCTCTGGAATGTCTAAATTGACCAATCAGATTGAAGTATTCAACTAAACCATGTAATAGTTTGTTTTGACTCCTATTTCTCTCGTAGTTGTCTGTTCTGCTTCAGTCTTTATTGTTCAAGCTTATAAAGTAAGGATCTCAGTGAGATTTTGACATATTTTAAGTTGAGTAAAGTTAGGTTAAAAGCATTACAGGGAGTTATGAAAAGAGGTAAAACAAGGAGGTCGTTTGGCTTCATAAATGTGTGTTTCCTCTGCGAGTCAAGGCCTTAAACCTTTTCTCTGATTTTCAGCCCAAAGCCAAGTTAAAGAGCACAGTTTCATCATAAAACCCAGAGAGGCACTCCTTGCACTTTTGTCCATATAAATAATAAAGCATGTCTCGCTTTCTGAGCCCAAAAGCATTTAGCTGCAGGATCAGCAGTTCATCGATGAAGATGGGAAGATTTAAGCAATATGAGGCAACTGGGAAAACACGCGTTCAGCCCTTAGAACATTTTCCTACTGAATAGAAAGCTTCTAATATATTCTTAGACCTTCACCTCCATTAGTGAGGTGATGCATATGATCATGTGCCAGGTGTAGCTTGCAGGGAAGAACACACATGACAGTTTTTATTTAATTTGGTACATTTTAGCACTGTTTCTTTCACACACAAACAACACTTTTTCTCTCCTTTTTTGATTATATTCAGGCTTCTCTGATCGCACTTTAGGTTACATCTGAATTAAATGTCAGCGCGTTTTCACATCAGAGGAGATCTCCGACAGTCTGTACCCACATATCATACCAAGGAGAATATCTTTGGATTGTACGAGTTTGAATATTTAGGCCTGCCTTTGTGTCATATCTTCACCTCAAACCTTCCAATTATATCGTAATAAAAGGAGGCATAAGGCACGAGGTAGTTCACGACAACCCCTGGATCAAATATATGGTGACATTTAAAAAGATACTGCAGAAAAACCACATGCATCACTGGTTTCTGAGGTATGGCACCAGTGTGTGAGAAGCATTCAAGTGTCTGTTTGTGTAATAAAAGGCACATGCAGGCAGTAGGAAACGTTCTGCATGACAAATATTTAGCTTTTTCACGTCAAACACTATTTACACAGTGAAAGGAAAATCTGTTTTCAGTGTCAAACACGTTCTTTCTTAGACTAAAACATTCGTAGGACTATTTGTCAGAGTGAAATTATGGCATAAAGACGCTTGTTTAAAGGTTTGACATTTTGGTTCACTCAATTAAAAACAAAGAGCTCAATTATTCTTCTGAGCATTCATCAAGGTAAAGGAAACCAGCGCCATGTTATGTTTTTGGTTACAATTCATTGACGACAAGCGTCCAGGCAGAGCACAAGCTTTGATGTTGTGTTATATATCTAGTGAGGTTGCACAATTATCGATATTAAAGAGCGTTTCAAGTTGCAGAAGATAACAGCTTCTTCCTCTTTTGAATAACGTCATAGATCATTAGGTTAGTGAGCATGTGCCGGTTCGACATTATTAAAGCCATGAGATGTTATATTATCACTCTGAGGCGTCGCAGCCACTCTTCCTATCAGCTGATTTATAGCGCACATCAGAGCTAATTCCACCGACTTCCACCCCGCGTCGCTCCGTCTGCAACACTGATCGACCTGCCCTTTGTATCTCCATAAGCCCGCCTGCCGCTCACTAATAGAGGAGGTGTAAAGTTACTTTGTGACCTTAATAAAACCTTCACTTTGTTCTTTACCTTCCAACCACATCCTGAATCAAGTGGCTCAGCGGCTCGTGGACATAAAAGCAAACATGCCGAGCGTCTCCGGACACTAAATCTGCCCTGCAACAAGATCCACTGCTCCTCTCCCTTCCTGTAGTTTGACTCCTGCGTGAAGCTGAGACACAAGTTATCACATCAGAGCGCTTCCAAATAAAGAGGGTGAGAAACTACACCAGTGGAAGGAGGAGGTTTGGGAACATTTAAAGACCCCCCTATTATTTTTATTTGTTGAATACACGGAGGCGTGTGGCGCAGTGGATTGCGTGTTGGTGTTGGGGTCAGGGGAGCACAGGTTCAAACCCCACTGCAGTCAGCGTGTCGTTGTGTCCCTGAGACACTTCACCCCAAATTGCTCCCGTGGGGATTGTCCACAGTATTGAGTATGTAAGTCGCTTTGGATAAAAGCGTCTAACAAGTGACATGTGATGTTGCAGTGTTCCCTGTAGTGTGTACAATGTTGCGTTGTATATGCAACCTCTCAAAATAGGTTTTTAGTATAGCGAAAAGTTAAACCTTGAACACCTGAACAACAACAGGAGAGGACTCTTTAAAGTAGAGACACTACATACTGATATACACCTGAACATCAGCAGGAGAGGACTCTTTAAAGTAGAGACACTACATACTGATATACACCTGAACATCAGCAGGAGAGGACTCTTTAAAGTAGAGACACTACTGATATACACCTGAACATCAGCAGGAGAGGACTCTTTAAAGTAGAGACACTACATACTGATAAACACCTTAACATCAGCAGGAGAGGACTCTTTAAAGTAGAGGCACTACATACTGATATACACCTGAACATCAGCAGGAGAGGACTCTTTAAAGTAGAGACACTACATACTGATATACACCTGAACATCAGCAGGAGAGGACTCTTTAAAGTAGAGACACTACATACTGATATACACCTGAACATCAGCAGGAGAGGACTCTTTAAAGTAGAGACACTACATACTGATATACACCTGAACATCAGCAGGAGAGGACTCTTTAAAGTAGAGACACTACATACTGATATACACCTGAACATCAGCAGGAGAGGACTCTTTAAAGTAGAGACACTACATACTGATATACTCCTGGAAATGAGCATAGCCCCTTTAAGGTCGCGAGGTTACACTAGAACTCAAATTAAGTATTCAGTTTGAGTGTTTTCTGAATTGCTATGCTGAAAATGTTGCAACATCTTTCATTGGAAGGGAACAATAGTCTGCAGAAAATAAGAAAGCCAAAGGTTACGATGTTTCAACGACAGAATTTCTCCCCACGATGGATTGCAGGGAACAGTCTAGACTTGTAAATAAAAAAACAAGAACTTTCACAAGAACTTCTGAAATGTTACAAAAGCTTAATATTTAGTAACGTTTTTTTGGAATATTTAGCAATTAGCAAGTCCCACAGCCGGGCGCTTCAACAAAGCATTTATGGTAAAACGTATTTTTGCTTTGGCACTTCCCTCGGTCCCTGAACTCAACAAAGTATTTAGGTTGTATACACAGCTGACTTTGTTGGGGTGGGGGGCTTTGTTCTGGCTGTTTAACGATGCAAAGGCAGAACTGCAGCTCCATTTGAGAATGAAAGTTTGATGAAGCATTCTCTCTTCCTTTCACAAATTATTCACCATGAGTACCAGTTCAGAAATAAAGTCAAACGCAGACAGGATGAGGCCTGGACGTTTGTTTAGCAACACGATAACACTTTATGGTCTGCAAGGTTAGCATCGGGACATATTGAATTAATGAGCATTTGTTTGCTCTGTAATTGTAATGTTTTAATTAAATATCTTAATTGTTCCTGGGACCTAAACTGAGGGGATACTAAATCAGCCAATTTAGAATTTTGAGCTCAGAATTTATTTGGTTTAAAACTAAAAAGCTATGTATGTATTTGTTCCTACCATGAGGTCAAAATAATGACTAAAAAAACTAATAATATTAATTTAGTTACATTTGAGCCTCAAACCGATGTTGTTTGAGTATCATTAAAAATCCTATTTCATTCCCGTGAAATTAACGATAGGGAGTCATAAAACTAGCCTCAAGTTATTTAAAGGTGGGGTCGGTAATTTTGGAGAAACCAGATCGAGTGCGCTAGAATTTGAAAATACACAGCCGGAAGAAATCTGCTACTTCCTTACAGAGCCCCTCCTCCAACACACACGAACACACACATGACCAATGAGGCACGAGATAAGTTTGTGCCCAGATGGAAAGCTGACAGGCAGGTAGGCCATCCAGTTACTTTAGCCGGCTCAGATGATTGGTCGTGCTTTTTACAGTACCACGGCTTCCAGAGATGACATTGTTTTATGGATTTTTTGTCAAAGCACTTCAGATATTCATTGCTATCGGGATGTTAAGAGCATTCCATGGAATATAACAACAAGTGTATCTCGAGCCGGTTTCTCAAACTTACCTACCCCACCTTTAAATAGAAACCTTTGAATACTATTATAATATTTTTAGAGCAAAACAGGGCATGCTTGGTGTCAGTAATCTGAAATGTACTTACTGTAGGTGTAAGTAAAGAGAGGGCATTTAAAGTTATCATTTATATGTGAAAAGTCAAACCTAAAATTCAAAGTTAACCACTGAAGATTCACTCTAGGAAGCATCTTAACAAGTTATAGAAGCATCTTAAGGATTATGTGTAAAGCAATAGATGGAGAGTACTTTTTAAACGTGTAATGCTCTGATAGCCAAGTAAGTCATAGCATCAACACAAGTACACTAAATGAAATGTCGTACAGAAACAGGGTGCAGCAACACTGTTTCTGGCTCTGAGCCGTTCACACACAGTGACACAGAAAGAAACTCAGCTCTGCTAAATGTTCCCAGCAGGGTGATTTTAGCAGCTGTGTCCCAATTCTATTCTGCATAATAACTTTATCTGGGTTTTCAGTTTGCAGGGCAACTCACACTGGGAAACTGACACAAGTTGGGAACTCAAAGATGTCAGCATGTGGGCTAATACCGCTCGACTCATGCAAAGCAGACTTGATGGAAACTATTGTCCCAGAATTCAATGTGTGGAGCTAAAATTAAAAGCAATTATGGATGATGGAGGGCAACAGAACAAAAGATGATTCGGTTGGATTGAAATTGTTTATGCAGATATTTCTATGGAAGAAGTGCTCCAAAATTGGTCGAATTAAAACTTTAATTTCTTCCGTTCAAAGCGCTCGATTGACAGTAAGCAAACAGTCCATATATAGTAGTTTAGTAGACATTGTGAAGTAATGAGTTATTTCAATGAAACACCATGCAATGATAAATTAAATACAGTATATAACATTAGGAAGTGGGCGTGTCGCTTTACGTTTTTAAACCTATTTTTGGCAACCGTTAGAGAAGAGGCATTTTAATGCAGTTTGTTCACTTTACTGATCCTCAGTACTCGTCGTTACACCATTTTTTTTTTGTTTAGGGTTAGGGCCCTGACACACCAGTTTCAGGCCGTCTCTGAGCACTTCTTGCACTCACTTTGACGTTTGTACCAGACTATTGGTACTTTTTGGTTTGATTCTGCACTTTGAATCGCTTGTATAGCCCGTCTGTGCGAGTAATCAAACTGATTGGCTGTTCAGTTATAGAAAGCAAATCAGTGCATGAGAAGAGAAACCCACAAGTGCTATGTAAGTGAAGGACTCCATTATTAAATTGCATGTCAAAAAGCTAGACGCTTATTGCATATTGGGGTTAAAAGATTTGCCACAGGAAGTTTGTTAAGCACATTTTCATTGTGGTACTACAACTTCAAAAAGGTTACACACAGAAATCTATTTTCATTTTTCATTGTCATGTCATCTGATCATTTTAATCCTCAAATATATTCACAACTGTCTGGAATGAAGCTAAGTAAGCGGTGAGGATGCGTGGTGTAATTATTGGTCAGTAAAAGCTTGTTTGTTTTAAGGCTTGTTTATTTTTGTATATCAATACAGAGGCTTGTTTCCCATTTTAAATAACTTCAACAAACTACCATCGTCTGCTATGGGAGTTATTTCCTCATGTTCTGATTGGTTCTTGGTTATAGTCTTTGCAGGGTCTTTTTTTCAAAGTTTGTGACCAGAATGCATTTATGTTTGGTGTGTTGTGTCCTTCAAGGCTTGGTCAAGGGTTCAGGTAGAGGTGAGGGGGACATTAGGGCTTAAGTGCTTTAGGTTGTAAACGTGTTCTATCCTGCATGTGTGTACTTTAATGTGTGGATGCTAGGGCTTTTCAGTCGATAAGTGCATGCTTACAGTGTACAGTATGTGTGTGTGGGTGTGGGTGTGTGTGTGTGTGTGCCTGGTTGAGCTCTAGTGACATAAGTGCCAGACTCTGACACAAGAACTTGTCCACATCCATCAGGATCACGGCCATCATCTCTTGACCCTCTCCTTGTTTCTATCTCCTCTCCTCCAGTTGTGCTCTTCAGATACTGTCTCTTCCACTCAATTTTGGAGATGTACACACACACACACACACACACACACACCACACACACACACACACACACACACACACACCACACACACACACACACAACACACACACACACACACACACACACACACACACACACACACACAACACACCACACACACACACACACACACACACACACACCACACACACACACACACACACACACACACACACACACACACACCCACACACACACACACACACACACACACACACACACACCACACACACACACACACACTTCACTCTCTCCATCACTCATCCACATGCTCGTGTTTTCTCTCGGTAACAAGCTGACAACAGACCTCCTGCTCAGCATGTCTTCTCCTGACAGATTCTGGATTGAACCTATGGCCCATCGTACTGCAGTGGGAAAGAAGAAAGACTCATGTATGCCCTCCCTGAAGCAATGCATTGTGGGACAGCACCCTGACATACTTTCCTCCACTCTTTGCCAAGCAGAAACAGCTCGCAACACACATTCACAATTGAGAAATAATGGCTGCATTATTAGTGTTTCTGCAGCAAATGATTATCTTTTGATAGCCAGCAGTGTTTACGCACACACACACACACACACACACACACACACACACACACACACACACACACACACACACACACACACACACACACACACACACACACACACACACACACACACACACACACACACACACACACACACACACACACACACATCTTGTTAACCATTATGTACGATAAGAATATTAATGTATGCAGATCAGGAACTGTGATTAGAAATCATTTAGAATATCTTTCAAAGCAGGGAGCTTAATTAATTTAAGCTTTAATTAATGGATTCTATTATAACACATTCTCTCTGTATTATTTTCAGCTGGTTGTGTTGGAGCCTGCAGGTGTCTCAGCTCTGATTCACGTTGCATGACTCAAATCTCTATACAAAACCAATAATGACTAAGCAGCATGATTCATATTTATTCCTACTGGTTCTATAAAAGCAATAAAATGTCAAACGTTTGTTTTTCATGAAATATGTTGCTGTTTTTAAAATGTCTGAGTATGAATGTACACCATTTAATCTCCCTGCTTTGAAAGTAAACAAAACACTCTTCTTCTATTCTTCACATTTGCTAAGATTAATTTTGGATATCCATTGAAATCGTTTATTTTGTTGCCGTTGTAAGAGTTAGTGTTTAGCTCATGGCAAATTACCTCAGTATTTATTTTAGAATGTGTTAAAGGGGCCCTTTTATACTAATTTGTACTTTCATATCAGTATGTAGTGTCTCTCCTTTAAAGAGTCCTCTCCTGCTGATGTTCAGGTGTATATCAGTATGTAGTGTCTCTCCTTTAAAGAGTCCTCTCCTGCTGATGTTCAGGTGTATATCAGTATGTAGTGTCTCTCCTTTAAAGAGTCCTCTCCTGCTGATGTTCAGGTGTATATCAGTATGTAGTGTCTCTACTTTAAAGAGTCCTCTCCTGCTGATGTTCAGGTGTATATCAGTATGTAGTGTCTCTACTTTAAAGAGTCCTCTCCTCCTGATGTTCAGGTGTATATCAGTATTTAGTGTCTCTCCTTTAAAGAGTCCTCTCCTGCTGATGTTCAGGTGTATATCAGTATGTAGTGTCTCTACTTTAAAGAGTCCTCTCCTGCTGATGTTCAGGTGTATATCAGTATGTAGTGTCTCCTTTAAAGAGTCCTCTCCTGCTGATGTTCAGGTGTATATCAGTATGTAGTGTCTCCTTTAAAGAGTCCTCTCCTGCTGATGCTCAGGTGTATATCAGTATGTAGTGTCTCTCCTTTAAAGAGTCCTCTCCTGCTGATGTTCAGGTGTATATCAGTATGTAGTGTCTCTCCTTTAAAGAGTTCTCTCCTGCTGATGTTCAGGTGTATATCAGTATGTAGTGTCTCTACTTTAAAGAGTCCTCTCCTGCTGATGTTCAGGTGTATATCAGTATGTAGTGTCTCCTTTAAAGAGTCCTCTCCTGCTGATGTTCAGGTGTATATCAGTATGTAGTGTCTCTCCTTTAAAGAGTCCTCTCCTGCTGATGCTCAGGTGTATATCAGTATGTAGTGTCTCTCCTTTAAAGAGTCCTCTCCTGCTGATGTTCAGGTGTATATCAGTATGTAGTGTCTCTCCTTTAAAGAGTTCTCTCCTGCTGATGTTCAGGTGTATATCAGTATGTAGTGTCTCTTTAAAGAGTCCTCTCCTGCTGATGCTCAGGTGTATATCAGTATGTAGTGTCTCTCCTTTAAAGAGTCCTCTCCTGCTGATGCTCAGGTGTATATCAGTATGTAGTGTCTCTCCTTTAAAGAGTCCTCTCCTGCTGATGTTCAGGTGTATATCAGTATGTAGTGTCTCTCCTTTAAAGAGTTCTCTCCTGCTGATGTTCAGGTGTATATCAGTATGTAGTGTCTCTACTTTAAAGAGTTCTCTCCTGCTGATGTTCAGGTGTATATCAGTATGTAGTGTCTCTACTTTAAAGAGTCCTCTCCTGCTGATGTTCAGGTGTATATCAGTATGTAGTGTCTCTACTTTAAAGAGTCCTCTCCTGCTGATGTTCAGGTGTATATCAGTATGTAGTGTCTCTACTTTAAAGAATCCTCTCCTGCTGATGTTCAGGTGTATATCAGTATGTAGTGTTCTTCTTTAAAGAGTCCTCTCCTGCTGATGTTCAGGTGTATATCAGTATGTAGTGTCTCTACTTTAAAGAGTCCTCTCCTGCTGATGTTCAGGTGTATATCAGTATGTAGTGTCTCTTCTTTAAAGAGTCCTCTCCTGCTGATGTTCAGGTGTATATCAGTATGTAGTGTCTCTCCTTTAAAGAGTTCTCTCCTGCTGATGTTCAGGTGTATATCAGTATGTAGTGTCTCTACTTTAAAGAGTCCTCTCCTGCTGATGTTCAGGTGTATATCAGTATGTAGTGTCTCTCCTTTAAAGAGTTCTCTCCTGCTGATGTTCAGGTGTATATCAGTATGTAGTGTCTCTACTTTAAAGAGTCCTCTCCTGCTGATGTTCAGGTGTATATCAGTATGTAGTGTCTCTCCTTTAAAGAGTCCTCTCCTGCTGATGTTCAGGTGTATATCAGTATGTAGTGTCTCCACTTTAAAGAGTCCTCTCCTGCTGATGTTCAGGTGTATATCAGTATGTAGTGTCTCTACTTTAAAGAGTCCTCTCCTGCTGATGTTCAGGTGTATATCAGTATGTAGTGTCTCCACTTTAAAGAGTCCTCTCCTGCTGATGTTCAGGTGTATATCAGTATGTAGTGCCTCTACTTTAAAGAGTCCTCTCCTGCTGATGTTCAGGTGTATATCAGTATGTAGTGTCTCTCCTTTAAAGAGTCCTCTCCTGCTGATGTTCAGGTGTATATCAGTATGTAGTGTCTCCACTTTAAAGAGTCCTCTCCTGCTGATGTTCAGGTGTATATCAGTATGTAGTGTCTCTACTTTAAAGAGTCCTCTCCTGCTGATGTTCAGGTGTATATCAGTATGTAGTGTCTCTACTTTAAAGAGTCCTCTCCTGCTGATGTTCAGGTGTATATCAGTATGTAGTGTCTCACTTTAAAGAGTCCTCTCCTGCTGATGTTCAGGTGTATATCAGTATGTAGTGTCTCTACTTTAAAGAGTCCTCTCCTGCTGATGTTCAGGTGTATATCAGTATGTAGTGTCCTCTACTTTAAGAGTCCTCTCCTGCTGATGTTCAGTGTATATCATTATGTAGTGTCTCTACTGGGACATGTCTCCATTCTTTTTTAAGGGGTTAACTACAATACAAATATGCACGCACAACAAAGAGGATAGTAAGTCTCATTCAGAACAGTTATGTCTTTACAATAGACAGAAGCACACTTCAGGTGCATCAGCGTTTCAACAGGCTCTTTCCTGGCTTTTAGGTTTGATTTAATTGTCAGTAAAATGAAAAAGGCAGCCTAATAAGTCAATTACAGGGCCTCTGGTTGGAGACGTCAGAAAGGCCTTCAGCTCACAGTCAGCGTGACAGTGACCTTGAGCAGATTTTGAATCCGGAGAGCATGAAATATTCATGAATACTAAAGAGGGAGCTGCTGCGTGTGAGAGTGTGTGAGCTCTGGTGTGTGAGACATTGTGTGTGTGGGTGCCTCCTCGCTTTAGGATACATGAGCTACATGTGTGCATACGTGTGTAATGAAGCTCCTGAAAACACACAGACAGAGGTTGTTAGTCAGAGTGAGAGAAAGAGACATGTGTGAGCTCGGGGCGAAGAGTGAAGAGTACAGTGAGAACACACATGAGAAGGAGGTGAGCTGCCAGGTGGAGCTGGAGCTGTACAACTATTCACTTTAAAGCCTTTCTTCACTCATTCGGTCTATTCTGTACCTGTGTGTGTGTGGGAGAAGTACTGGTACAAGTGAAAGCCCTGCTGCAGACACTGTAATGCAGCACCAGACACTTTTTACGCTGCTATGGGCAGTCTTGCACTAATGTACATTTCCCAAATATTTGGAAGTGACTGTTATTTTGTATCTATTGATTGTTGTGCTTTTATTATATCTTAACCTGTTAGGACCCAGAGAGAGGACCCTAATCCGGGTCCTGCGGGTAGTTTTTTCACAAAACTGTGTCTCAGGGCTTCTTAATATTTAAAAAACTATGAATGTGTCATACTCACTTAACGGTTATAAACTCAACTAACTGAAGATACAAACCATTTTTACCTTGTCTCACAAGAAGCGCCTAAATTAGCCCTGAGTGAAAAAATGCTAACGCACTTAGCACAGAACTAACTGCACATACAAGACATCCGATTAAAGCTGAGATTCCTGAGACTGTGTGCATATGTATACATGTGTCTGTCTGTTATATATATATATATATATATATATATATATATATATATATATTTGTATTTTTGTATGCAGGATAGTGGGAAACGGTATTTTGATCTCTCTGTCTACACAAACGGAAAGATTGACAATAAAGTTGACTTTGAGAACTGCTTCATATTGCAGCCTTTCTTCAGTCATTCTGTCTATTCTTTACCCCTAAAGACGGAAGAAGTACTCAGATCTGGTACTTGAGTAAAAGTAGAAGTACTCAGATCTGGTACTTGAGTAAAAGTAGAAGTACTCAGATCTTGTACTTGAGTAAAAGTAGAAGTACTCAGATCTTGTACTTGAGTAAAAGTAGAAGTACTCAGATCTGGTACTTGAGTAAAAGTAGAAGTACTCAGATCTTGTACTTGAGTGAAAGTAGAAGTACTCAGATATTGTACTTGAGTAAAAGTAGAAGTACTCAGATATTGTACTTGAGTAAAAGTAGAAGTACTCAGATCTTGTACTTGAGTGAAAGTAGAAGTACTCAGATCTTGTACTTGAGTAAAAGTAGAAGTACTCAGATCTTGTACTTGAGTAAAAGTAGAAGTACTCAGATCTTGTACTTGAGTGAAAGTAGAAGTACTCAGATCTTGTACTTGAGTGAAAGTAGAAGTACTCAGATCTTGTACTTGAGTAAAAGTAGAAGTACTCAGATCTTGTACTTGAGTGAAAGTAGAAGTGCTCAGATCTTGTACTTGAGTAAAAGTAGAAGTGCTCAGATATCGTACTTGAGTAAAAGTAGAAGTACTCAGATATTGTACTTGAGTAAAAGTAGAAGTACTCAGATCTTGTACTTGAGTGAAAGTAGAAGTACTCAGATATTGTACTTGAGTAAAAGTAGAAGTACTCAGATATTGTACTTGAGTAAAAGTAGAAGTACTCAGATCTTGTACTTGAGTGAAAGTAGAAGTACTCAGATCTTGTACTTGAGTAAAAGTAGAAGTACTCAGATCTTGTACTTGAGTAAAAGTAGAAGTACTCAGATCTTGTACTTGAGTGAAAGTAGAAGTACTCAGATCTTGTACTTGAGTGAAAGTAGAAGTACTCAGATCTTGTACTTGAGTAAAAGTAGAAGTACTCAGATATTTTACTTGAGTAAAAGTAGAAGTACTCAGATCTTGTACTTGAGTGAAAGTAGAAGTGCTCAGATCTTGTACTTGAGTAAAAGTAGAAGTACTCAGATATCGTACTTGAGTAAAAGTAGAAGTACTCAGATATTGTACTTGAGTAAAAGTAGAAGTACTCAGATCTTGTACTTGAGTGAAAGTAGAAGTACTCAGATCTTGTACTTGAGTAAAAGTAGAAGTACTCAGATATTTTACTTGAGTAAAAGTAGAAGTACTCAGATCTTGTACTTGAGTGAAAGTAGAAGTGCTCAGATCTTGTACTTGAGTAAAAGTAGAAGTACTCAGATATCGTACTTGAGTAAAAGTAGAAGTACTCAGATATTGTACTTGAGTAAAAGTAGAAGTACTCAGATATTGTACTTGAGTAAAAGTAGAAGTACTCAGATCTTGTACTTGAGTGAAAGTAGAAGTACTCAGATCTTGTACTTGAGTAAAAGTAGAAGTACTCAGATATCGTACTTGAGTAAAAGTAGAAGTACTCAGATCTTGTACTTGAGTAAAAGTAGAAGTACTCAGATATCGTACTTGAGTAAAAGTAGAAGTACTCAGATATTGTACTTGAGTAAAAGTAGAAGTACTCAGATCTTGTACTTGAGTGAAAGTAGAAGTACTCAGATCTTGTACTTGAGTAAAAGTAGAAGTACTCAGATATTTTACTTGAGTAAAAGTAGAAGTACTCAGATCTTGTACTTGAGTGAAAGTAGAAGTACTCAGATCTTGTACTTGAGTAAAAGTAGAAGTACCAGAGTGTAGGAATACTCGGTTAAAAGTCCTGCATTCAAAGTGAAAGTAGAAAAGTATTAAGTTACAGCACATTTAGGTAATTGTGTATTTAGTGGGTAGCCATGTAATAAATGGGATAATGTGAAGCACGGCGGTCATTAATGAGAAAAGACAGGATGAGAGACGGGAGAGGGACTCAGATTGATCTCATACATCATATTCCACTTGTATAAAGACTCTTCTTGCATTGTTTCTATTTGTATTTACTTGCACTATTTTATCTGTTTCCTTTGTTCTATGTCCTATATATATGTTGCGCTGTTGGACCTACGTTTGTCATTGACACATCAACACTGTAATCTAAATCTGTAAAGTAACTAAAGGTATTACACAACTGTAGTGGAGTAGAAGTACACCATTTACCAGTTTCTCTTTTCACGCATGTTGAGATTCACCGCTGAGTGAAAGAGTCCCGAAGGTAGGGATGGAAAATTCCGTGTCTTTGTGACCGTCTTAAAACGTTTCCCTCCATTGCTCTTTTTTTAATATATGTATTCAGAGTTCTACATCCTGCAATGCAAACTCAGGCAGAGTTTGGGAGGGATCCTTTGAATACATTTGCATCCTATTAACTCATCAACCCCGCTCACTTGAAAGGGATGCCTTGATGAGGAACACCAGCAAATGACTGTAAGTCTGCTTCCTCTCTCCTCTCTCCTCCTCAGCTAACTCTCCTCTGACTGTACAGTTCACTTCCTGTGTGTGTTGTGTTCCTCATTACAGAGCGTTACACTGGAATATCCCTCATCCTCTGAAGTGCTGAACACTTCCTGTAACCCTGTCTCTTTTGTCTCTCAGCGTGAGGTCAAGCCTCTCCTCTGTGTTTCCTCAGGGCATCACTGTCACATATATCATTCCATGTGTGTCTTATGTCTCAATGCACACCGAACAATACACACGACTACATGTATTACGAGGGCTTTGAGATGATGTGAAGGTGGGGGATATACATGTGCATGCTGATTTGTAATCAATGTCATAATGTATGTGGAAACATTAGTACAACTGTCTTTTTTTAATGTATATTTGAGTTTTGTATGTCTTATAAAAATGGACCTAGAGTCTCTTCAAATAAAGCTGATGATGATGATGTACATAATGATATATCCAAAAGCAGAACAGGAAGTGATATGATCTTAACTAATACTGCTTTTACTTGATTTCATGAAAATGAACTTGTTACCCGACTTACATACTCAATACTGTGGACAATCCACGCAGGAGCACTTTGGGGTGAAGTGTCTCAGGGACACAACGACATGCTGACTGCAGTGGGTTTGAACCTGTGACCCCCTGATCCAAACACCAACGCACAACCCACTGCGCCACACACCTCCCAAAATATGTATTTTGTTGTAATGCTGCAAGCACATCCAGGTCAACATAAGTATAGACAATGTTAGTCTGTTTATCTTTGCACTTTAAAATGGAGGTTGCAATTTGTAAAACCAAATGGGAAACAGCTTGCTAAGCTAAGTAGTTAGTCACATTCAGCTTCATCAAATACTTTTTAATTGTCTTTTTAACTGTTTTAAGTGCCTTGGCTAACTTTAAAAAAATTATTGTATGTCTTTATTTTAGATTTTCTTTTGGGAAATATGACATTCAAGAATCCAAAAGACGGAGCTTTACACTTTGGGTGAAATGACAGGCTTAACACGACATTGCACAACAAGAAAAGTCAATATCAAAAGATATTATGGTGTGGTTATTATAATACTAAGTCTATTCTTTACTGGCCATTTTTGGTGTTGTGCAACATATATATTTAAGCAATCTCTTGTGTGAAACCGTGAAATATGAATAAAGCAATATGACGAATAATTGAAATGCAAAAACACTTTAAATTATCGAACTGCTTCATGATATTATTAATCAATCGCTCTTTAACAACCTGCCGTTTGCTTCGTCAGGGTTCAGCAGCCGCAGGAGGACGTCACTGTGATTAATGAGCGTAATTAGTCTAAGTAATATTAATCATTACAGTGTTGAATAAGAAACATTTTTTAAGCTTTTAAGGATTATCGCCTGCAGTGCACATACCACTTTGTTATAGCCTGTCACTTTCCGTCAAAATCATACTGTGTGGTTTTACACTCCCATCAATCTGCAGACCCTAAAAACAGCTTCTAGTCATTTAAGAATTAGCATATCTACAAAGTTATGTTCGTCATAAGGAGATTAAGCATCCTTTAAATCTCACACAGGCTCTCTCACACACACACACACAAACACCGTATATGTGTGAAAGTAATTGGTTACTCTGCTGTTTACCAAACTTAGTGAGCTAACGCAATTGCACAATTAAACTTGTTAAATCTTGTTAATTAAAACAACAAAGACGTCAATACAAATCAATTAGCGGTTCAGAAGTTGGAGAGAGGAAGTGGCGTTTAGAAGTCGGATGAGAAAACTCACAATGACAGGAAATCTCTCACTAATCGGATACTAACTAACACTTGTTGGATTTTACATGTAATCTGGGACAAGGATGGACACACAGCAATGTACTGTAATATGTTGAAAACACCTATTTGTATGAATTAAAGAGCAATATTGGATAAAAAAGGGCTTAATGACCAGTTGAATCCATCTGTTGGCAAACACATGCTTTTTTACAGTAAATGTAGAAAGATTAGCATTGGAGTTGTGTTTCTCCACCTAATGTAATACATATATGATCTGGTTGGTGCTGGGCTAATAGTGTGCAATATGTTCATCAGAAAAACATGATTTTGAACAGAAATAATAGTCTAAAAAAGGCTGAGAGGCCTAGTGACATCACTATGTTACACTTGTGCTTCGATACAGGCAGTATGAGAAAAATAAAGAGCTTTTTGAACATTAAAGCATGGAGACATGTCCCAGTAGAGACACTACATACTGATATACACCTGAACATCAGCAGGAGAGACTCTTTAAAGTAGAGACACTACCATACTGATATACACCTGAACATCAGCAGGAGAGGACCCTTTAAAGTAGAGACACTACATACTGATATACACCTGAACATCAGCAGGAGAGGACTCTTTAAAGTAGAGACACTACATACTGATATACACCTGAACATCAGCAGGAGAGGGACTCTTTAAAGTAGAGACACTACATACTGATATAATACCTGAACATCAGCAGGAGAGGACTCTTTAAAGTAGAGACACTACATACTGATATACACCTGAACATCAGCAGGAGAGGACTCTTTAAAGTAGAGACACTACATCTGATATACACCTGAACATCAGCGGAGAGGACTCTTTAAAGTAGAGACAACGTACAGACTGATATACACCTGAACATCAGCAGGAGAGGACCTTTAAAGTAGAGACACTACATACTGATATACACCTGAACATCAGCAGGAGAGGACTCTTTAAAGTAGAGACACTACATACTGATATACACCTGAACATCAGCAGGAGAGGACTCTTTAAAGTAGAGACACTACATACTGATATACACCTGAACATCAGCAGGAGAGGACTCTTTAAAGTAGAGACACTACATACTGATATACACCTGAACATCAGCAGGAGAGGACTCTTTAAAGTAGAGACACTACATACTGATATACACCTGAACATCAGCAGGAGAGGACTCTTTAAAGTAGAGACACTACATACTGATATACACCTGAACATCAGCAGGAGAGGACTCTTTAAGTAGAGACACTACATACTGAATATACACCTGAACATCAGCAGGAGAGGACTCTTTAAAGTAGAGACACTACATACGGATATACACCTGAACATCAGCAGGAGAGGACTCTTTAAAGTAGAGACACTACATACTGATATACACCTGAACATCAGCAGGAGAGGACTCTTTAAAGTAGAGACACTACATACTGATATACACCTGAACATCAGCAGGAGAGGACTCTTTAAAGTAGAGACACTACATACTGATATACACCTGAACATCAGCAGGAGAGGACTCTTTAAAGTAGAGACACTACATACTGATATACACCTGAACATCAGCAGGAGAGGACTCTTTAAAGTAGAGACACTACATACTGATATACACCTGAACATCAGCAGGAGAGGACTCTTTAAAGTAGAGACACTACATACTGATATACACCTGAACATCTAGCAGGAGAGGACTCTTTAAAGTAGAGACACTACATACTGATATACACCTGAACATCAGCAGGAGAGGACTCTTTAAAGTAGAGACACTACATACTGATATACACCTGAACATCAGCAGGAGAGGACTCTTTAAAGTAGAGACACTACATACTGATATACACCTGAACATCAGCAGGAGAGGACTCTTTAAAGTAGAGACACTACATACTGATATACACCTGAACATCAGCAGGAGAGGACTCTTTAAAGTAGAGACACTACATACTGATATACACCTGAACATCAGCAGGAGAGGACTCTTTAAAGTAGAGACACTACATACTGATATACACCTGAACATCAGCAGGAGAGGACTCTTTAAAGTAGAGACACTACATACTGATATACACCTGAACATCAGCAGGAGAGGACTCTTTAAAGTAGAGACACTACATACTGATATACACCTGAACATAGCAGGAGAGGACTCTTTATAAGTAGAGACACTACATACTTGATATACACCTGAACATCAGCAGGAGAGGACTCTTTAAATAGAGACACTACATACTGATATACACCTGAACATCAGCAGGAGAGGACTCTTTAAAGTAGAGACACTACATACTGATATACACCTGAACATCAGCAGGAGAGGACTCTTTAAAGTAGAGACACTACATACTGATATACACCTGAACATCAGCAGGAGAGGACTCTTTAAAGTAGAGACACTACATACTGATATACACCTGAACATCAGCAGGAGAGGACTCTTTAAAGTAGAGACACTACATACTGATATACACCTGAACATCAGCAGGAGAGACTCTTTAAAGTAGAGACACTACATACTGATATACACCTGAACATCAGCAGGAGAGGACTCTTTAAAGTAGAGACACTACATACTGATATACACCTGACATCAGCAGGAGAGGACTCTTTAAAGTAGAGACACTACATACTGATATACACCTGAACATCAGCAGGAGAGGACTCTTTAAAGTAGAGACACTACATACTGATTACACCTGAACATCAGCAGGAGAGGACTCTTTAAAGTAGAGACACATAGATATACACCTGAACATCAGCAGGAGAGGACTCTTTAAGTAGAGACACTACATACTGATATACACCTGAACATTAGCAGGAGAGGACTCTTTAAAGTAGAGACACTACATACTGATATACACCTGACATCAGCAGGAGAGGACTCTTTAAAGTAGAGACACGACATACTGATATACACCTGAACATCAGCAGGAGAGGACTCTTTAAAGTAGAGACACTACATACTGATATACACCTGAACATCAGCAGGAGAGGACTCTTTAAAGTAGAGACACTACGTACTGATATACACCTGAACATCAGCAGGAGAGGACTCTTTAAAGTAGAGACACTACATACTGATATACACCTGAACATCAGCAGGAGAGACTCTTTAAAGTAGACACTACATACTGATATACACCTGACATCAGCAGGAGAGGACTCTTTAAAGTAGAGACACTACATACTGATATACACCTGAACATCAGCAGGAGAGGACTCTTTAAAGTAGAGACACTACATACTGATATACACCTGAACATTAGCAGGAGAGGACTCTTTAAAGTAGAGACACTACATACTGATATACACCTGGACATCAGCAGGAGAGGACTCTTTAAAGTAGAGACACTACATACTGATATACACCTGAACATCAGCAGGAGAGGACTCTTTAAAGTAGACACACTACATACTGATATACACCTGAACATCAGCAGGAGAGGACTCTTTAAAGTAGAGACACTACATACTGATATACACCTGAACATCAGCAGGAGAGGACTCTTTAAGTAGAGACACTACATACTGATATACACCTGAACATCAGCAGGAGAGGACTCTTTAAAGTAGAGACACTACATACTGATATACACCTGACATCAGCAGGAGAAGACTCTTTAAAGTAGAGACACTACATACTGATATACACCTGAACATCATCAGGAGAGGACTCTTTAAAGTAGAGACACTACATACTGATATACACCTGAACATCAGCAGGAGAGGACTCTTTAAAGTAGAGACACTACACACTGATATACACCTGAACATCAGCAGGAGAGGACTCTTTAAAGTAGAGACACTACATACTGATAACACCTGAACATTAGCAGGAGAGGACTCTTTAAAGTAGAGACACTACATACTGATATACACCTGAACATCAGCAGTAGAGGACTCTTTAAAGTAGAGACACTAATACTGATATACACCTGAACATCGCAGGAGAGGACTCTTTAAAGTAGAGACACTACATATTGATATACACCTGAACATCAGCAGGAGAGGACTCTTTAAATAGAGACACTACATACTGATATACACCTGAACATCAGCAGGAGAGGACTCTTTAAAGTAGAGACACTACACTGATATACACCTGAACATCAGCAGGAGAGGACTCTTTAAAGTAGAGACACTACATACTGATATACACCTGAACATTAGCAGGAGAGGACTCTTTAAAGTAGAGACACTACATACTGATATACACCTGAACATCAGCAGGAGAGGACTCTTTAAAGTAGAGACACTACATACTGATATACACCTGAACATCAGCAGGAGAGGACTCTTTAAGTAGAGACACTACATACTGATATACACTGAACATCAGCAGGAGAGGACTCTTTAAATAGAGACACTACATACTGATATACACCTGAACATCAGCAGGAGAGGACTCTTTAAAGTAGAGACACTACATACTGATATACACCTGAACATCAGCAGGAGAGGACTCTTTAAAGTAGAGACACTACATACTGATATACACCTGAACATCAGCAGAGAGGACTCTTTAAAGTAGAGACACTACATACTGATATACCCTGAACATCAGCAGGAGAGGACTCTTTAAAGTAGAGACACTACATACTGATATACACCTGAACATCAGCAGGAGAAGACACTTTAAAGTAGAGACACTACATACTGATATACACCTGAACATCAGCAGGAGAGAACTCTTTAATACTAAAAAAGCATGTTTAAACCTAAAGCTTTAAAGCAAGAAGCTACAGCCGTTGTTCTTCCACATTGAATCACAATAGGTAGCTAGAAAGATGATCAACAATTACAAATATTAAAAACAAAGAGACGATGGCTGATTCCTCAGCTCGCCTCTGACTTCCCTTTAAACGACGCCCTGATTGAGCTTCCATGCGATCATTGAGCCGTCATCGTGTGCTAATTAAACCTCACAGTGACACACTGACGATCGGCCACCGTCGCTCACACTATTAGCTTCCCTCAGTCACCAGAAACAGCCTCCTCTCATGGCCTGTTTCCTGCTTTCTATCCATCTTCCTGCCTCCTTGGCTCCTCTCACTCTTGGAGGACACACTTGCTGAAAGCGACGCCTTCTACACCCACGATATGCGGCCTCTTATCTGTTTAATTTTCTCCCACCTCGAAAGCATGCCACCGCATCAGCCTTGTTTATTACCGTCGGAGACACCAGTCGAACTCCCACCGGTGAGCCATTATTATCGCACAGATGGCGGTGAGGGCTCAGAGAGGAAGAGAGAGAGGAAGAGGAAAGAGAGGGCAAAGGATAAAGGGGGATATCAGCAAGAAAGCTTTCGAACAAGGCCAAACAAAAATAGGTTTTCCATTTTAACCGTAGGAGTAGATCACATTTGTTTTACTGTGATGACAATATCTTATATGCGTTTACAGGAACACACACACACACACACATACATATATTCATCATTCTATATGGTGAGCATTCAACACACGGTTCCTTCGAGGCTTTTTTTCTGTCATGGTAGATTACTGCCGTGAGAAACAATAATGCACGGTTAGCAATGACCCCTACATATGCCTTGTTTCTGCCACGGTGGGGATGTCTCCTGGGGGGACAGACAGGCACTAACATGCATGTTTTCGTGAGAGAGGTTGCATATTTCTTCCTAAATGCACAGAGGTGAGACTTCATGACATTGCCGAGTGACATTTCTCACATGTTCTGCCTTTTGCCCAGGCTATAATGACTGAAATGTACAATATTCTGTAACATGATGACTTAATAAGAGGCAAATAATGGTTTCCAATTACTTAAACTGGACTAATATGGACTAACCCCCCAGTGTCAGTAGCCTCTGAATTTCTATCCACCAGGGCGTGCAATGATTTTGCCTCCTTCTTCACTGACAAAATTCAGAAAATCAGACAAGCAGTCAGTGCCTCTGCATCAGGAAGAGCAAATGTGTTGTCTCTGTGTCCACTTAACATCAATTCAAACACCATGACACAATTCCATCAGATTAATGATAAAAACCTAGAGGACATTATACAACTTCTGAAATCCTCCTCCTGCTGCCTTGATATTATTCCAACAGGATTTTTCAAAGATGTTTTGCCTTGCATGGCCTCAGATCTACTTCATATAGTAAACAAATCTCTTCACACAGGTATTTTTCCACAGGCCCTGAAAACTGCAGTCATTAAACCGCTCTTAAAAAAGAATAATCTAGATGCTTCAGTAATGAACAATTACAGGCCCATATCAAACCTCCCATTTCTAGGTAAAATCATTGAAAAAGTTGTTTTTCAACAGTTGAGTAATTTCTTGCATTTAAATAACTGTTTGGATGTGTTCCAGTCAGGCTTTCGTCCAAACCACAGCACTGAGACTGCTCTTGTAAAGGTCTTTAATGACATCCACTTAAACACAGACAGTGGCAGAACTTCAGTGTTAGTATTATTAGATCTCAGTGCTGCGTTTGACACTGTTGACCACAACATATTACTAGACCGACTGGAAAACTGGGTGGGACTTTCGGAAACAGTTCTAAATTGGTTTGAATCCTACTTAAAGGACAGAAACAACTTTGTTTCTATAGGTAAATACACATCTGAGTTGACAAATATGACATGTGGGGTACCTCAAGGCTCCATCTTGGGGCCTCTTCTCTTTAACGTCTACATGCTACCACTGGCTCAGATAATGAAGAACAACAAAATAAGTTACCATAGCTATGCGGATGACACACAAATTTATGTAACAATTTCACCAGGAGACTATGCTCCAATTCAAACACTGAGTAAGTGCATTGAACAAATCAATGACTGGATGTGTCAGAACTTTCTCCAATTAAACAAAGATAAAACTGAGGTAATGGTTTTTGGAGCCAAGGCAGAACGTATAAAAGTTAGCGCTGAGCTTCAGTCTGCAATGTTCAAAACAACAGATAAAGCCAGAAATCTAGGTGTAGTCATGGACTCTGACCTGAGTTTCAACAGTCATATTAAAACAGTTACTAAATCAGCCTACTATCACCTAAAGAATATATCTAGGGTTAAAAGACTAATGTCACAGCAGGATTTGGAAAAACTTGTCCATGCTTTTATCTTCAGTAGACTCGACTACTGTAATGGTGTCTTCACAGGTCTCACTAAAAAATCTATTAGAAAGCTGCAGCTGATTCAGAACGCCGCTGCTCGAGTCCTCACTAACACTAAGAAAGTGGATCACATCACTCCTGTTCTGAAGTCTTTACACTGGCTTCCTGTGTGTCAAAGAATAGATTTCAAAATACTGCTGCTGGTTTATAAAGCACTGAATGGTTTAGGCCCAAAATACATTTCTGACCTCCTGCTAAATTATGAACCATCCAGATCTCTCAGGTCTTCAGGGACTGGTCAGCTTTCTGTCCCCAGAGTCAGAACTAAACATGGAGAAGCAGCGTTCAGTTATTATGCTCCAAATATCTGGAACAAACTCCCAGAAACCTGCAGGTCCGCTGCAACTCTGACTACTTTTAAATCCAGGCTGAAGACTTTTCTTTTTGTCGCTGCTTTTAATTGAACTATTCATATCTTAGACTGCACTGTAACTTTTATCATGTATTTTTTTCTTTTAATGTTTATTTTATTGCTTTTCTTTTTAATGACTGATTTTAAATGCCATTTTCTTAATGTCTTTCATTTTTTGTAAAGCACTTTGAATTGCCTTGTGTTGAAAAGTGCTATATAAATAAACTTGCCTTGCCTTGCCTAATATGGTTATGGGTTTATTTGACCAATATCAGAATAGACTTGGAGTTAACTAGAACATGATAAGGTTGACTAAATGTGTCAAACAAGGATATTTGACACATGCCTACATCACAAAATGAACAATACTGGGATGAAGTCAATCACCACCTGCTCCTATTTTTTTAATCTCCTTGTTTACCAGCAGCTAAGATGTGTTATGCTGCTATGCTCTCAATTTCATGCATGACTCTTGTTAATTTGGCTTGCATGTGTGTGTGTGTGTGTGTGTGTGTGTGTGTGTGTGTTGTGTGGTGTGTGTGTGTGTGTGTGTGTGTGTGTGTGTGGGTGTGTGTGTGTGTGTGTCATATATCTGTTCCTGCACTCTAGAGGATGTGTGTGTCAGACCCAGGTCTCACTGGCGGAGAGGCTTTGCAGGGATTTCTTATTTAAAAACCTCCAACAGTCAGCTGAGATTTCCTTTCTATCGCTTTGGAATATCCTCGAGACAGAAGAAGTAGAGATGGACTTACATGAAGCTTGCTCCTGATGCTAAGCTAGCTCTAAACAGGAGGACATACATTTAATCAGGCCAGAAATCAAATCCTTTGCACCTCTTAGGACAGAATAAGTAAAGAGTGGCCATTCAGAAGACATGAAGATACATCGCTTCAGGAAACTGTAGATCTGTAAGCCACCAGATTATGAAGTAAACAGGGAAGGATCAAGGATTCAAGGCTTTTATTGTCATAAAGAATTGTAAATATTTGCCAATAGATGTCAGTAGACAAGTTCTGGTGCTTTGGTTCTGTCGCAGCTTGATTATTGTTCGGTTATTTGGTCTAGTGCTGCAGACAAAGACTACAAGTAGCACAAAATAAGGCAGCACGATGTGCACTGCAGAGCTCCAGAACCAGAGTCACTGAATGCTGGAGACACTGAAATGGTTAGGTGTCAGACAGAGGTCAACTTATGTGTTGTTAAATGTTGTCAGAAATATTACAGTGACTCACTCACCACATATTATCACAAAGGTTGACAGCGCAGTTTGCTCAACATAACTATCAAACACGACATACAATAGAAGGAAGGATTGTATTACCCACATCTAATATGAGACAGAAAACAGTCATGTCAGGTCAGCTGGAACTCTTTACCCGTCCATATCATTCAGGGACATTCGCAGTACATTTCAAAAGGTTGCAAAACATTTTTTCATGTTTAAAAAGTCAAATTAATCCGTGCCTGTGGGTATATCATGTATGTATTATTATGTACGATTATTTGTATTTTCTTTTGTTTGGCGTTAGGATGGTGAAAATTGGATTTCCATTTCAGTTTTCATTTCATACAGCACTGTGCATTGCATGAAATGATGAGCTGTTTTGTTTGAATGTTTATGTATGTTTTGTGTGTGTGAGGACCGCAGGAAGAATAGCCAATGCTCATGCTAGTGCTAATGGGGATCCTAATAAAGACAATATGTACATAGCTACAGTGTAGTTATGACATTGACATTATTAGGTCCCAGGCTCCTCCAACAGTGCAACACAATAAAACAGATAACAGTGCAAGTAAATAAAATAGAATATAATAGAAATTGTGCAGATTAGTCTGTATACAAGTATTTGGAATATTGATATATATACGTTGCACGAAATCAGGATAAAACAGTATGTAGGCAAATACTACATTTTAAAATAGACGTTATTTGAGACATGAAAACACGTCATTAGAGTTTCTGTTCTTTTTTGGAAACAGCTTGCTGAACTGAGGGAGTAATTAGTCAAATTCAGCTTCATCATATACTTTTTAACCGAGCGCCTTGGCCTCTTGCAATGTTCGGAACATATTATCTTAGCCCACTGATGACTAATTAACTGGTTAGCTGAGCACTAATGATTGAGCGCCTGACTATGTTGCCCAAAGCAGCAGCACTGGTGTGTGTCCGTGTGTGTGTGTAATAACATGAGACTTGGCTGTGTGTGTGTGTGTGTGTGTGGTGTGTGTGTGTGTGTGTGTGTGTGTGTGTGTGTGTGTTGTGTTGTGTGTGTGTGTGTGTGTGTGTGTGTGTTGTGTGTGTGTGTGTGTGTGAGGGAGCTTATGACTCAAATATCTTCACTTTCTGCATTCTGTCCCCGTGGGTTGACAAACATCGCAAAACGTCAGCGTTAAACCGCGCTCTGGGGGACAATCAGACGCTTGTTTTTACAACCGGGTGGGACTGGCACTTGATGCTTGACGTATGAATCTTTGGAGAAAAATCATTGCAAAATGGATCAAGTTCCATCTCGACAAAATATAAATGATAAATCATGTGACAAACCGGCTTAACTCAACCCCATTAAAGTCTGGATTGATCAGACTGTTTTTACAACCTGATTTGTCTCAATTTGTTGTGAACACAAACTGAATCAGATTATGTATTGATCCTGAGCCCGGGGTGAAATTTGTCATTCTTCTGTTCATGAGGATAAATTACTGTCGAACAGTCAATTGATGTATGAATCCTCGCTTTTTTATTTCATGGTGATTTTAAGAAGTTCATGATCTACTTTCTAGCCATAACGTATCCATTCATAAAACATTAACATTAAGGGGTTTTATTCCTAAAAACACTGATCCATTACCAATCTCCAAGTTCCGATCCATAAAATAATACCTCTTTAAACTATAAATGTTATTTCTTTAAGGGAACAGGACTTGGTCACACCAGCAGTTTTTCAAATTAAGAGCAGATGTCATATTATTTGATGGACCTTATCTTTCCTTTTTGAGAGCTTATTGCCACACGATAAAGCAGTAGAGATCTGCACCTCTCTCTCACCTCCACACACACACACACACACACACACAACACACACCACACACACACACACACACACACACACACACACACACACAAACACACACACACACACACACAACACACACACACACACACACACCACACACCACACACACACACACAACACACACACAACACACACACGACACACACACACAAAGATTACAGAGTGTGTGTTCAAGGCCATCGCAGTGAAACATAGCAACCCTTGTCCACAGATGATATTGTCATAGCAACAGCTTCCCGCCTCCTCACCGCCTACACTTCTCTCTTTCTCTCTTTCTCTCTTCCTCCTTCCTCTCCTCCCTCTCAGCTACCATCACTTTGTGGAAAGAAAAGCGAAACAGAAGAACAGACGTCTGTGTTTGGTGGACTTTGCTTGACTTTTGAATGGATTACACAGTGGGTTTTATTCTGAAAACTCTTTCAGTGCATTGGCTTAGTTGTCCTGCAAACTTTCAACAGTTATATTTCTTTAGCGTTATGTAAGCAAGATAAATGGTTTTATAACAATGCTGAGGAATTAGAGAAACATGGTTAGCCTGGGTTCCCGAATCTTTTTAAACAAGACATTCAAGGACTTTCCAGGTCTTTAAATGCAAGTTATTTGCAAAATAAAAGTTGGAGATAAGTGAGCAATTTGATAATAGTTTTCTGTTCATGGGTTAACTCCAGACCCTAACCTTCTTTTTTGACTTCTCTCTCTCTCTCTCTCTCCATCCATCCATCCATCCATCCATCCATCCATCTATCTATCTATCCATCCATCTATCCATCTATCCATCTCTCTCTATCCATCCATCTATCCATCTATCCATCTCTCTCTATCCATCTATCCATCTCTCTCTATCCATCTATCTATCTCTCTCTCTATCCATCTCTCTCTCTATCCATCTATCTATCTATCCATCCATCTATCCATCTATCCATCTCTCTCTCTCTATCCATCCATCTATCTATCTATCTCTCTCTCTCTCTCCATCTCTCTCTCTCTCTCCATCTATCTATCCATCTCTCTCTCTCTATCCATCTCTCTCTCTATCTATCCATCTATCAAACCCTAATCCTAACTCTAAACATCAACAACAGATTTCCTCTCTAACTGTATTTCTTCTAGTATTCTGGTTTGTTGTGTTCATTGTTTCCATGCATCATTGCGTTTAGTATTCATTTCAATTAAGACGCTCACTTGCATTGCTGAGCAAAATAAAAAGAAAACAGCCCTCATCATCATTCACACACACACACACAGTCCAGACCGAGCATGCATACGGATGTACACTCGTACCCTACGGGAGGAAAAAACCGTCTCTTTGAAAAACCGGTCGGGTGGAAGTCCTGCGGTTGATTTTGGGAAGAAGTTGTTCTGGGACTTAATTAGTAAAAGGCCCCACATTTGAGCAGTCTAAGTGCCCATGAGCTCTCAAATCTGGGACAAACTAAGGCACACACACAAACATTATATGGCAAAACCTGTGCATTCGCTCTCACATTGAGCTGCAGAAACAACAATATATATTTTCAACAGGGACAGGTCCTTTAGATATCAACCAACAGCATATAGAGATTACAGGATTACAGTATCAACGTCTGTGTGATTTAAACAAGCCTCTGTTATCTTCCTGTTTAATCCACCTCTCAGCTGTTGATCCGTATGGTTGCTATGCTCCAAACAAACACGTTAATTAACTAATGCAATAAATCATAAATCAAAATAAATATGTTACTTCCAGCACAGCTTCGGGATAGAATGACAATGGTAGAAGATGGAAAAAGTGTATCTGTCTCTGTCGAGAAACGATAACTCTTTCAAAAGACAAATGATGCCAACACCAACGCACTAACCCACTATGCCACACACCTCCTATAACAGAGGTGGATTATGCTTTTTTCATGATTCTAGCAAAGCTCCAGCCATCTTTAAATTCCACATTGGAGAGTGATTGATACCGGAAAGAAACCCCTTTATATGAAAAGCCCATACCTGATTCCTCCATCACACACTTTGCCAGTTTTAGCACGACTTTCAACACATATTTTTTACATAACCTGACAGATATCACCAAAGAAGCAGGCCAAATAAATGAAATAAATACTTTTTCTAACCAATTTTCTCAGTAGGAATACATGACAACAACACAACAACAATATTTTGTGTAAGCACACAGCAAAAACAAACATTCAGACAGCATCCAAAGAGTCTATCAATAAGACGATTAACCCCTTTATATGAAAGGCCTATTTCTTGATTCATCCATCACTAACTTTGCTAGTTTTAGCACGACTTTCAACACACATTTTTAACCTGACAGATATCACCAAAAAAAAGCAGGCAATAGAAATGAAATCAAGCCGTCCTCTAACACTCTTGTGTGTCAGCTCACAGCCAAAACACACATTCTGTGCTAGTTTAACATGACTTTAAACAATCCTTTTTTAGATATCCTGACAAATATCACCAAAAAAGCGGGCCAAAGAAATAATAATAATAATTCATTCTATTTAGAGGCGCCTTTCAAAGCACCCAAAGACTCGTTACAATTCATACAATATTCTAAGGAAAGGTTTGAGACAGTAAAGGACCGTAACGAACGTGAAATAAAGCCTTCTTTCCAACCCATTTCTCAGCAGGAATACATGAACAACAACAATCTTTTGTGTCAGCGCACCACAAAGACACACATTCAGACAGCATTCAACCCAAAGTATTGTGATTTTAAAAAGGTGTCTCTTATCATCTGGCCGGGGACAACAGCTAGACATTAGCAATGTTGGCTAAAGCTGCCCCATTTAGTGTTTTGTGTGACAGTTGGATAATGGGGACTGTCCACGACACTATCAAATCAAATCAAGTTTTATTTATATAGCACATTGATAAACAATTTTTGGTGGAGACAAAGTGCTGTACATGTAATAAAAAGCCTACAGTAGAGACACTTTACAGCAAATACAACAGCACAGATTGTTCAGAATATCAGTATGAGAAAAACGACACCCTCTGTCCTTAGACCCTCTGTCCTTAGACCCTCTGTCCTTAGACCCTCTGTCCTTAGACCCTCACATCGTACAAGGAAACACTTCCAGAGAAAACCCACAGTTTAAACAACTAAACTCAAACTAAAGAGTCTATCAGTAAGACGATTCGCAAAAACAGCAGTCAATCACTTCCTTGCAGTACTTGTGAGGCCCTGTATATGAAAGGCCTATTTCTTGAGTCATTCATCTCTAACTTTGCTAGTTTTAACATGACTTTCAACACATATTTCAACACAAAAATCACCCAAAAAACAGGCCAAAGAAATGAAATAAAGACTTCTTCTAACCCCTTTCTCAATATCAATACATGAACAACAATATGTTGTGTCGGCGCACAGCAAAAAACACACATTCAAACAGCATTCAATCCAAAGAGTCTCTCAATAAGACGATTAACCCCTTTATATGTGCTATATAAATAAATAAAGATTGATTGAGATATGAAAGGCCTATTTCTTGATTCCTCCATCACACACTTTGCTAGTTTTAGCACGACTTTCAACACACATTTTTACATAACCTCACCAAAAAAAGCAGGCAACAAAAATGAAATAAAGCTTTCTTGTAACCCTTTCTCAGAAGGAACAACAATCTTTTGTGTCGGCGCACAGCAAAATTCAAACAGCATTGAACCCAAATGTTCTATCAGTAAGCCATTCACTTACTTGCAGTGCTTGTGCGGCCCGCTGAGCGTCTCGATGACGAAGCATTCTCCTCCGTTCAGGCAGTACGCCAGGTCCTTCTCATGGCACGGTTTAAAATGCTCCGAGTGCAGCGGAGGGACGGTTGGAGAAGCTGCCGGACAAACAAAGAAACTCTTGTTAATCATAACGAACACGTAGATACTTGTTTATTTCGTGAAAGAATCCCCTCCCCAACAATCCTGCTCACCGACACCCTCAATTCATCTCACTGTCATCAAGCAGCTTATTACTTCTCCAACTTCATTATTGTGTTGCGTGGAAATAAATCATCAGATCATAAATTGCTGCAGGAAAAGTCAGTTTTCCAGCAGAGGCTACTCACTCTCCCTTCAGAGGATCCGTAACAAGCCACCGCCTCATAACACACTGCGCGTCGTGGATAATACCGACACACCATTGTTTGTTTAGACCCCGCAGTGTCACCGGCAAAAGATGGATGGAGGACGGGTAATAATCTGTCCTGCTGTGATTAATACCCTGTGGTCACGGTCGGAGAGCTTGACTTTTCCCAGCAATTTATCACAACATGCATGGCTTATTGAGGACAGTACACACCTACTGAAGGGAGTCTGCTCAGCGCACCTTTAATGGATGATCTCATCAGTGGAATTAATAAGAAGAGAGGCACCAGTCGTGGCCCATTATTGAGGGATATCTAAAAACGGTGCCACCTCAACAGGGATCCGCTTCTTGACTCACACGTTAAAAACCATCCAAAGGCACTGATTTCTTTGCTTTCCTCCGCCGATTTATTTACTTCCATATATTTAAAACAAACAAAATGATCAGTGTAACGTGAGGTCAAAGACTGTTCCGATTCCCCGTTCATTGCTGGAGACAATTTCCTCCTCACGCTCAGTCCCACCCCTTCCTTATATCACAAGTGTGGCTCGCAGTAAATCAAGGTTTTTCTCCGAATATTTAATTCGGTACTAATACATAAATGGAAAGAATATATTAAGATCTAAATTAATAAGAAAATAATACACTCATTGTCAACACAGAAAATGGCTCTAACAGCACCAGTTGCTTAACAGGGGAGTTCGAAACGTGAACAGCAGGGTTTGTTGAGCATCGTTTTTATAACAACGATGAGGATTTCAGAGAGTTCATGGTCAGTCATCCATCAGCTGTGAAAGCCAGTTTGCTCTCGGACGTGTTGAGAAATCAGATCTGCTCCACAGATGATGTGATTAATACCAGTGCAGACTGCTGACTGCTTTCTTTCCGTGCTTACAGATGAACAATGAGTCTACTAAAGGCTCCCATTAGCGCATCTACAGCTATGTTTATTTATTTTAAAGTAGCTTGATGAACTGTGATGAGCCACAACTTTAGGCTCTAGATATTATAAATCACTTGTACTAACAGGATGCTGTTATTAGCACTCGTACACTGATTACTGTGCTAGGCTGTTTCTTTAATGGTGCGTGGAAGAAAGATCCAAATTAACTCAAGATTTCTCAATCAAGAGATAATGAGAAATTAATAATAGGCAGAGTTTGCAGGGGGGTCGAAGAAGTTATTTGTCCTCAGATCCCTTTATCAGCACAATGAGGGTGTGTGTGTGTGTGTGTGTGTGTGTGTGTGTGTGTGTGTGTGTGTGTGTGTGTGTGTGTGTGTGTGTGTGTGTGTGTGTGTGTGTGTGTGTGTGTGTGTGTGGCCTAGCATTACTATACTTGTGGGGACCTACATCTGTTTACACAGTCACGTGTGGGGACTCGCCTCCCTTATGGGGACAAATTGGAGGTCCCCATGAGGGGAATCATTAATTTTAGGGTGAAGACTTGGTTAGGGTAAGGGTTAGGGTTAGGGTTAGGCATGTGTTGGTTATGGTTAAGGTTAGGATAAGTCTCCAGGAAATGCATGTAAGTCAATGTAATGTCCCCTGAAGTGATGTATACATGGTATGTGTGTGTGTGTGTGTGTGTGTGTGTGTGTGGGTGTGTGTGTGTGTGTGTGTGTGTGTGTGTGTGTGTGTGTGTGTGTGTGTGTGTGTGTGTGTGTGTGTGTGTGTGTGTGTGTGTGTGTGTGTGTGTGTGTGTGTGTGTGTGTGTGTGGTTGATTACAGGATGCTAGGTGGTGATAGAGCTCCAGGGATCTTGAACAAGCCTTGGTAATTGGCTGTTGAGGGACTGGTTTCCATGTGAGAGGGAAACTCAGGTCAGCAGTGAGACAGGGTTTTATTGCAGGGGGATATCAACACTATAATCAACGTGTTAGCTTGTAAACACTGCTCATATAGCTGCTAGATTACTATCTCAAAAGGCCTGTGTACTGAAAAGAAAGGAAATGAGGAGGTGTATTCTCTTACTGAGTCTGCCTTATTTTGGAAACGTCTTTGACCCACATTCGAGAGACTACCTCAGTTAAAATTAAACATATTTGTTGCATCAGACTTCAAATGGTCTTGCCCTAAATACTAAATGATGAACATCCGACTTCTACCCTTCTTTGTTTTTGTACATTTTGCCACTGCTGCTGCTGCATGTATTGTGTGTGTGTGTGTGTGTGTGTGTGTGTGTGTGTGTGTGTGTGTGTGTGTGTGTGTGTGTGTGTGTGTGTGTGTGTGTGTGTGTGTGTGTGTCTCATTTTCTTTTTCAATGGTGTTTATGTATTTTCTTACCGCTATATGTATAAGTCATATTATCGGTTTTAATTATCAGTATAGGTTCTTGAGGCATGGTTTGTGATATTGTTCTTTAATAAACTATGAATTTGCCTCAATTAACGGGCATTGGAAACAATTATTTAACATTTTTCGGGCAAGTCAACACTTAAGAAACACAAATCTTTCATTTAAACTGCAACACCAGTCACTTTTGTCTGCTTTCTTCTGGCTATGGGGACTGCCCTTCAACAGGCACCGTTACATTTCATCTTCAAAGTCAAACCTGACAGTAAAAACCCAGCCCGCTCTGAACACAGAGACAATTTAAACCCCACCAAAGCTTGATGGAGGTGAAGGATAAGCAGAGATTTGATACAAAACGAAATGAATCAAACATGACAATCAATTTTTTTGTGTTCACTGAATTCCTGACTATTACCCTTGTTTTTCTCGGTGGTGCTGATGAGTGACAGCAGACTGAGCGGCTGTTCTTTCTCCGGACGTTCATGCTGGTTTCAGATCATAGTTACTGTTTTTGAGAACTGTGTGAAACTGAGCCGAGCAATAAACATTGTTATTTTATTGTTTCAAAAGACCCCTATTATGCTTTTCGGGGTTTTCCCTTTCATATAGTGTAGGTTTTTGTGCATATAAATGGACACAATACGACCCCTTTGTTGACTTCCTGACATCACTTTGTGTGAAGCCGGCAATTGAGCGGCGCGACCAACCAAGGAGGCAGAACGTCCAAAATACAACCCGGTGTGGGCATTTATTACAGTCACCAGCCACAAGGATCTCACACACCCTACCTGTCCACTGACAGGGAAAACAGAGCCTAAATACACACACACTAATCAATCAACAAGACACAGGTGAGGGTGGAGGAGACAACACAGGGCACCAGGTGCACACAATCAACAGCAACAGACATGGGGAAAGGGAACACTTTTCAAAATAATACACATGTGCAATATACAAAGCCCGAAGCCGTCAGTCCACAGTGACGAAGCCATCTTCGTCACACTTTGTAACCCTCGCACTTCTATTGGCTAGCGCTCCAATACATTGTACGTGATAGGCTAAGGGGCGGGACATTTCTAAGCGGTTGACCAATCCCAACAGAGCCGTCCAGCGAACCAATCAGAGTAGACTGTGCTCTGGTTTCAGACAGAGGGTGAAAAGAGGTGCTGCAGCACAGGCAGTATGAGAAAAATAAAGAGCTTTTTGAACATTAAAGCATTGAGACATGTAGAGACACTACATACTGATATACACCTGAACATCAGCAGGAGAGGACTCTTTAAAGTAGAGACACTACATACTGATATACACCTGAACATCAGCAGGAGAGGACTCTTTAAAGTAGAGACACTACATACTGATATATAACTGAACTTCAGCAGGAGAGGACTCTTTAAGGTAGAGACACTAGATACTGATATACACCTGAACATCAGCAGGAGAGGACTCTTTAAAGTAGAGACACTACATACTGATATACACCTGAACATCAGCAGGAGAGGACTCTTTAAAGTAGAGACACTACATACTGATATACACCTGAACATCAGCAGGAGAGGACTCTTTAAAGTAGAGACACTACATACTGATATACACCTGAACTTCAGCAGGAGAGGACTCTTTAAAGTAGAGACACTACATACTGATATACACCTGAACATCAGCAGGAGAGGACTCTTTAAAGTAGAGACACTACATACTGATATACACCTGAACATCATCAGGAGAGGACTCTTTAAAGTAGAGACACTACATACTGATATACACCTGAACTTCAGCAGGAGAGGACTCTTTAAAGTAGAGACACTACAGCCATCTGATAGAATGCAAACCGCAACAATGCCAACAATAATTAGGAACTCGACCTTTTAAAGCGTTACTTTGCAGATAACATGCATTCACAGCAACACAATGAGATTAAAGTTAATTTAGAGAATGCATTGTCTCCGAAAGAAAAGCTGTCAGCTCCAAAGAGAAGGAGAGAAAACGTATAATTATGAGAGGGAACTCGAAATATAACATGTGTTGCGTCGTGACATGATATATTTGGCTTGCAGATCGTCCCATTCTGCAAACAGAGACACGCAGACAAAGGCCAGGAGTACAAAGCACTGCTTTGTCTTTTTCCCCAATTGCCCAGCAACACTACTAGATGTTTTTCTTTTTTTGCAAACATAAATGAATTCCTACCAGACACGATGTCATGCTTGGACTGGGCTGTGTTGTTTTGTTAGCCTTGGCGATAAGTGACTGAAACACCATTTGTCGTCCTCTCCCTTTGTGTTGTGTGTTGACAGAGTTGTCACAATGCACTGTAGGTTGTTTAGCTTAACACGTGTCACCTGTCAGCTCAGAAGCAGCACGCTCTCAAAGAATAGTGTCATTTTAAAAGGGAATGCCAGAGTCGACTGCTTTCCAGCGTGCGAGAAATTATCACTGCAAGTTTGGAAACATTGCTCACAGACGGCAGACGTCAATCACTGCCGAAGAAAACAGTCCAATTTACTCCACCCTGCTGTGAGGAGAGAGAGAGGCAACGTGAGGATCAGTAAACCATTGGGTGCTGGTTGACACTATCCTCAACTTCAATACAACTTTTCCTTTTTCCACCTCCTTCTCTCAGGAAATAAATGAGTCAGGAATAAAGAATTTACAGATTGTTCGCACCGAGGCGCCATTTAGTTGTAGTGGCGAAGGTATCAGCCATTCATGTATCCCCTTAAATAATTAATAATGAGAAGATTGGATCCCTTTTTGAACTTCTAACAGTGACATGGACGTCTTTGGATCACTTTCAAAGAGCTGAATATGCTAAGGAGTGAGAAGAATCCAATCACAAGGAAGTGCAGGTGATGCAGTATTCATGATTTAATTATTCTTCTTCCGTTGTGTAAATCCACATCAGCAGGGGGGGTGAATATTTAGCCCTGTCTCGAAGAAGCCATCTGAAAGGCCCAATCTGACCCAAGGCTGAACCCCAATATTCCCAAAGCTTTTATTTTTGATATCTCCTCGACTATGTAATTAATTCGGCACTGCCCTGAGAACAAGGTGTGAAAACCAAACTGTTTTTCTACACAGATTCAAACGTGTTTTTTAGAGGAAAGGAGGACATTGATACTGACATCAGCTAAGCGTTGTGTTTCCATGTTAGGGTTAGGGTTAGGGTTAGGGTTAGGGTTAGGGTTAGGTTAGGGTTAGGGTTAGGGTTAGGGTTAGGGTTAGGGTTAGGGTTCATAACACTTGTCATGACCCTTCAGAATCCTCCGTGTCTCTATGCTAAGGCACAGGTGAGTTACTACAACTTCATTTATTCAATTGCCAACTCTGCTGCTTGGTATTTATCAAACTATTTGTTATTATCAATGGCGTTATGTCGAATAAAGGTTTTTCAACACAAGCATTTTCTTACATATTAAAGAGGATTATGACGACAGTAGCATCAGAGCCTGTCCTCCCTAATTCCACGTGTCTAAAAGGAAATGAAAGTCCACACATTAGGCATACATGTACTTTGAAACTTCATAGTTTTGTCGGTATAAACATATCTTTCCCCAGTCTTTTAGCAGGGAGTCCAGAGTTTGGCTAACAACGGGTCCCGAGGCATCTGGTCAGCAAATACTTTATCAAGCAAGTCAAATACTTCCCTTGAAAATGATCCAGGAGGAAACTCTTCCAGAATATTACTGCAGGATTTGCAGTCCCTCTGCACGGTTCTTTCAACATGCAGTCGTTTGCCTCTTGATCCCTTTAGGGAATTGAAACTCCTTATCTTAGTTTGCATTAGTACCTTGAATAATGGACTTCTGAGAAGATATTTTCACAGATTTTTTTTTGGCAGCTACGATTTTCAGCTTCATTTCCCAACTCAACACAGCAAGATTTATCCGTGGCAGATTGGACAATGGTCTACCTTTTTCTCCTTCATTATGTCCTTGTTGAATTAAGCTTCAAACCTTAGCACTATCTTTATTGAACCGTTGTCTTACCTCTTTCACAGAACATTTGAATGAATTAATGTTTGAATATAAGTTAGCAAAAATGAAATGGAGAAGGTGAGCTAACATGTGCGGAGTGCAGTCTAGTCGGACTTTAACATCTGCAAATTGTTGCAAATAAAAACATGAAGCTCTTCTTTGAGCATTGCAATCCTTCCTTAATGAATAACCTTTAAAAGGATAGTCAAGAAAATTGTGCTTCAGCAAAAGGATATATTTTATAAAGATGTATCGAGCAAAACACTGATTAGGCAATAGACTGTAAAACATGTTGATGCAGTAAACATGGTTCATTGATACTGAAGGACAGAGATAGCAAAAGTACACACATCCGTTACTCAAGTAGAAGTACAGATACTCGTGTTTAAAAATACTCTGGTAAAAGTAGAAGTACTGACTAAACTTCTTTACTCAAGTCAAAGTAAAGAGGCTTTGAAGTGTACTTAAGTAAAAAGTACCCATAACTAGCAGCTGTTTTAAAGAGTACCTGACCTCCCTTTATATCAATAGAACAATAATATCATTGTTAGCTAATTAATGTTTCCATGCTGAACAACGGCAACATGACAACGTTTCCATTGGTCCCTCTTCTTTAGAGAAGACCAGGAAATGATGGATACACGGATCGTGTTCAAATCAATAGGCACGCAATGACTCTAAAGAATAATGATCACGCCACCAAACACACATTCAGACTAAAGGAACCAGCTGTTTGGAAAATGAGAGAAGTAGAAAGTACAGGTATTTGGGTTCAACATGTAAGAAGTAGAAAGTACAGGTATTTGGGTTCAACATGTAAGAAGTAGAAAGTACAGGTATTTGGGTTCAACATGTAAGAAGTAGAAAGTACAGGTATTTGAGTTCAACATGTAAGAAGTAGAAAGTACAGGTATTTGAGTTCAACATGTAAGAAGTAGAAAGTTCAGGTATTTGAGTTCAACATGTAAGAAGTAGAAAGTACAGGTATTTGGGTTCAACATGTAAGAAGTAGAAAGTACAGGTATTTGAGTTCAACATGTAAGAAGTAGAAAGTACAGGTATTTGAGTTCAACATGTAAGAAGTAGAAAGTACAGGTATTTGAGTTCAACATGTAAGAAGTAGAAAGTACAGGTATTTGTGTTCAACATGTAAGAAGTAGAAAGTACAGGTATTTGTGTTCAACATGTGAGAAGTAGAAAGTACAGGTATTTGTGTTCAACATGTAAGAAGTAGAAAGTAAAGGTATTTGAGTTCAACATGTAAGAAGTAGAAAGTACAGGTATTTGTGTTCAACATGTGAGAAGTAGAAAGTACAGGTATTTGTGTTCAACATGTAAGAAGTAGAAAGTAAAGGTATTTGAGTTCAACATGTAAGAAGTAGAAAGTACAGGTATTTGGGTTCAAAGTGTAAGAAGTAGAAAGTACAGGTATTTGGGTTAAAAATGTAAGAAGTCAAAGTAAAAAGTCGTCAGAAAAATAAGTAGTGGAGTGATACTGATACCAGAAACATGTACTTAAGTACAGTAACAAAGTATTTGTACTCCACTGCTGAAGGGAGATGTTGTATTGCTCACATGGCGGATGCACTGTGGAAAATGTTACAATATTTCTGTCAAGATTATCAAATCTCTGTCTCTGTCACATCTTCCCTCCCTCCTCTCTTCCCTCCCTCCCTCCCTCCTCCCTTTCCTCCCTACATGTGTGTGTACCGATACACAGATGTGTTGGAGGGGGTTAAAGAGTGATAGTCCCGTGGGCGGGCTGTTAATGGCGTCCTTCACGGATGACATTTCCCCAGAGTGGCAGGTCGACAGGCAGCCAGACAGCCGGTCTGCTATAGCCACCAACGCAGCCATGCTAACTGATAGCGAAGCTGCCTCATTATTGATCGGCCTTGAGAGCAGGAAAAAAGACCAGAGGCGCGGGGAGAGGAGAAGAAAGGAGGCGAGAGAGAAAAGGGACATCATGTTGTTCTCTGGTCCAGAAGGAAGGCTTGTTAATGTATCAGGTGTTTGAGATGTAAGAAGCAGTTCAGAGAGATAACAAATAGAGGATGGAGACATTTCTTCTAAGTGAAAGTTGTAGAATTGAATCGAACATGGCGACATGGCAATTCATGTTTTGGTGCTTTGATATCTCTACAAGGAGCACAATTGAAGGACACATTTTTACAGAGGCCCTATCATGCTTTTTGTGGGTGTTCCCTTTCTTTTAGGCTCAAATTATCTCCAACACGCCGCCTGAACCGCCTCAATGAACCCCTTTTGTTTACTTCCTGAACATAGTAACATCACTATGAAACACCTGTGCTTCTATTGGCTAGCGCTCCAACACATTGTACGTGATAGACAAAGAGGCGGGACATCTCTAAGAGGTTGACCAATCACAACAGAGCCAGCCAGCTAACCAATCAGAGCAGACTGGGCTCTGCTATCAGACAGAGGGTGAAAAGAGGTGCTGCAGCACAGGCAGTATGAGAAAAATAAAGAGCTTTTTGAACATGAAAGCATGGAGACATGTCCCAGTAGAGACACTACATACTGATATACACCTGAACATCAGCAGGAGAGGACTCTTTAAAGTAGAGACACTACATACTGATATACACCTGAACATCAGCAGGAGAGGACTCTTTAAAGTAGAGACACTACATACTGATATACACCTGAACATCAGCAGGAGAGGACTCTTTAAAGTAGAGACACTACATACTGATATACACCTGAACATCAGCAGGAGAGGACTCTTTAAAGTAGAGACACTACATACTGATATACTCCTGAACATCAGCAGGAGAGGACTCTTTAAAGTAGAGACACTACCATACTGATATACTCCTGAACATCAGCAGGAGAGGACTCTTTAAAGTAGAGACACTACATACTGATATACACCTGAACATCAGCAGGAGAGGACTCTTTAAAGTAGAGACACTACATACTGATATACTCCTGAACATCAGCAGGAGAGGACTCTTTAAAGTAGAGACACTACATACTGATATACTCCTGAACATCAGCAGGAGAGGACTCTTTAAAGTAGAGACACTACATACTGATATACACCTGAACATCAGCAGGAGAGGACTCTTTAAAGTAGAGACACTACATACTGATATACACCTGAACATCAGCAGGAGAGGGACTCTTTAAAGTAGAGGACACTACATACTGATATACACCTGAACATCAGCAGGAGAGGACTCTTTAAAGTAGAGACACTACATACTGATATACTCCTGAACATCAGCAGGAGAGGACTCTTTAAAGTAGAGACACTGCATACTGATATACACCTGGACATCAGCAGGAGAGGACTCTTTAAAGTAGAGACACTACATACTGATATACACCTGAACATCAGCAGGAGAGGACTCTTTAAAGTAGAGGACACTACATACTGATATACTCCTGAACATCAGCAGGAGAGGACTCTTTAAAGTAGAGACACTACATACTGATATACTCCTGAACATCAGCAGGAGAGGACTCTTTAAAGTAGAGACACTACATACTGATATACACCTGAACATCAGCAGGAGAGGACTCTTTAAAGTAGAGACACTACATACTGATATACACCTGAACATCAGCAGGAGAGGACTCTTTAAAGTAGAAGACACTACATACTGATATACACCTGAACATCAGCAGGAGAGAACTCTTTAAAGTAGAGACACTACATACTGATATACACCTGAACATCAGCAGGAGAGGACTCTTTAAAGTAGAGACACTACATACTGATATACTCCTGAACATCAGCAGGAGAGGACTCTTTAAAGTAGAGACACTACATACTGATATACACCTGAACATCAGCAGGAGAGGACTCTTTAAATTAGAGACACTACATACTGATATACACCTGAACATTAGCAGGAGAGGACTCTTTAAAGTAGAGACACTACATACTGATATACACCTGAACATCAGCAGGAGAGGACTCTTTAAATTAGAGACACTACATACTGATATACACCTGAACATCAGCAGGAGAGGACTCTTTAAATTAGAGACACTACATACTGATATACACCTGAACATTAGCAGGAGAGGACTCTTTAAAGTAGAGACACTACATACTGTTATACACCTGAACATCAGCAGGAGAGGACTCTTTAAAGTAGAGACACTACATACTGTTATACACCTGAACATCAGCATAATATATCGAAAACTGAAAGCCCCTTTTACGAGTCGGCCTTATCCAAACTTTTTCGCATGATTTCCATTTAAATGTTTCGGACTTACCACATTAGACAGTTTCATTTCATCAGCTCAGACACATGCCAAATGTAGTTCAAGAATGTTAGCTAGTAATGAAGTGTGAATGGAGGGAAGAGTTCTCGCTGATTAACCCTCTGCTCTGCTGCGGGGATGTGTGTGTGTGTGTGTGTGTGTGTGTGTGTGTGTGTGTGTGTGTGTGTGTGTGTGTGTGTGTGTGTGTGTGTGTGTGTGTGTGTGTGTGTGTGTGTGTGTGTGTGTGTGTGTGTGTGTGTGTGTGTGGGGGGATGCTCTCTCTCAGACTGTTTGAGTGGGTGGGTCTGTCATGGACTCTTGATGGAGGTAATTGAGGGAGACAAATGATTTATATGAAATTATTGGAGGTAACATGTCCTCGTAAAAATTACAACTATGCTGCTAATGAATGGTCTTTTAATGGATCAAACCAGAGAGCCCATTGGTGCAGGACTTCTGTAGGAGATGATCAAATGTATTTAATTTGCCCATAATATCATCATATCATATTTCATTCGAGACAATTAAAAACATGTTTTTCTGCCAGACGATTATAATGATGGATGCAGTCTCTGCTTGTGGTTTGATCATCGAAACTATAAAGCTATATTAATGCTCTACATTTTAAACCGATTATATAATGTCCTTATGTATTGCTTGGGCTGTGTTTTAATGTGTATCTCACAGCATACGTAATCTGATGATGCATACTGGAGTCATTTACCAACAAACCATCCAAAAGGTGTATGTAGGTCGGAGCCACATTTAAGTTGATTTTGTTCTGATTTATTTGGAACCTTTATTAATGCGTTTTTCTGTTTCAGTGAGAGGTGCGCTTTGCTCAGGTGAAGGGGGCGGGGCTAAGGCTTTAAGTCGGAGGTGCGGTGTGTGACGGGAGAGCAGCAGGCAGCAGCAATACCGTCATTGACACGCAGACGCAACCTTATGCTTAGTAAAAGACAGATTATTAGGATCTGCTGTTTAAGTTGATGTTACATATTGTTTTCCCATTTGTTTGTTCTGATTTATTTGGAACCTTTATTAATGCGTTTTTCTGTTTCAGTGAGAGGTGCGCTTTGCTCAGGTGAAGGGGGCGGGGCTAAGGCTTTAAGTTGTAGGTGCGGTGTGTGACGGGAGAGCAGCAGGCAGCAGCAATACCGTCATTGACACGCAGACGCAACCTTATGCTTAAAGACAGATTATTAGGATCTGCTGCTGTTACATATTGTTTTCCTATTTTGTTTTATGTTTTCTGGAAATAAACGTTGAAAAGCAACCGAAACGTCCAGTGGATTTTGTACTGCGAGCCTGACACTGCTTCCCAGGCCCAAGCTCTACATGTGGCCAAGAACAATAACTTCTGAGGTGTCGGGTTACAAGACGAATTTTTTTGGATTTTGGCCACTACAGTGTCAGAAACAAATATGAATGAATGCAGGAAGCCTCAGATGGTTTCTATTCCCCAAACATGTGTTATCCAAATACTTGTTCACATCTTTGTCTTTCCAGAGTTTGTGAATATATTACAACACTGTGATAATTCCTCTAACATAACTTCATCTTTGATAAACAAGAGAAGGGATTTTAACTTTTCAGATTTGATAGTATCCTCAGGAGCAGTGAGTGACCACACACACACACACACACCAACGCGCACACACACGCACACACACACCCACGTGCACACACACACACGCAGTGTTTCTTTTTGTTTTTGTTCTGTTATAACTAACGCCTTGTGCAGAAATGCTTTGGCAATAATGTGTTTAAAATGTGGTCATGCCAATAAAGCCCCTTTGTATTGATGATATTTCACAAGAGGGGAAATACATTAAACGGCTTCCACATCACACTGCAAAGAGTGCTGCTAGTAAACACAACATGGTCAACGTTAAGAAGTAAACTTTGGCTTATTATTGGTCCTTCTTTGACACACTGAAGAAATGACTCCACTTTTACAGCCAATCATTGAAGATAAACAGTAATGATGATGTAAGAAAATAAGCAGTGTGTATGTCATGTAAACACACCTGTGCCAAAGCTCAAGATGCTCATTAGCGCTTTACAATGCGCCGCTGTCCTATTTACAGCTCCAACACTCCAGAGAGGCGGCAACTTTATCACATTTGCTGCTTGAATTGGTTCAGTGCTTATGCTAATCTTACTGCAACAAGAGTAGTTCTTCTTATGTCTTTAAAGCTTATTTCTGTGGTGCATCAAAGACATGATGAAATGCAACGTTATTAGTCAATATTATTAAATTATAGTACATCTTATGTGGTCATAAAGAGGCCCTTTTATGCATTTCGGGGATTTCCCTATAGGTTTTTGTGCAGAAAAATACAAATATGAACCTGAAAATGAGCAACATATGTCCTCTTTAAACAAGCTATACCATCTCATACCGGGCTAACCGCTATGTTCTTAAAATCCAGTCTTTTTAACAAGTTATGAAAGAATGTAGATTGATGAAGATATTTCCTGCAGGCTCTGAAAACATTTAACCCTCCTGTTGTGTTCGGGTCAAATCTGACCGATTTACTACTTTCATCAATCATAACTTTGTTTTACATTCGATTGCATTCAGGCTTCATGATATCCTTCACAGAAGATATTTGAACATATGAAATGGCTGATCACCACTTTCATTGAATTCTGGATGATTTAGTCAACTTTGTAACAGCCATGGTGTTCCCGGTCTGACCGCCATAAAGAAAAGGAATTAGTAACCATCCAGATCAGATAAAACACACACACACACACACACACACACACACACACACACACACACACACACACACACACACACACACACACACACACACACACACAGTCTAGATGTGTTCCCCCCCTTATGTGCCCAATCCCCCCATGTGAATCACACCTGGAACACACACACACACACACACACACACACACACACACACACACACAGAGCAATTTGACACATTTCCCGCTCTTATGTGCCCATCCCCCCACATGGATCACACCTGGCACACGCAATACATGTTCAGTGTCTGTTCTTTGTATATTTACTGCAGTTTTTCATGTATACCAGTACTCTGATACAATATGTACAGTTTGAAAGAGTGTTAAATGAAATGTGGTGATGATTAATGCTTTTTGTGTTAATGTAATAGCACTTAAAACAGGACCGGTCAAATTTGACCGCGAACACCAAAGTAAGGGGGAGAAAACAAAGACAATAGGAGGCATGGTCGTCGCAGCCATTAGTGGGGGGGACTTTTCAAATGATTAGTTTAGACCCCTCCACTTTTACCATGCATGTGGAAAGTCCGTGAATCGGTCTATCCACTCGCCGCACTTTGTAGAGCGCTGTGTCAGTGCTTCACTATCAAATCCATTCCACTTACTTATTGAGAGAATGCCCAAATCAATGAAACTCCGTACCATGTTTTCACTGCTACTTGGTACCAAGGCAGATTCTCACATAGCGTGCGCATGTTCAAGGACTGTTGTCATAGTTGGACAGCTCAGATCTGTTGTATGAAGCGATGCCAGTAGCGGAGGTAAGGCACACACACCAAATGTTCAGGAAATGGTTAATACAGCGAAAATCAAAGCTGACAATCTGTTGGTTTGATATGTTTTCTCCCCCAGACAACATGGACATAAGAACATTTTTTCAAAGAAGAGGAAAGTAAGTCCTCAGCTGGTAGCAGTTAATCAGTTAACAGTGATGGCGGCGGCGTCTCACTTCTGGAGAGGAGTTTCGTCTTTATGTCATGATAGAGATACAAATACTGAATAGTTTAGATGAGAAAAGGCATCGAAATGCCAGGTTACTAGTATTTATCATGTAAACAGGGAACATGAATAACCCGATCTCTCTGTGCTCATGTAAACACCATGATGTCCATGTAGAGACGCAGTCAGTGTGTTTTACTGGAGCCTCAGTTCGATAAGAGATTATTTTCTGAGTTCTTTAACTTCGGTACTCTCTCTCAAAATGGTAATGTGCATTATGTTTTAATTATACTTCTTATCATTCAGAAGCTTTTTGTGTGTGTTTATGTTTTACTGAGTGCTTATAGGCCATTTCCATCCCAGTATTCAGTTAACTATTTATTTTCTGTGCACATTACATAGACTAGCTAATATTCTACCTACTGCTTGGGACTTTGAGTCTTCAAAATGTCCAATGTCACAGACTGGGACTTACTTTAGAGTCAGTTGTATTTACATTCAGTATGACTTGTTATGATTCAATGTGAAAGAGTATACTGCTCAATACATAATGATCACTTCACCACCTCTCTTGACATCTAGGCGCTTGAGAGTGAGTCAGAGGCAGAACACAGGGACAGTGGAGAGAGGTCCGTTGCTGAGGTGAGTGATGAAAGGGAAATGACAGTTTAGAGTAAATTGTGATGTGGACTCTCATCCCAGAATGTTAAGGAAATCAGTGGGGATATTGAACAGGAAACATTTCAGTCAAGGGGCATCATATGACCAATATAGACAGTGTGGAGGAAACTTCTGTGTAGCAATGCAGTGGGAGTCACCGACTCATGAAGGAGACACGGGATGAGCAGGAGCTTTGATGTCAAACACTGACGGTTTATTTGGAGTTTCGGCCGGAGAGTTGACAAGACAGGTGGTGTGTCACGAGTTGACACAGCGGTCGCCAAACCAATTCTCAAGAACTCTTCTGCAGTTCAAGGTTTTAACTAGTTCGGAGTGTAATAATCAACATTCTTCATCAGCGAGACTAAAGCAATATGGACCCTGGATCTAACTAGAGCTCTCGTCCATAGGAAAGAATGTGCGCCAGGGAACCTCGTCCTGAACAGTAAACTACCTCATGGCGGCTTGTGCTCGGTCATAGGACTGGCAACAACAATGCGCCCAAGCTGCCCCTCCTTAAGAGAGATAGCAGCAATACCCAAGGCCGTAGACATATGCCACGGGAAAGGAGACAGTGAGAGGAGAAAATGATGAACTGTGTCGAAGGTTGAATACCTAAGCTAATTATTCCCTAACAGTTAGAAGAGCAACATTGATTTGAACATTTAAGTCAATGATACCATTCCTAGGTGAACTTAACATCTGTATGGAGTCAGATCAGTCTCAATATTAATAAATGCTCACAGAAGGATTCACAAATGTATTTTGCGATTTATATATACATGGCTCTCCACAACAATATCTCTCAAAGCACTCACAAATATTTATTGTTGTATATAAATGTACAAAAAATGGGCATTTAAACTGTTTTTTATTAATTCAAAGACGGCTCTGAATTAATAATCAATATGTTTTCCTTTCTTTACAACTGGATGAAATTACAAAATGCACCCATCATTTCCCTCATGCTAGTATAGCCACATAAAAGTATCAAACCACCTGTTAAAATGCACCAGAATACAGGAAATCTATTTTTTTTTTTTTCGTGGGGGGGGATCCCCAAACCCTCCATTAAAAATGTCCCCCCCACATTCAGGATGCTTCCTACGCCCATGATAGGAGGGTTAAACATGACTCAAATCTAACAGAAAACTGTCAAATCCATGGCAGAGATAGAGAGTTAGGAACATCCTATTTGCATTGGAAAGAAGCACAGAATTTTGTTTCCTTTCAAAAAGGATGACGTTGTGTTTCCTCGGCAAACAGAAATAGGAAAGCAAACCCCGAAGCGCCTTTTCTTAGCATTTAAAGAATCCTACAAGCTTTTATCATGGCTGCCAGTTAGAGACTTCTGGGTCAGTTCACTCAGTTTGGAGCCTCCCTAATCAGAAAGACTTCTCGTACGAACCCGAGGCATGCTCAGCAAACAATCCCTCCAAAGGTCAAACACATATATTACTTCTCTGCTGGCCCATCTTTATACCATCGTATGCTGCCCTTCATTTCTTACTTCTGCAGTATCTGTTGTCCCTCTGCAGCCCAGCATGCAGCAGCAGGTCAACAGCAATTTCCTCTTTTGAAAGCAAGAGCTTCTCAGAACAAAGAACTGAATCAATTATATATAACGGTGCAACACATTAATGCAACACTATATATTGAAAGGCATAATGTTTATGTTTGTAGGCGTGTGGAAGAAAGAGGCACATATCTACACAACATCAACCAAAGCCTGTATTTATCAGTTTAATGTTTTTAACCCTGCGTATAACTCGATATTTGTGTACAAAGCTACCTCTTCTACTATCCATCCATCTATCCTTCCATCTATCTATCTATCCAGTGGCGGCCGGCCCATAGGGGCGCTAGGGGCGCCGCCCCCCCCTCTTCCCACATGTTTGATTGTCATTAAAAAATGAAAATATATTTCAAAAAAATATTTTTATTTTTAAAGAACAAGGTAAATATTATATAGTTGGTATCAGTAAAATCTATAACCTACAATAAAATCTCGTTTAAAATTGTTTTACGATGTCTAAAGTTACTGATAAGTCACATGTTTCCTGCCTGGCCGCAGCGTGTATCATTACCCTCTCTCGTCCGGGCGGTAGAAAGGAGCCCTCAGCCAGAGCAGCAGCAGCCAACAAGCTGACTGTTGCTATCTGTATACTATGCCGCCGAAACATAATTTCAGCCAATCAGCGTCGTCAGATCTGATGCTCAAAGGGCGCCCTGTCAGCGCCCTGGCCTGTGTGTCTGTGAGTTGTTTGGACTCGTATCTGAGGTGACGCTAAAGTAGTTGTCGAGGATGGCTGCGTCTCGGTGCTAGTGGCTGTAGATTAACATTTACATGCTTATTGTAGTTGTAAGTGCCTGTAGCACCATGGAGCATATGTGTGGGCTGGACCTGTGTTTTACAGGAAAGGAGTGAGCAGAGGGTCGAGTTGTCGATTCTTGTTCAGTTTTCATCTTCCTCACCCTCTCAAACTTTGAGTTGCGCGCGCTGCTAAAGAGACGCGCTACCATGGAAACCAAACAATGGTGTAGCTGTATTAAAGTCCGAGTGGAAACAGTCGTGAGTAAATCTGATTTTGTCAGAAATCGGGAGAAATGCGGGAGTCTCCCGCGAAAATCGGGAGGGTTGGCAAGTATGACACACACACACACACACACACACACACACACACACACACACACACACACACACACACACAATGTTCGTATTTAGTCTCCTGATTTTAAATGGGAATTACATAATTTGAGTGTTCCCAAAGCACCAGTGTTCTGCAGTTTGTGTGGGCCTACTGTACTGTTGCACAGGAAGATTCATAGCAAACCACACTGAATATTATGGATTATCTCATATTTTTAAGCCTCAATTTGTATTTGTATTTTAATATTTGGTTATAATAGCTTTTTTTTAAATACTGCTCATAATTGTTGGTCCTTTCTTACAATTGATCTTCTCTTACTGTGTTCATATAATTATTATATTCAAGAGCATTTTCCTTCAAAGAACAAATAACTGAAGCAATAATATCTACGGGTGCAACACATACATCCTACACTCCTCTGCACCTATATCTACCCATACATCTATCTATTTATATCTATCGTAAATATTGAAAGGCATTAACATATATGTGAGGAAGCGTGTGGAAGAAAGAGGCACATATCTGCACAACATCAACCAAAGCCTGTATTTATCAGTTTAATGTTTTTAACCCTGTTTATAAGTCCGTATATTTGTGTACAAAGCTACCTCTAACTTTACATCCCAATACTGCATATATTTTAATGTAATAATTGTTTTGTATCTTGTCATATTACTTTTTATTTTATTTTAATATTTGGTTATAAAAGCTTTTTAAGATAATTCTTCTATTTCTTGGTCCTTTTCTCACAATGTATCTTCCTGTGTTTATACGGACAGACCAAAGCTAATCCCTTGTATGTGTAAATCGACTTCTCAATTAGTTTCTGATTCTGATTCATTTATCAGCAGCGTATGGTGGTTATAGCAGATATATCAGCACTGTCTAGAGAGAGATATTACGAGATAACAATGTACATCATGGACTTAACCCTCAATGTCTTCTAGTGTTTTACATTTTAACATTATTGAACGTTAAGGCAGCGTCCACACGGCACCAGCGATGCAGGAAAGTCGCTGTTGAACATTGCTCAACCTTTGAAGCGACCAACGCGAGCAAAGCGAAGCGCCGCTCCCACAATGCAGTTCGGCAAAGTGTGACGTCACCCCATTTAAAGTGAATGGGCGGAAGCGTTGAAGCTTGTGTGAACGGGCCGTAATAGTTGATAACGGTTAAAGAAAAGTATTAAGAAAAATACATAATTCTAGATCAAAATCTTGAACCTAGATCAGACCGAAAGTGTGTTTCCTGCATCGCTGGTGCACGGGTTAAGATATTTGATTAGAATACTTTATTGTAAACTCCTACCTCAGTGGAGGAGTGTGTGATGGGGGGGGGGGGGTGAGATTTTGTGTTTGCTTCTGCCTCCTGAATTCATAATGTTTTAGAAGTAATGTCTAAATACCTCCTACAGTGAACTGAATGAAAAGGCAAACAAACAAAAGGACCTTAATGCATTCCCTAAAGCTACCATTACTGTGATGTGGCATTCATCCTTTTATTTTATTTTTTAAATATAATTACCCGGTACTGTTCCTGAGTCAGAGAAGCGTTCTTTAAACAGGGTTGTAGCTGTAACTTCAGATTACATTACATTGCATTTAGCTGACGCTTTTATCCAAAGCGACTTACAATAAGTGCGTTCGACCAACAAGATACAAACTTGAAGAAAACAGAATCATATAAGTACATCAGGTTTCATAGAGCTCAACATTTCAAGTGCAACTCAACTGGCTTTAGGTAAGCCAGTCCTTTATTAGTATATAAGTGCTTTGTTAGTAATTCTATCGCTCGAAGTGGAGTCGAAAGAGATGAGTTTTCAGTCTGCGCCGGAAGGTGTGAGTAAGCTTCTGCTGTCCTGATGTCAATGATAATGGTGGATGGAGGGTATCATTATTGCACAGCATGATCTAATAAAGATAACATCGCTCCACTGTCGCTCAGACACACTCTTACAGCTGTCCAATAAATATCCAGAAAACCACCTTCACAGATACCGAGGCTCCTTTGAGATTAGTACACAAGACTGGGACGTGTTGTAAACAAAGAAAAACGTTGCATACTTCTTTGTGTGGATCACAAACTAGAGGGAAAGCAAACAAAGACATCGGGACATTTTTGATGTTTTGAGGTTTGTCTTTGGAATTATTGTTCACAATCAACATGTGTGTATGTATATTTTTGTATGTTATTAATTTAAGTATATTGTAAATGTTTTTATTGTAACTTTGTTGTATTTCCAAATTTCTATGTATTGTTCTTTTGGGGGGGTTATACATTTGCGTAATGTCTTTTTCTGGAAAAATTAAATGCAAATACAAATGTTTTTTCAAAAAACTAAGAAATCGGGGAATCGTCGACATGCTGAAAGTGGAATGACATGTATTTCTAATCAAAATTGCTCCACATTTGAGTACATTTGCCTAAGTGAAGGGAGGAAATGCCAATCACAAAACAGAGGGAAAGCTGAACAACTATAAAAATTGAGGAAGAGGGAATGGGAACCGCGTTGCATTCTGGGGTGTTGCATCCATCTTTGGAGGATAGCGTCTATTCTATAGCATCAGCAACCCGTCATCTGTCAGCCCGTTTGCATCCAAAATGAACAAAGTCTGCTTGAAATATCAATGTGCTCACAAAGAAAAGCTCTGAGCCGAGACAACGGAGCGCTATTTAAAAAAAAAAGAAAGTTAATTCATGATATCTGTCCGTATGAATTTAGAGAAGAATGGACCGATAACTTTTACTGCTGTCGGTGCTTCTCTGGTATTGGAGTTGGTGTCTAAACCCGTCGGTAATTAAAAAATATTAAATATGTGGAGGCCCATGTCAAGTTTACAAACGGGACCTTCAAATCTACAGGTTTATTGAAAACTATTGAGTCAGAGGTAAACAGCTAATGCTATGCTAACTGAGTGCTAACAAAACGTCAGCATATCATCATGCATAATGAATCTCCCAGTATATGTACGTATACTGCGATATTTCCTGTTTTGAATAATATTCCCAGTGCACAGGGGACTGTAGCTCAGCAGTGAACAGTCATCAGATGGCCAACACGATTCAGCGTCTCTTGCTGGTGTTTAAAACGTTAAAAGTAAAACAAAGTTGCTACTTGTTGTACAGCTCAACAGGTTGCAGTCTCTAATATCCTCTAATATCCTCCCAAGATGGACGACTTGTGGTAGTTAGCATCACATTCCCATTCCCTATTGTCCAGTAGCTGGAAGTTAAATGCTATTCTCATCTAAATTGTTCTGCATTTGAGTAATGTTGCTTAAGTAGAAGATAGGAAATGCCATAAAAGAGAAAGCAGACTTGCAGGAAGGAAGCCATCATGTACGTTTTCAGAATAAAGTATTTATTCTCACATGTTGCCGGGAGACGTGTCTCTATATGCAGATCAATGTGAGACAGACAGTGTGGCCGCGCTGGTCGATAGAGCGAGGGATGAGTGGGCGATAAAAGAAAAGCAAAGAGGGCGGAGGAGTTGAGAAGGAGAAGGGAACAAAGATGAAGGAGAGGAGATGGGATTTACAGGAATATCCCCCTCCTGATGAGCAACGGCTGTTCAATGTGTGTGTCTGCATGTGCATGTTTTTTCTCTGTGTGTGTGCGTGTGTGTGTGTGTGTGTGTGTGTGTGTGTGTGTGTGTGTGTGTGTGTGTGCGTGTGTGTATGTGTATGTGTGTGTGTGTGTGTGTGTGTGTGTGTGCGTGTGTGTATGTGTGTGTGTGTGTGTGTGTTTGTGTGTGTGTGTGTGTGTGTGTGTGTGTGTATGTGTGTGTGCATTTCAATCGGTCTGTGTGGGACCCAGGGGTTTTGCAGAGAGGCAGCAGAGTTAAGCAATGGCAGCCACTGCATTGCAGATACTTGGCCCGGTGTAGAATGGCACAGATAGGTGTGTATGTGTTTGTTTGTGTGTGTGTGTGTGTGTGTGTGTGTGTGTGTGTGTGTGTGTGTGTGTGTGTGTGTGTGTGTGTGTGTGTGTGTGTGTGTGTGTGTGTGTGTGTGTGTGTGTGTGTGTGTGTGTGTGTGTGTGTGTGTGTGTGTGTGTGTGTGTGTGTGAACAAGCCTCTGTACTCCGACTGTACTGCCAAACGAACATGTCAGTGTCAAGATAGCTACCTGGTCAACAAGGTGATAATCACAGACATCTGACTCTACAACTCTCTTACTCCCACTCTATCCTCACACACACACACACACACACACACACACACACTCACACTTGTTTTCAGCGCACCTGCTCGCTGCAGATATGCTCACCAACGCTGCTAATCTGTGTGTGTGTCAGTCAGCCCAGTTTGGCACACACACACACACTTCAAAGAGCGTATTCGCGGGGCACTTCCAGGGTTCGCCAAATAAATAGCGCTAAGTATCGGGCCTCGAAGTGGAGAAATGTATTACTCTCCAGGTGATAGCTGCAGCCCTCCCTCCCTCACCCCTCCCCTCCCTCTCTCTCTCTGGGCTTTGTATCCCTGCAGGCTCCATCCTGACACTGGAGATTATAATCACACACACTGGCTGCAGCTCATACTAATACTGTGTGTCCTGCTAGTATTAGAACTCCCAATTCTACTGCAGCCGCTAAGTGCTATTACTGCACTCCTCCAATGTTGAAGAGACAATAACTGTAATGGGTTTCATCCATTTATTAATGTTATTAGTGGATGCAAGTTCAATAGTTTCACATGTTCACTTTGTTTCTTTATAATGCCGCGACTTGTTTCTTACAATGGATGCAAACTCATTTGATGTGCTGCCTCATTATTTAGTAATTCACCCTACTAACCTTGTGTTACTCTTATCGGCACCTTCCCTTTGCTGTAACACTGTCCAATGTCTCTGTTGTTGGACTAATACAGATTTATGTTCTGAATTCTCATTCTACTGACTGTTTTGAATCTTTTCAAAGAGGTCTTGTTATGCTTTTAGGGGCTTTTCCTATTCCGGTAGTGTGTTATGTTGGTTTGTGTGCATGTAAATGGTCTGCAAAAGCTAAAATGCATGTGTTCCAGAGGGAGTTTCTCTCCCACACACACACACACACACACACACACACACACACACACACACCTCCATTGGACTCCCTTGTTTACTTCTGTAACGTAGTGACATCACTATGTAATACTCTTCTATTGCCTTAGGGTTGATCAATCACAACAGAGCCAGCCAGCTAACCAATAAGAGCAGACTGGGCTCTGGTTTCAGACAGAGGGTGAAAAGAGGTGCTGCAGCACAGGCAGTATGAGAACAATGAAGAGTTTTTTGAACATTAGAGCATGGAGACATGTAGAGACACTACATACTGATATACACCTGAACATCAGCAGGAGAGGACTCTTTAAAGTAGAGACACCACATACTGATATATACCTGAACATCAGCAGGAGAGGACTCTTTAAAGTAGAGACACTAGATACTGACATACACCTGAACATTAGCAGGAGAGGACTCTTTAAAGTAGAGACACTACATACTGATATACACCTGAACATCAGCAGGAGAGGACTCTTTAAAGTAGAGACACTACATACTGATATACACCTGAACATCAGCAGGAGAGGACTCTTTAAAGTAGAGACACTACACACTGATATACACCTGAACATCAGCAGGAGAGGACTCTTTAAAGTAGAGACACTACATACTGATATACACCTGACCATCAGCAGGAGAGGACTCTTTAAAGTAGAGACACTACATACTGATATACACCTGAACATCAGCAGGAGAGGACTCTTTAAAGTAGAGACACTACATACTGATATACACCTGAACATCAGCAGGAGAGGACTCTTTAAAGTAGAGACACTACATACTGATATACACCTGAACATCAGCAGGAGAGGACTCTTTAAAGTAGAGACACTACATACTGATATATACCTGAACATCAGCAGGAGAGGACTCTTTAAAGTAGGGACACTACATATTGATATACACCTTAACATCAGCAGGAGAGGACTCTTTAAAGTAGAGGACACTACATACTGATATACACCTGAGCATCAGCAGGAGAGGACTCTTTAAAGTAGATACACTACATACTGATATACACCTGAACATCAGCAGGAGAGGACTCTTTAAAGTAGAGACACTACATACTGATATACACCTGAACATCAGCAGGAGAGGACTCTTTAAAGTAGAGACACTACATACTGATATACACCTGAACATCAGCAGGAGAGGACTCTTTAAAGTAGAGACACTACATATTGATATACACCTGAGCATCAGCAGGAGAGGACTCTTTAAAGTAGAGACACTACATACTGATATACACCTGAACATCAGCAGGAGAGCACTCTTTAAAGTAGGGACACTACATACTGATATACACCTGAACATCAGCGGGAGAGGACTCTTTAAAGTAGAGACACTACATACTGATATACACCTGAACATCAGCGGGAGAGGACTCTTTAAAGTAGAGACACTACATACTGATATACACCTGAGCATCAGCAGGAGAGGACTCTTTAAAGTAGAGACACTACATACTGATATACACCTGAACATCAGCAGGAGAGGACTCTTTAAAGTAGAGACACTACATACTGATATACACCTGAACATCAGCAGGAGAGGACTCTTTAAAGTAGAGACACTACATACTGATATACACCTGAACATCAGCAGGAGAGCACTCTTTAAAGTAGAGACACTACATACTGATATACACCTGAACATCAGCAGGAGAGGACTCTTTAAAGTAGAGACACTACATATTGATATACACCTGAACATCAGCAGGAGAGGACTCTTTAAAGTAGAGACACTACATACTGATTTAGCATAATATGACCCCGTTAAGGTCTTTCTTTGAACGTTGTGCCCTGAGTTTGTACTATTACTTATCTGTATATGAATAAAGAACCACCTGGTTTCTCACTGTGATGATACTTTTACACTGTTCGCTACACGAGTGTTTGTACCAGCACGACGCAGGATTGGATCCCAGGGACTGTATTCAGGTCAAGTGACTCTCTGCAGGACTTGATTCTGCACATGAAGCCACTTCTGTGTTGTGTATCATTCTGAAAAACAATTTCACTCTTGCTCTCCTTTGCCTCACACCCTGAGACATCGTTCCCTAGTTATTTGTTAGAAAGATAAGATATTGTCAGACGTGCAAAGAAGCAATGCAGAAAGGTTGTTTCTCTCTCCTTAACACCAACATGTATGTGACCTTCTGTGGGACTCTTGAGTTGTGTCGTGCTTTTTGTTAATTTAGCTGGTCCATATAACATTGGAGATATAATCGCCTGCAGTATTAATGTGGGGACTTAATGGATACCAGTGTAATTATCCCTGTTTGTCATGCTTCTCTGCTGTGGCCACTGCCATCTCCTCCCATGTCAACAAAGCACTTTAGTTAATTGTTACGCTCTGCAGTCTTTCATGGCTAGCTTTTAATATATACAGCATCTTACAGTAGCTACTGTGGCCTAAAAAAAGGGGTCATTTCCACACCCACACAGAACTGTTCACATATTTGAATCCTCATATTTGAATCCTCATATGTCTGTAAAAGTCCTGATCTCAAAAGTACAAAAAGGAAAAGTATCCATTCAACACAATAGGCGCTTTCACATCGGAGTACTTTTACCCGTACTTTTCCCGTTTAGTTCCGTTAGTGCCTGGAATTGTGCGTTCACAGCAAAAATAGAACTTAGTTCAGAGAAATGTTACACCCTTTTCAGTCCCTGCTGGAGAGGTGGGACTAACCTGGGGAGAAAAAAGTACCAATTTCTGATTGGCTGGGCAAATTGCAAACCACGGCCCGTAAAACTCTGAAAAGTTTTGTGAAGCCGCCTTTGTATTTGCTGGCATTAGCATTATTAGCATTAGCATTAGCCCCGCGCACAAACGCAGAGAGACTAACTTATGGCAACACAAAAGAAAACATGGGAGCGGTGGAGATGAGGAGGTGTCGGCGTTCTGCCGATTTACTCGGAAGGCTTCAGTAGAAGCTGCTGGGAGTCCCAGCAGCTTCTACTGAAGCCAGTCCCCAACTCCGGGGACTTCCGGCCGGGGACTCCGGGTGGCAGTATACGCCGTGAAGTGGTTTGCGGCCTGCCAGTAAACCCACAGCAGAAGAAGAAGAAGTGACGTCAGCGGCTTCTTTCGCCTAATCTTCCCTCAGGGAACTTATTCCGGTGTGAACGCGATCGGCTCCTAGTTCCATGGGGGAACTAAGTGCTGGCACTAAGTACGGCAAAGTACTTGGTGTGAAAGCGGCTAATGACCCATTTCAGAAAGTGCCAAAGTATTACCAGCTAAATGTACTTCATGTATCAAAAGTAAAAGTACTTGTTACGCTCTGTAGTCTTTCATGGCTATCTTTTAATATATACAGCATCTTACAGTAACTAAAAAAAAGTCGTCATTTCCGCACCACACATTCATAAACTGCATTATCTAGGGATACAAAGCTAAAAATATGACAGAATTTATTTGGAAAACTAGTAGCGAAGTGTAATTGCAGCTCTCCATCACTATGTTTTCTACCAGCTCAGTCACATTAGAGCAATATCTCTTCATCATGTCAGCCGGCTGCATAAGATGCGGTGCTTGTTCCTATAATCAGACTATATATATGCTGGCACAGACCCCACCACTGTTGTAACTGGCAGCTTAATCTCAATAATGTTTACATTAATTTAGTGAACTCCTTACAGCATGTAGCCACATTTCACAGTCTCTGGCCATGGCACCAGGGGGTAAAATACTTAGTTTACTGCCGGTGTCTGAAGCAAGCAGCCCTGCCACTTATACATCTGTTGTGCTCTCTCTTTGTCAGAGTAAACGCTGTAATAGGTAACGCCATTCATGTAATTTATGTCTGTTAAAGCACACAGCCTTACAGTTATGTTCTAACAGTCGTATGAATGATAGGTTGCAGGTTTCAGATCAGAAAGGACTTTTGATGGGTGTTTTATTTATTGAACACCATCTACTTTCTCCATTAACCACACCATAGAAGCATTAGTTTAATATATTCAATTGCTATACTTCTATTTAAGATAAGATAAGATGGTTCTCAGCAGGAAACCGATGGACTGTCCACTCCTAGTAGGGAATGAGGCCTTACCCCAAGTGAAGGAGTTCAAGTATCTCGGGGTCTTGTTCTCGAGTGAGGGAACAATGGAGCGTGAGATGGGCCGGAGAATCGGAGCAGCGGGAGCAGTACTGCAGTCGCTTTACCGCACCGTAGTGACGAAAAGAGAGCTGAGCCAGAAGGCAAAGCTCTCTGTCTACCGGGCCATTTCCGTTCCTACCCTCACCTATGGTCATGAAGGATGGGTCATGACCGAAAGAACGAGATCGCGGATACAAGCGGTCGAGATGGGTTTTCTCCGCAGGGTGGCTGGCGTCTCCCTTAGGGGTAAGGTGAGAAGTTCAGTCATCAGGGAGGGACTCGGAGTTGAACCGCTCCTCCTTCGCGTCGAAAGGAGCTAGTTGAGGTGGTTCGGGCACCTAGTTAGGATGCCACCTGGGCGCCTCCCTAGGAAGGTGTTTCAGGCACGTCCAGCTGGGAGGAGACCGAGGGGTAGACCTAGGACCAGGTGGAGGGATTATATCTCTACGCTGGCCTGGGAGCGCCTTGGGACCCCCCAGTCAGAGCTGGTTGATGAGGGGAAAGGAACGTTTGGGGCTCTCTGCTGGAACTGATACCCCCGAGACCCGACCACGGATAAGATGGAGAAGATGGATGGAAGATAATATGGACCTTTATTAAACCCCGTGGGGGAATGCAGAAGTTCAAACAGCAACAGGGTTAGGATGAAAAACAGGACAGCACAGATTCATACAGATCCAAAGATAATAATAATACAAATTATGAAAAACTATGAAATAAGAAATGAATAATAAAACAAAATGAACAAATATACATATTGGGTCATATATACCTATTACATATTAGATATATTTACATGAATGTGTGGAAACAGTGTGTATTTATGTCCAGTAATGGTGTCACATTGTTAATTGTTAAGCTAAGATGATTGTTGGAAAAACATGAGATCCCCCAATTTAGGAACACATTATTTTGGTCTGACCATGATTGCACTATTTCTATGTTATTTGTATTTACTTGCACACCTCACAATATTCTCTTGCACAATTGTGTTTCTATTCTGTTATTTCTTTCACTTTTTTTATTGGTTTATTTGTTTGATGTCCTATCTATATTCATGTTGCTCTGTTGGAGGAGCCTGGGACTTCAGTTTGTCATTGACATATCTTCACGGTAGCTGCTGAGCACATGACAATAAAGCCTTGAACCTTGAATCTTGATAACCCTCTGGAAGAAAGGGGGTATGTTTTTGTGGGTTTCTGGTGAATTTACGAGAAATGAACACCAGGATGTTATCAGGCGCTGCTAATTGTTTACAGTTCAATTAGCGATTTTTGCTGCGAGACTGGAGTTGAAGATAAGAGACGACATATACGTCTGGATTGTAAGTAGTCAGTTTAGAAGCTAATTTGACCTCATGAACAGCCATATATTTATACAGTCTGAAACCTAGTTTTAAAACCCTGGAGAGAGATTTAGGATTAGGACACACATTAGGATCATCGATCAATTACATTTGTAACCAACTGTATTGGAATGTATTGGATTTCAATGGAGATGTTATTCAAGTTGAACAAAAATACACAGGTTATTTCTAGCACTCTTTGTGAGGTTTTACAAACAATAAAATGCCCGATCCTCTGATGAAGCGTGTGCACATGTACAGCTCATGAGCTATGGGAAAATATAGTTACAAGACTGAGGGATAATGAGTACCACACATGTCATAAATCACTGTACCACTACATCAGCAAATTTGATTTCAAGATTTCTTTAACTAAGCCGTTACAATTGACTGTTCTAGAGGAGCTTCTTAAGCAAACAATTAGCAGCATACAGTTTGTGCGACTGGTCAGTTGAAGTCAAAAGTCAAACTTTTAGATTAAAGCCACCGAGATTCTCTATTTCAACAACTAGCTTTTCCTGCTTCGACAGACTTCATAGCTGCTCATCGGATGAGTTTCCCCAACTTTAGGATGCATGACTTCTTCCAGTGTTTGACTTGAACTTCAGAGCCCGACATGTGTCTCCTTTCCAAACTAAATGTTGAGAATCCACATTTTCCTTCTCGTAATCCTGCTATTTATCAAGTGTTTCTCGGGCTCGTTATGCAGACCTCGTTAAAAGCACACTTTGATGAAACTAAACAGCATTTTAAATCTGCAATCCACAAACAGCGAGACATTGATCTGCATATAGAGACACGTCTCTCGGCAACATGTGAGAATAAATACTTTATTCTGAAAGCGTACATGATGGCTTCCTTCCTGCAAGTCTGCTTTCTCTTTTATGGCATTTCCTCTCTTCTACTTAAGCAACATTACTCACACACACACACACGCACACACACACACACACACACACACACACACACACACACACACACACACACACACACACACACACACACACACACACACACACACACACACACACACACACACACACACACACACACACACACGGTGATCAGCAGCAGGAACGCAGAGTGATTTTCTTAATTAAGTCGAGGAAGAAGCTTTTACTTTTGGGACAGGCTTGATTGTCCTCGCTCTGTGACACCATGACTCTGGGCTTCTAATCACATCAAACCAAAAGAGAGAGAGGACTGAGACTTCCTGCAGTGAGGAGAGGGGTTCAGAGTTAATTCAATGTGTGGAGGAGACTCTTTAATATATACATAAACAGCTCCTGCAATTACATTAGCCGCACATGTTGCACTGCAGAGCGCATGTGAGGGAAACACTGAACAACTATTACTTATCTTTGAAGACACAGTTTAGAAAATGGTGTTTCTGTGCATTTTAAGGGTTTGAATAATTTCCTTTAGCTAAATTCAATCAAACAAATAGCATCTAATTACAATGAAGCATCTCCTTGCAACAATCCACATCTCTTAATGCAAATATTTCATTATATATTTCAAAATGTTATTTACAAATTGCATGCAGAATAACTTAGTAAACAAACACACAAGGCCACTTAAGTGTTAGCAAGATGTTGATCACTTACACATAGTTCCTGTGAAGCTGTTTTTTGTCCATCTCATGAATGTACATCAACAACAGTGTTGGAAGAAGTACTCAGATAATTTACTTAGGTAAAAGTACAAATACTATGATCCCAAAACACACTATAAGCACAATGTACAATGTCCCATACATAGTGCATATTTTCACAGTATGGTAGGATTATATTCTTACATGTAAGAGCATTTTAGTATACAACTGAATATACTGTGTAGATTAGGTGTGCAGTATTGCATTATACCTGACAGCATATCATATGTTATTATATGTACAAGGCCATTGTCACGGTCAAAATACATGTAGTGGAGTAAAAAATATGATTTTAGCCTGTGAAATGTAGAAGTAAAGTAAGCTCTAGCATTACATGGAAACGCTCAAGTACACACAAGTCAAAAAAATACTTAATACTATCATTTAAATGTAATTTACTTTCCACCACTCATTGACAAACATATTTCGTATATGAAAACAAGCTCAATGCGCGAAACTGAAAGCACTAAGAGCGGCAATAATAATAACTGCAAGAAAATGTCTAAAAAAAGAACACCTTTGTTGTAATTGGTTGGTTGTAAAGTACGGTCACTCTTCTGTTCCCAGCGAGTACAGTTTCCATCAAAAGGCTTTACTCTTCAAACTGTTTTCCAGTTGTCACTTAGCAACAACCAGAAGCATGACCAGCTCTTTCCTGCACACATGTTTTGGTACCGCTAACACGAGACTCCCCGAGGACTCAGAGGATTATTTCAGTTCCTCTCAGAGCCACCGGGTCACCGAGAGGTCAGTACGAGTTATAAGGAAGTGTCAGAGCATCACAGAGATATCAGAACGGACACTTTACACTTCGATAAAAAGCCCTGTGTTCAGTATCCTGCACTCTTTATCTCCATTTGTTGTGTGCCACATCTGCACGGATATTAAAGCCCTAATTTGGAGTCAATCGGCAGTAAATAAACAATATTCATAACAGCTGTTACAGTTTCCTCCTGGGCTCGCCTCAACACAATGCGAGTGTAAAAACAAACATGACAGCGAGTAAATCTGTTTTCCATGGGGTCCAAATTCTATAAAACGCATAACATCAAGTCTCAAACATAGCGGCATAATGCTGCAGCCTGAGGGCCAAATAAAAGATATTCAAGCAGTGAAACAAACATCTCCAGCCCCACCACCTGCCTCGGCTGCAGCACTTCTCACCAACAGGCAAAAGTTAGGAGAACTTTGATCCTTCTACTTTCCTTTCTTCTCCTTTCTCAATCCCTCACTTTTCCACTTTCTTGTTCCTTTATATAACCTCTGCTATCTCTCTCTCCATCTATCATTCATTCACTTTTTATATTTACTCTTCTTCCTGGGCTTCTTCAACAGAATTATAAATCAAAAGGTAGCGGTGCCCAGAGCACACTCTCTCTCAATCAATACAAACAACTTCATTGCCAGAGCAGAAGCAGTGTGATACCCAAACACACAAACGTGTACACAAGCATACAAGACACACACGAAACACACACAAGACACACACACAAGACACACACGAAACACACACAAGACACACACAAGACAGACACACAAGACACACACGAAACACATCTTTGTTTGCTCTCTGAAGCTGCAACGACGCTCGGCTCAGGAGAGGAGAGCAGACATCTTGTCGGGGATTTGTGGAGGAGCGAGGATTTGGAGGAAAAACACAGCGTGGTTTAAGAGGCAAAACCAAAGTGTGAGGCACAGCTGACGAGAAAGCAGAAATCTTATTTATAACTTCAACATTTGGGAGAGTGCTTCATGAGAGCGAGGTCAAACCAGCCGGACAGAACACTTCATGTGTAATTGGGCGGAAAACTCTCCCATTGAAGCGATAATAGCCACTGAGAGGCAAGACTGCTTATTATTGAGCGGCATATGATTCATTAAAAACTCTAGTTGTCAAAAATGTATTTTAATGAAAAATAAATCACCATAACTATCATTTCCATCTCGTACCTCACATCATGCTTTCTTTATGACTCCTCTTGACGTTTAGGATTAGCATGCGATTGTCTGTTGTCATTGTTTATTGTTCAAATAGTTCTCGCTGTAGTTTCTCTGGACACAAGTTGACATTTAAGGTATTTATGTTCACTGGTAAACATATGTTTTAAAGTATATTTTGTTACCGTCTGTGAAGAGGAACCTGCAGAAACGAAGTAACTCAGTTTCATTCCAGTTAAATCGATCTTTAAATCACATTTTCATCAGTATTAAAATGCATCTCAGGTAAATATTAAATGATACGATAAAATGACACTTTATGGTCAGATTAAGTCTGACAATTTTCTTGCAACATAGCAGCGCATTTTCAAAATCAACACGGACAAGTATTAAGACGAGAAACAAGGAAACAGATATTTAAAATAGCATCACCATCAAGTAGTATGCTTTGGTGCACAAACCAGAAGATAATAAACATTCAAGGTTGAAGAAAAAAGCTTGTTTACAGGAAAAGTCCAACAAACATCTCCAACTTGAGATTTGACGGGATAACGGAAATCGGAGCGACACCAAAACCATGAGAACAAATGTAAGGGACAGCAAGAGACATTACTTCTCGTTTACTTTAGCTATGCCCTACAATAAGTGCACTAAACATAACAAAACAAACTCAGAACAAGAAAACGCACATATATTCTCCTTAAATAAGACAAACTATTGTAAGTATGCTTGCTAAAGAGTCTTAAAGGAATACGTTTTTTAAATGTTAATAGCCAAGATACAAGACGAAAGACATGACCCTAACCCTAACCCTAACCCTAACCCTAACCCTAAGACATGAGACTTGTTTATGACCAGGTTATAAACGTGACTATGGTTAAATATGCATCATGTGAAGCCTTCAGCTCAGCTACCAAGGCACCAAACCCTCGTCCAAATGAAACAGAGTATTTCCAGTTAGTAAAAAACTTCTAACAGAGACAGCTCTCCGGTTTTGAGGCTCGATGTGTTCGAGGAGCCCCAGAACAACAGAGACCTGATTCTCCAGACATTATCCGAGTTCAAACGAGGAGAAACTGCAGTTTGTTTTACATCTACAGCCAATTCAAATGGTTGTTAATGAGGTTTGGGAGTTTGTGGAAACTGCTGAGTCATGTTCTCCTCTTAACTTCTGCTGATTTCTTTGTTACGTAGACTTAGAGAAACGAGTCCTCAGGATGGAGTCTGGACTGGGACAAAGCAAAAGTATTTTATGAAAACCAAAATGACATCTCTGTGTGCACTTCTCCCTCTGTGCACCTCATCTTATTTAGTTTCTTTGTACATTTCCATCTGTCAGTGTCTTTATGTCTCTTGTTTGGCTTGTCAGTTAGTCAATACATCTTCTGTTTCACTCGTCATTCTGGATTCAATATGCATTTAAAGCCTATCTTTTTCTTTCCATCCCATTGTTTCCAGTCATGCAGTGAATTGCAACAGATTCTGTCACACAGTCACACAACACACTTCACACAAGGTTAACGCTTCTTTAATCTCTCCCATGGGAAAAAATATTGTACTGTATGCAAACATAATCCTTAGTATCTAAACGAGTATACAAATATCCACCAGATGCTATCTTACTTTTCCCCTCTCCATCTCTTCTGTGCTCTTCCTAGTCCCCTTTCATCTCCTGACTTTATACCCCTGCACCAAGTGTACAAACACACACACACACAACACACACACACACACACACACACACACACACCACACACACACACACACACACACACACACACACACACACACACACACACACACACACACACACACACACCTTGCGTTTCCTCCTGGCCCACTGAGGGAGGTGGCAGGTGGAGGAGATCCATCACAGTGACAGCAGAACATGTGAGCCTCCGTCTGTCTTTGGAGACGACCTTGTCAGTCATTGACAGCGGAACTATTAACATATGGTGATCACACAGAGCACAGCGTCCATATTGTTCTCTGAAGGAAAGACGAACAGGCTTTGTAGTCTAGAGGCCAGCAGTGTGAAACCAGAAATGTTGAGTACCCCAAAAGTGTTATGTTAGAAATGTATAGCATGGGTCTCAAGCACACACTGCTGGATATGTTGGGCTATTTGCACAACTGGCCATGCTAATTGGGCGACTTAGGCCAATTTGGTGTGGGTTTTGAGGTATGTTGAGGAGGTTGAATACATTTCTGACATTTTCATGACCAAAAATGACTGTTTTTTGTTCCCTAAAACTTCAAAATCAGCCCCAGCAAAGATTGATGGCCGTTTTCTGATTAAAACCACCATCTCTGATCCTTAAAATGACAGAAAACCACTCTGAAATTGTCCAAATCGGCCAAGCCATTTTCTAACTATTGTCTGCTAATGTTAATGTATGCAACTTATTTGTCATTTGTGCATTTTTCCCAACATATGCAAGTTAGCATCTGGCAGTTTCTATGTTCTGGGGACCCGTACTATAATTCCTAACTTTGGTGTACTCAACATTTCTGGGTTCACACTGCTGGAAACTAAACTATATGGTGATCACACCGAGCAGAATCATATTGTTCTTTAGGAGAAAAGACAAACTGGCTTTGTACGAACTCCATCTGAAACCATCCAGGTCAATAATGAATGCTCAGAGCAACCAACTAAGGGTGCATTCACACCTAATAGTCCGCTTCTCTGGTGCGCACCAGACCACAGTTTGTTACATTGTTACATTTTTCAGAAGGTTCGGTTTGCGTTCACACGGGCAAAACTCAAACGGACTATACACTTTAAACACAAGTCATGTGCACGGAAATGCTGTTCAACCATTGGTCAGACATTAAGGGGGTAAAAACGCAAATCCCTTCAATTTCTAAACGCTCCAGGGTTCGATTCAACCGGACTATAAACGGCAGGTGTGAACGCACCCTAAGAGTCCAGGTCAAACTAACACAAGACTTTCTCGTGCACCACATGATCTTATATCCATATTCGACTGAGTCATGTGATATAGAACTTATCATCACTTCCAGTTCCCTCGTCTCAAAGACAACTGTTTTCAGTTAAAAGCCTGAAAAGACATAAAATACGTCAGTGAATACTCCATTCGTTAATGCCGGAAGATTCTATGTGTCATAAAAAAGGCGGTTGCTAACAAGTGTCTAAATGCACTGTCATCACGCCAACACAAGTTTGCCTTTACCGCCTTTTTTTTATTGTATTACTGCATTTTTATCTCAATGACGCTTAAAAAATCACAAAGTGGAGCTGAACAAAACGTTTTGAGTACATTATCATAAAAGTGTGTTTGCCACAAAGCTTATATTCTGCAATTTGCTGAAATACAATGAAATACAATCCCAATGCTTTTGACGAGACACCCTTGCGATGCTACAGTAATTTTGGGTTGGCTCACAAAATACATCATCACTGCTATCACCACTCTGTTACATCTCAAGCTTAAGTTACATAACAAACCTAATATAAGAGTTCTACTGTTAGCGTGTTATCTTGGTTGGTAAGGCACACTGTCTGGAGTGTTTTATTTTAGATAACCTGTAAATAACTGACCTGCCCTGGCTCTGCAGAAGGTTCATGAGGTGGTTCAACATGCAGACTCAGAGCTGGACGAGAGACTTTCTCTCCTCGACCTGAGGCTCTGGATCTCTCAGTGATTTGTCATTCTCACAGATGGCGTGAAGAATACACTTATCTGCCGGCTGAAGGGAACATGGAGGCTGTATTAGAGTCACGCTGCATTCGATTTCACTACAGAGCAAGACCGAGGACCAATGATTGAAGTTCAGTGAATGTTTATTCATGAATGTTGCAGTTACAGGGCAGAGGCAGTGCATAAGAAGAGCAGAATATGTCCAATCTGGTAGGTACAAAACATGAAGCACACAAGACAACAAAATGTCAGCTTGTCAATGGGTTGCCACATCCTTAAACATCTATTGGATATTTTACTATTTTTGTGTACGATAATTCACAAAATCATGGTAATGAAGATGTCTTAAATTAAAACAATTTTTTTTTTTATATACTTTATTAATTGCCGTGGGGAAATGGTTTCTCTGCATTTGACCCATCCTGTGTTAGGAGCAGTGTGCGGCCATTTTGAACAGCGCCCGGGGAGCCGTGTAGGGAACGGTGCCTTGCTCAGGGACTTGAACTGGTGACCTTCCAGTTGCCAAGCCAAGTCCCTATCGACTTCGCCACCACCGCCCCAATCCAGTGAGAAGTAGAGTCATTCTCTCATAGACTTCAATACATCTGACCTCAAATCAGCGATATCGAAGCAGTGGGTTGCTGCTTGGTACTATCTCTAATATTTAATATTTAACTTCAAGCATCATTGATTACTTTACCTTTTTCCACTTAAAAAAGAGCCTGTGTTGAGGTATCACAACAGAAATCAGAGAAGTAAAGGGTAGTACGTTTGCATACGAGCAAAAGCTTACATCCAATTGGAAAAAAGCTTGGATTGACAAAGGTCAGTGAAACAGGACATGCAGACAAAGTGGAGAGTTTTAAAGGACAAAGGTTTTCTGGACTGCTGAAACTAATCGAATCCCACATCAACAAATGATCCCATTCAGATTTCTCTATTTAAATCCACACACACGTCCGGATCAATTGACACAACATTGTTTAGCTTTCATGAGAGGTTCTGCAGGATATATCCATTTTAAAAGTGTTTAATTTGCACCGCCACTGTCTGAAGATTATGTATATGCTGACGGCGAGGAGACAATGATTTCAGGGGCCGCTGCTTGCTGGTGTGGAAAATCACTGGAAGAAATTACGCATCGGGAGGCAAAACAAACACAGAAGCATCAATCCATTTCATTTCTACGGAGGATTTGTTTCCCCAGGTGTCTCGATTTGGGAAATTGCTGTAAAGATTTTACAGCATGAGTTTTGGATATAGGTTTTCAGGCGTTTCGACACATTCTGTTTCTAAAAATGAATCTAAAAGTTCCCATCTCTTTATCTTTCTTTTGTCGGTCTGTGTCTCTTAGGATCTCCCTTCTATCTTCCAGAATGAACAAGAGATGAAGAAGATGATAACTATTGTTTGAAGAGGGGGACACGCTGATAGATGGATCACAAATCAATGAAACACTTATTTGATAATGGCATGAAAAGCTTAAAAAAAAGTACAAAAGAAAATAGACTTACAAGATATTCTGTTTGGTTTCTAAATGTTTTCTAAGGTCGCGTTCACACCAGCCGGCTTGTATAGTCCGGTTGAATCGAACCCTGGTGCGTTTAGCCGCTTGGTGCGGTTCGTTTGGGTCGGTGTGAACACAGTCCACAGACCTCTGAAGTGAACTAAACAACCGGACTCTGGTCCGCTAAAAGAGGTGGTCTCGGACCGCTTGCTAGTGAACTCTGGAGCGGTTCATCGCTGGTGTGAACGCAGTCCGCACCGAAACATAGGAAGCGTAGTATTTACACGTCACAAGAACGCGGATGTCTTCAAAATCTTTAGCGAAAGACTCTTTCGCTAAAGATTTTGAAGACATTCGCGGTTGTTTAGTTAAAGAGTGAAGCAGACCTGACCAATGGTTGAACAGCATTTCCGTGCACATGACTTGTGTTTAAAGTTTATAGTCCGTTTGAGTTTTGCCGTGTGAACGCAAACCGAACCTTCTGAAAAATGAAACAATTAGGTGTGAATGCGACCTTAATTATTCTTTCAAATCCTAATGGAAGATTAAAGATGGAGGTCATGTCCTCCATACTCTTTAAATGAATAAGCTTTACAATTGAATTTTTACTATATTCCTATTATGATATTTGTGTTAGTATCATTGTTGACAGAAAGTTGTAAAATTCAGTATCGGGGCGAAAAAAAAGCTTTTGTTGACTGAAATTGTGCCGGACCACATCTGGTTAATCAAAATGTATTCTGGTAAATGAAGGCAAGTCAACCCTGTGCTTTGCTATACCCGAATTCAATATGAACACATGGTTATTATTACATTAAAAATGATACTGAATCCCATTGAAAGCGACGAAAGAAAGGACCACCGGTTAAATTACGTGCGGGGTAATTGCTCTTCTAAATGATCTTGAACACATTTTACATTAGAGATTTCTTCCTCGATAGTCCCAACTACTGTACTTACAGATTGAATCACAATCCCACTGCACTAGGATTTATTTTTAGAGCATACCAAATGTGTGAAAACACTTTTATGATGTAGGCATATGAGCGGAAACTGAAGTCTATTGTTACCACTAATCCAGCAATAGATTAAAGGACAAAAAAGTTCCAATTCACTGGAATGACAGTCAAAACCAGAGCTATTGTAACTGAACTCATTGTTCCAGGTGGTGCCATCGACTGAAGCTGCTTCATCATTGGCTGATAATAATAAGAGACTCTTAATTAATGAACTCTTCCTGCGTCTGAGAGGCACATTATCTCCAGACGTTATCAATAAGTGTCTCTCATGGAACAAAGGCTTGGGTCAGGTACTCACGTTTGTGCACTCAAACTCTGCCATAGAGACACACTGCATGTATGTACACACACACACACACACACACACACACACACACACACACACACACACACACACACACACACACACACACACACACACACGGAAAGTATTAACGGAAACATATCTGATAAGACGAAATTGAATATTCTCCACCATGCTGTCTCGTGCAGAACATGAGAAGCTTTATCTGTATCTCTGCAATCTCACAGTTCTCATATTTCTCACTGGTGGTACAGTCTCTCTCACACACACACATACACACACATCATGTACACACACACACACACACACACACACACACACACACACACACACACACACACACACACACACACACACACACACACACACACACACACACTCATTCCCACCATACAGCACTAAAGCTATTAAAAAGCTTACTTTTGGACAAAAAAAGCTCACATGATATTTTATATTCATAATTTAGTTTCACAGTGGAGCCTTTTTTCCATAGGAGGCATCATTTATTTCCTCTATATACCAAACCTCTGGCTTTGAAAAACAATTATTAATTTAGCATGATAAAGGAAGAGCAAATAGAGCAACAGAAGACATGATGACGCAATGAGAGAATCGTCATATATGGCCAACGTGTAAAAGAAGAAGCCGCCTCTCCCACAGTCCCTGAATGCCACATAAGTTTCTGATAAAGCCGACATGTTCAGGACCGCAGGAGAAAAGACGGAGGGGGGGAAAGGTGGGATTGAATCGTGTTGCTCTCTTCTCAGAAGTCAAAGGCCCCGAGCAGGCCGGAGACGGCAGTCAGTGCTCTTTGGAAAGGGGAAATTGATCTGAAATTAATTGTGTCTGAGGCTCTCTCTCAGTATCCGGTCTGCCTCTGAAACTCTGTGTTAAAGTGTGTCAGTCATCAGGATCAATGCTCCATGCCCTGTGACACGGCCTTTCAGTTGGTCAGTCAGCCGTTTGACAAACAGTCAATCATTGAAAGACATGAGAACGCAGGAGCAGTAAATCTACGTCCAATCAGATGGGACATGTATTTGAAACTCAATAAGCTTAATGAAGCTTAGCGCAAGTTCAACCAGGAAGACCGTCTTTACTCATTCATGTATTTCTATCTCCATGTTTCTACTCTCTCTCCTCTCAATAAGTGACCGGGGGCGTCACTCTTCAGCTTAGCCAATCACTTCGCTCTATTCCCAAGAGCCTATCATAGCATGCCGTCAAACCCTTTAAACTCTGCTCTTTCCCCTCTGACAGCTGTCATTTCAGGTGACTCAACGCAACCCTCCTCCGCCCCTTTTCACCTCCCGTCCCTCCGAATCCAGGGTCAAGCTAAACCACTCCTCCTCAGACCGACCCAACTATCCATTCACCACCACCAGTGTCTAGACCCCGGGGGGTTTTCATCGGATCGGTTCTCCCCTCCCGAATGATACTTCCTGCACAACGGGGCCTAATCGCCAAAACTACTGTCACATTCATTCGTGTATCTGCGCATTAAATATCAGTATCATCACATCAAAACCGTCTCTCCTGATTGAATTAGTAATAGCAGAGGGGGGTTATGGGTGTTTCTGGGAAAACTGTCAACGTTGACAAGTGCAAGATGTTAAGCTACATCATATTTGAGACTTGGCATAAGTTACTATACTTCTAACTGATATTTGTGACCCACCCAACCATTAGCTTATTAGTAATAGGAGAGGGGGGTTCTGGGAAAACTGAGTTGACAGGTGCAACATTTTTAGCTTGCTGCAGTTTGTGGCATATTTGAGACTTGGCACATGTTACCTTTCAAGTTTCAAGGCTTTTATTGTCATTTGTACATAGCTACAGTGTGGATGTGTTAAATCTGAGGTCACAGGCTCCTCCAACAGTGCAACACAATACAACAGATACAATAGTAAAGGTAAGTAAAATAAAATAGAACATATATTGGAATATTGATGTATATGAGTTGCAAACAGATGAATGTTATGGATGTTCTTTCAAAAGTTCAGGTGTTTAACAATCGTATGGCCTGTGGGATGAAACTATACTTGTTACTGTTATTTGTGCACCACCATTAGCTTATTAGAAATAGGAGAGGGGGGTTATGGGAAAGCTGTCAACGTTGTGACTGAGTTGACAGGTGCAAGATTTCTAGTTTGCCGCAGTTTGTGTCATATCTGAGACTTGGCATAAGTTACTATACTTGTAACCGTTATTTGTGCCCCACCATTAGCTTATTAGTAATAGCAGAGGGGGGTTATGGGAAAACTGAGTTGACACGTGCAAAATGTTTTGCCTGCTGCAGTTTGTAGCATATTTGAGACTTGGTATAAGATACTATACTTGTTACTGCAGGACACAATGTCCCATGCATGAGCAGAACAAAGCAGCTCTTTGGACAACACGACATACAGTATGCATTAAAAATGAAGCTCTGGGCGTTCAGTGTTCTGTATATTACAAAAGCAGATCTTTAAAGCGTAAAAGCCCTGGAGACGGAGCGAAAACTTCGATACATTATTCATCCGTGTTGTCCTCATAGTGAGATCTGGAGAGCACGACGCATGTTGCTTCAGCAAACAAAGCCAACACGAGTATATTCTGTGTTTGATGTAGTAATCCTTATGTTGTAGTAAATGTTTACAGTTTGCACGCCGGGTAGACCTCCGTGGTGGGGCTTTGTGTGCCGTTCCCTTTTCTCAAAACAATATATTTTGATGGTATAATTTCAACCCAGTGCAGAGCTTAAACATGCAATTAGCTTCCAATTAGCAACTCAGCAGGCTAAAGGGAATCAAAGGAGTTGACAAATGAACCTGCAGAATGGAACAAGCTAGTGTTGCAATAATTGATTTGATCATGTGTTGTAAGCCATGCTCTTGAGTTTCATCCTTTAGTTTATTTAAAGAGACCATGAATGTGCACATATTGAGCATAGGGTCTTGGAACATGTAATTGTAAAAGGTCCAAAGGTATAGTGCTGTGTAAACTAAAAATAAGTTATTCTTTAGACAGACACATATACTCTCGGTGGACTTGACGAAAGTATTCTGGCTCTTATAGTGTTGTACAATAATATAATAATTCCTTCAATCAGTCTGTGTTTCTATTTTGTTATATCTCCAGAGATGGCAAGAGTACACACCACCTTTACTCAAGTAGAAGTACAGATACTCGTGTTTAAAAATACCCTGGTGAAAGTAGAAGTACTGACTAAACTTCTTTAATCAAGTGAAAGTAAAGGCTTTGAAATGTACTTCAGTAAAAAGTACCCATTACTAGCAGCTGTTTTAAAGAGTACCTGACCTCCCTTTATATTAATAGAACAATAATGTCATTGTTAGCTAATGAATGTTTCCATGCTGAACAACGGCAACATGACAACGTTTCCATTAGTTCTTTAGAGAATCTTATACTGCTGCACAACAATATAATAATTCCTTCAATCAGCAGTGTGTCTGTGTTTCTATTTGGTGTTGGTTATGTCTTGAGTGTCTAAGGTTTCAGATCCACTAGGTTTTGTGTTTTAAACAGCATTTCCTGCCATCCATCATCCTGTTCCAGTCTGTTGATTCAGGAGACGTTCTTTTCTATTTCTGTGGTACACAAACTGCTCTTCAGATATGTGAACACCCCACACTTTCAGAATACAACATTGGCTTCATGAAAGTGTTTCTCTTTCAAACGGAGAGCAGGCACCCGTAAGGATTATTCGACGGTTCACGGTGCTCTAAAGAAGCTGAGCAGGGGAAAACACACATCACAGCAGGAGGCGGGATTTGAACCGCTGCAAACGACGAGGATGCTCTGCTTCCAGCTTCAAATGACAGCGCGGCCTACAGGGAACACCATGAAAGCATCTACACTTGAGAGGCTCCGTTTGAAGGAAGCTTTGCACAGCAAGCAATCCCCCACAAAAGTATGAAAAATAACTAAAAGTTCAATTTGTAATATGGGCATTTAGATTAAGTTCAACCCAGAAAACAGGAACGCTGCAACACCCAGGGAGAGTTTACTGTGTTCCTTTAAGAAGTACAAAGACTGCCATTGTTCTTCAATTACCGTATTTCATGAGCTTTGGGACTTTCCAGAGGAGGAAACTGTTTTAACATTTCTACCACCGCCCAAACATATGTTGGAATTGGATTTGACAGTGTGCGAGCTGGGGATTGTTAGCTACAGTAGGAACCATTAATTGATTAACAAAGCAGTGTGTACTGCAAAGGGGTCGCTAACAGAGGCATCAGAGCTGTTCAGACTCTTTCAGCTCATTATTTCAGTTTAGCAGCACATTACTTCAGTGTCAACACTCTTATTAACCGTGTTTCCACGTAGTTATACTAATGGCGCGTTTCCACTGCAGCGGGTAGCTCGCTTTAAGCGTGCCGAGCCGTGCGGGGCCCGTTTTTGGTTGCATTTCCACTTGGCCTAGTACCGGCTAGCGGGTCCTAATTCACAGTTTTTATGGCCCCATAAAATCGTGGTTCTAGGGCCAGGAACAACCAGGCTGAGTCGGGCTGAGTATGCTAAACTAGAGAGAGAATCGCTGGCAAGGGGGCTACAACTACAACAAGATGAACATATTTGACCGTGATTAATTCTAATACACGTTTCAAAATGATGCCGAAGTAACAACATACTGATACCGGTTAGTAAAAACCATGAATTAATGCTTTGACAAGTCTGCAGACAGACGGCAGGCAAAAACCTTTTAGAATGCTTGTTTTCTGAATGGAGCTTGGCTAAGCTAACGTTATATATGCCCGACCGTCCACACTCACAACAACGGCCTATACAGACATAAATAAACCAGCGACTGTATTCTCCATGACACAGGCAGTCTGTGGTTTGTACTTGTTTAACTTTTGTCTAGTTTCTGAACAGATATGAAGAGCTGTGAGCTCTGAGTGCTAAGAGCTAACGGCTGTGTTGTTTTTCTGGGGCTCTCATTGAAGATGACGTCACGGCTCCGCCTACACTGCGTTACTATAGTAACTACCCCAGTTCCTAAACTGTAATGGAAGCGGAGCATTAAAGTGAGCCGGGCCTAATAAGGCCTAACCAAACCGAGCGAGGCCGAGCGAGGCCTGCAGTGGAAACGCGCCATAAGAAAACAAGCTTTGTAACCCTACCTGCACAAACAGACAGCAAATCAACACCAGATAAATATTAATGTGGCTCTGTGTCGGCTTGATGTGACACTAGCAACTTGTTTAATTATGTTATCGACACACATTTAACCCTGAAATGGTTTCCGTATTATTGCGATACAGTCATTTTGGGAAGTATTAAATGGATGCACTTTATTTCATGAGAGACAGTGGCCGTTTCTCAATCTCGAGGATACTGGTTTCCAAGCCAATATTTCAAGGATGCTACGTCATCGAGTGCCGCCGAAGGACTGTTCCAATCTCCAGCATACTTGGAATTCCACCGAGGCCGCGTCCTTGGTTTGGGGGAAATTTCGAGGCTGCACATGGGTAGACTTCGCGTCCTTAAAATCCCCACAATGCTTTGCGCACGGACCAATTTCAAAAACCCTTGCGGAGAATGGCTGAACCGACGCAGCACACATTTAAATGTAATTATAAAACGGACAAGTCAAATCAAGCAATCTGATTGGTTCTTAGCCGTGATATACTGAGCGTATACCACGGTAGAATTGTAAGTTACTTTTCACAACAAATCAGTATCCCTCCGCGTCTGAGAAAAACAGTATATCGTTGGGCTGAAAAGCAAACTGCTTGCAGTTTGCTTTTCATACTGGAACAAGAAAGCAGCGGAGAAGTAACGGGGCAGAAACCCTCCTTTTTACGCAGCGGTCCAGACATAGACATCAAACGGCAAAACATATTCAGTGTGCAGTTCCTTTGGCATTAGGGCAGGGATATCTAGATACTTTCCAAGGTTTGACATAATGAGTTGTGCTACTTTTAAAGCAAGCAACGATGTTTTCAAATCTGTAATCAAAGAGGTCCGCAAAAACACTATCGACCAATCAGATTGCTTGATTTGACTTTCAGTTTGTCATTTTATAATATATTTACATTTCTTCCGTTACAAAACAAACTTACAAAGCATAAAATAGAAACATTTAAGATTAACTTCGACCTCCGGGGGGTCTTACTATGGAGGAGTGGATTGAGCAGTGCCTATCTCCAGAAAAAAAAAGCACCTAAACGACGACATGCAGAGCTACGTGAAGAGCAGGTAGACGAACTGGAAAATTACCACCATTCAAAAGCTTTCTGATGCGGGTCTTGAAAGCAGATAAATGATGACCGTTAGTGGCCACAGGTGCGAAAGCTCTCTCCAGATCTACTGGAAGCCGAATCCGGGGACCGGAGAAAGTGGAGCAATATTCTCGCCACGCCAAGCAACAGCCTAGAACAACCTCAACCTATACAAGTAACCTCGTAAGCCATGCTACTGATGCTGGACAGTTTTTCAGTGGGTGCACAATAAACGGCAACATACAAATGAATGTAAATAAATAGCCAAATAATGGATCAACGCTCTCTGTCTAATATGTTCGCTAGCTGTTAGTGTTGTTGCATAGCAACCACCTCGCACTATGTTTTGTGCAGAAGGCAACGGAGGGACTATTTTATTTTGAACATCATTATTTACTAATAAAAACTATTTAAATTAGAGTGTGTATTTTTCTTTCATATTGCCACACTTGGTAACCGTTTTATAAAAGCAATAGCTCACTTCAGGCCGTGATATATGCTCATTATATCACAGCTAAGGGGGTTGTCGACCCTCCGCTTCGCGTCGGGCCGAACCACGCCCCTTAGCTGTGATATAATGAGCATATACCACGGCCTGTCGTGAGCTATTGCTTAAGTATAGTGGCGTAGAACATGTGTTGGTAAATATGTTACTTTGTTACATTTGTTTGTTATCACCAAAAATGTGTTCCGTGAAAGAAAAGCAAGTTCATAATTAGATAGACATCGTGAGGTATTTATTTTCGGTACAGTTTATGTTGAAACCGTTAGAGAGAGTGGCACACTTGTTAGCCTGTTCCATTCTTCTTCGTGTTCCGAAGCCGTGGCTTGGAAGCATACTTGCTTTGTTTCTGAAGGAAGTGACTTGGAAGTACACGACTACCAAGCCAGCATCCTCGCGATTGAGAAACGGCCAGGGTGTTTCTCAATGTCGAGTACACTTGCTTGGTAGCACATGTCTTCCGAGTCACTTGCTTCAGAAGTGAGGCAAGAATACTTCCTGGCATTCGGAAAACGAAGAGTGGAACAGGCGAGCAAGTGTGCAGGTGTGCGTCATATGAGAGGCCCTGCCTTACATTTTCCGCCACAGATTTTGTGAAATTGGTCCGTGCGCAAAGCATTGTGGGGATTTTAAAACCGCGGAGTCTACACATGTGCAACCTCGAAATGTCTCCAAAACGAAGTACGCCGGGCTCGGTAGAATTCCAAGCATGCTGGACATTGGAACAGTCCTTCGGCGGCACTCGATGACGCAGTATGCTTGAAATAGTGACTCTGGAGCAGCTTTACTCGACATTGAGAAACACCCACACAGGGTGAAGTCCTCAGGTCATGTGTCTTCATGTCAACAATAAGAGATATCATTTCTATCAAAATACAAAATGGCAGCACACGTTCACTAAGACTTTTGCCATGAGGTGAATTTAGCAATTTGTTCATGTTCATTACTCTATTGGGGATTTTGAAATTATGTTGTTTTTAACAGGATTTTGTAGGTTTTTGTTGAACATATTCACAACTTTGATAATAAGGCATTGAATGTCTGTATCCTTGAGGAATAATTGCCCAAATAAGGGTTTAAAACAGGGGTAAAAAGGTTGGAATAGCATAGAGATTGTTCATGTATTAGCGAGATAGAACGTCAAGTGAAAAAACGTAATTTCTTTTCATAGTCTTCTATAAAATCTGACTTTTCTTTACCCGTTTCTGGCCATGTGTAAAATGCATTTGGATGGGAATAAAGAATATAAGCGGCTTCACAGAATCACATGTGCTCAGATTTTGGGTTGATTATGTGAATATTATTTGAGTACAGACATGTTTAAATCCAAAAAAGCAAGATATAGGACTATTTTATTTTTTTAAAAGGTGGATCAGCAACCTATCCAAGTGTACTTCAGACGCATTTAACAGTAAGACAGTAATGGAAGTGAACATTAGCCCAAAACAAAAGGTTTAAAGACACAAACAAAGACACAGCCCCTCCCAATGTCACCCTGTGTTTTCTGCTGCAAAGCATTGAATCATTCGTGAACTCTAATCTAAATTAAACTGCCAATTAAATATTTAGATCTCCCCATGAGTTCTCCGCAGCAACGCTAGCAACACACCCTGCACGAAACAAACAGCAGTTCTTTATGTGTTTGTTCATATGAATTATGAATTGTCTTCAGTAAATAACCTTGGGGATGTGTGATTGTCTCTCAAAACGTTCACTCTGTCAATTATTCTGGACTCTCAGACTTTAGTTTTAGTCCAAAGGTTCTGAGTCGTGGTCTTCTTGCATCTTTGAAACATGAATCTGCTGTAATGGATGTGTGTGCCACTCCTAAATTAAAACATGTAGGTTGGTAGTTATCCCTCTGCTCCTGTCAGGATGATATGAAAAGGAAATGTTTGTTTAGTTATTTCCTTTTTTCTTAAAGTGCACCTATTTGTAGGCATATATTATGGGTCTCAGATATATACAAATAACTAAAAACATGTCTATGATATGTTTTGCTCAAAATACAAACCATGCATTTTAGAAATCCCTCATACCCCTCTTTTGCAGCCCTGTTAGAGAAACGCGGATTTTGGGGAGGCGGAGCTAATTCCTGATCAGAATTCTACCGGAGATAAAGTTAAATTCTGCTGTGATAAAACGCCATCCTGTTCTAAACCACATCAAGGATTATGTCTGAAACAGTATGGAGCTCAAATGCTTTTTCTCTTGCGGGTTTATCACAAGGTGAGTTCTTTTTTTATTTCCTGCTTTTTAAACACGTGCTCTCCAGTACAGGTTAGCTCTGAGTGTTAGTGATGCTAATGTAAACAAAGACGAGATTACGTCGAAAACACGTCAGGCATTGTTTCTGATAGCAGCTCTCTGCGGGTCCGCCGCCAATTTGACATCAGATCGGCAGCAAATCTGTATCCGCTCGTTGTACCCCCGTTTTTAAAAGATGTGGGTACGGAGGAAAAGAGAAAGGGTTTTATTTTCTGACGCTGCGTGAGTTCCCCGACGCACCGGGGACACATGTTGATGTATAAAAGACATCAACAAGTGCATTTTGCATGCTAGGTCCCCTTTAATTCTCTACTTTCTTACTTGCTTCTAACATCGTATGACGTTTGTTTAAATCTTAAAGAGGCCCTATTGTGCGTTTTTCCCTTTGGTCATAGTGTGTTCCGTATATACACTGAACAAAAATATAAACGCAACACTTTTGTTTTTGCTCCCATTTTTCATGAGATGAACTCAAAGATCTAAAAATTTTCTATTTACACAAAATAACCATTTCTCTCAAATATTGTTCACAAATCTGAAAAATTTGTGATAGTGAGCACTTCTCCTTTGCCGAGATAATCCATCCCACCTCACAGGTGTGGCATATCAAGATGCTGATTAGACAGCATGATTATTGCACAGGTGTGCCTTAGGCTGGCCACAATAAAAGGCCACTCTGAAACGTGCATTTTTGCCATGGTGGTGGTGGGGTTATGGTATGGGCAGGCGTATGTAATGGACGACGAACACAGGCCACTCGATTCACAACATTACCCTAATCCTACCCCTACCCCTCACACCAGATACTGACTGGTTTTCGGACCCCCCAGACCCCCCCAATAAAGCAAAACTGCACGTTTCAGAGTGGCCTTTTATTGTGGCCAGCCTAAGGCACACCTGTGCAATAATCATGCTGTCTAATCAGCATCTTGATATGCCACACCTGTGAGGTGGGATGGATTATCTCGGCAAAGGAGAAGTGCTCACTATCACACATTTTTTCAGATTTGTGAACAATATTTGAGAGAAATTATTATTTTGTGTATATAGAAAATATTTTAGATCTTTGAGTTCATCTCATAAAAAATGGGAGCAAAAACAAAAGTGTTGCGTTTATATTTTTGTTCAGTGTAATTTAGTGCATGCAAATGGTCTGCAGAGGCTAAAATCCCTGTTTTCCCTCCAGAGCTTCTCTCTTATTGGCAAAATACAATAATTAATTGATATAACTTGACACATTTTCATAATCGGGCTCTTTTAATAAACGTATTCTCAGAACTAAATGACACAAAAAAGAATAAAATTATCTCTTTATAAAAATGTTATTGTGAAAAGCCATATTTGAAATGACAACAATGACGATAAAGTATTGCCTCGACTATAGACCACATATTTTAATGTTGTCTACCAAGATTATACACATGATAAACAAGCAGCAAACTTTTATGCGATACTAAGAGTCTACATTTCTCTTGAAAAAGCTAAATACTCAGAGAACAACACCGACACCTTCTTTGGTTTGACATCACTCTTTTTAGTTGTCTATTTCTATTTCTTTGTTCATTCCTTTGTTTATTTTGCTCGTCTCAGGCTCTGTGCGATGACAATTCATACGTCCAACATGTCTTCTTCATCTGTCTTAGTCTACACTAATTCTTGTCCATGTTCGCCCGCCTGCTTAAAATAGACGTGATTGTTTTATCTGGCGAACATCGAGCCGTCTGCACTCATCTATCTTCCTGCTTTTCTCACAACTCAGAACATCCAGTTTCTCTCTGCTCTTCTCTATCTCCCCTCTGTATGCTGTCTACTTGTGTTAGTCACTCCATCCCTATGGTGTTCCTTTTTTATTTCTCATCTCTTTCCAGTATTCCTTTCAAACTTTGTCTGC
>CM053242.1:56420512-56465512 GCA_028583405.1 Pogonophryne albipinna
GTCGGTTCTCCTTAGCAACAGTCTGCTAGTGGATCATGACAGACCTCTGGAATGTCTAAATTGACCAATCAGATTCAAGTATTCAACTAAACCATGTAATAGTTTGTTTTGACTCCTATTTCTCTCGTAGTTGTCTGTTCTGCGTCAGTCTTTATTGTTCAAGCTTATAAAGTAAGGATCTCAGTGAGATTTTGACATATTTTAAGTTGAGTAAAGTTAGGTTAAAAGCATTACAGGGAGTTATAAAAAGAGGTAAAACAAGGAGGTCGTTTGGCTTCATAAATGTGTGTTTCCTCTGCGAGTCAAGGCCTTAAACCTTTTCTCTGATTTTCAGCCCAAAGCCAAGTTAAAGAGCACAGTTTCATCATAAAACCCAGAGAGGCACTCCTTGCACTTTTGTCCATATAAATAATAAAGCATGTCTCGCTTTCTGAGCCCAAAAGCATTTAGCTGCAGGATCAGCAGTTCATCGATGAAGATGGGAAGATTTAAGCAATATGAGGCAACTGGGAAAACACGCGTTCAGCCCTTAGAACATTTTCCTACTGAATAGAAAGCTTCTAATATATTCTTAGACCTTCACCTCCATTAGTGAGGTGATGCATATGATCATGTGCCAGGTGTAGCTTGCAGGGAAGAACACACATGACAGTTTTTTATTTAATTTGGTACATTTTAGCACTGTTTCTTTCACACACAAACACACTTTTTCTCTCCTTTTTTGATTATATTCAGGCTTCTCTGATCGCACTTTAGGTTACATCTGAATTAAATGTCAACGCGTTTTCACATCAGAGGAGATCTCCGACAGTCTGTACCCACATATCATACCAAGGAGAATATCTTTGGATTGTACGAGTTTGAATATTTAAGGCCTGCCTTTGTGTCATATCTTCACCTCAAACCTTCCAATTATATCGTAATAAAAGGAGGCATAAGGCACGAGGTAGTTCACGACAACCCCTGGATCAAATATATGGTGACATTTAAAAAGATACTGCAGAAAAACCACATGCATCACTGGTTTCTGAGGTATGGCACCAGTGTGTGAGAAGCATTCAAGTGTCTGTTTGTGTAATAAAAGGCACATGCAGGCAGTAGGAAACGTTCTGCATGACAAATATTTAGCTTTTTCACGTCAAACACTATTTACACAGTGAAAGGAAAATCTGTTTTCAGTGTCAAACACGTTCTTTCTTAGACTAAAACATTCGTAGGACTATTTGTCAGAGTGAAATTATGGCATAAAGACGCTTGTTTAAAGGTTTGACATTTTGGTTCACTCAATTAAAAACAAAGAGCTCAATTATTCTTCTGAGCATTCATCAAGGTAAAGGAAACCAGCGCCATGTTATGTTTTTGGTTACAATTCATTGACGACAAGCGTCCAGGCAGAGCACAAGCTTTGATGTTGTGTTATATATCTAGTGAGGTTGCACAATTATCGATATTAAAGAGCGTTTCAAGTTGCAGAAGATAACAAGCTTCTTCCTCTTTTGAATAACGTCATAGATCATTAGGTTAGTGAGCATGTGCCAGTTCGACATTATTAAAGCCATGAGATGTTATATTATCACTCTGAGGCGTCGCAGCCACTCTTCCTATCAGCTGATTTATAGCGCACATCAGAGCTAATTCCACCGACTTCCACCCCGCGTCGCTCCGTCTGCAACACTGATCGACCTGCCCTTTGTATCTCCATAAGCCCGCCTGCCGCTCACTAATAGAGGAGGTGTAAAGTTACTTTGTGACCTTAATAAAACCTTCACTTTGTTCTTTACCTTCCAACCACATCCTGAATCAAGTGGCTCAGCGGCTCGTGGACATAAAAGCAAACATGCCGAGCGTCTCCGGACACTAAATCTGCCCTGCAACAAGATCCACTGCTCCTCTCCCTTCCTGTAGTTTGACTCCTGCGTGAAGCTGAGACACAAGTTATCACATCAGAGCGCTTCCAAATAAAGAGGGTGAGAAACTACACCAGTGGAAGGAGGAGGTTTGGGAACATTTAAAGACCCCCTATTATTTTTATTTGTTGAATACACGGAGGCGTGTGGCGCAGTGGGTTGCGCGTTGGTGTTGGGGTCAGGGGAGCACAGGTTCAAACCCCACTGCAGTCAGCGTGTCGTTGTGTCCCTGAGACACTTCACCCCAAATTGCTCCCGTGGGGATTGTCCACAGTATTGAGTATGTAAGTCGCTTTGGATAAAAGCGTCTAACAAGTGACATGTGATGTTGCAGTGTTCCCTGTAGTGTGTACAATGTTGCGTTGTATATGCAACCTCTCAAAATAGGTTTTTAGTAGAGCGAAAAGTTAAACCTTGAACACCTGAACAACAACAGGAGAGGACTCTTTAAAGTAGAGACACTACATACTGATATACACCTGAACATCAGCAGGAGAGGACTCTTTAAAGTAGAGACACTACATACTGATATACACCTGAACATCAGCAGGAGAGGACTCTTTAAAGTAGAGACACTACATACTGATATACACCTGAACATCAGCAGGAGAGGACTCTTTAAAGTAGAGACACTACATACTGATAAACACCTTAACATCAGCAGGAGAGGACTCTTTAAAGTAGAGGCACTACATACTGATATACACCTGAACATCAGCAGGAGAGGACTCTTTAAAGTAGAGACACTACATACTGATATACACCTGAACATCAGCAGGAGAGGACTCTTTAAAGTAGAGACACTACATACTGATATACACCTGAACATCAGCAGGAGAGGACTCTTTAAAGTAGAGACACTACATACTGATATACACCTGAACATCAGCAGGAGAGGACTCTTTAAAGTAGAGACACTACATACTGATATACACCTGAACATCAGCAGGAGAGGACTCTTTAAAGTAGAGACTACATACTGATATAAACCTGAACATCATCAGGAGAGGACTCTTTAAAGTAGAGACACTACATACTGATATACAACCTGAACATCAGCAGGAGAGGACTCTTTAAAGTAGAGACACTACATACTGATATACACCTGAACATCAGCAGGAGAGGACTCTTTAAAGTAGAGACACTACATACTGATATACACCTGAACATCAGCAGGAGAGGACTCTTTAAAGTAGAGACACTACATACTGATATACTCCTGGAAATGAGCATAGCCCCTTTAAGGTCGCGAGGTTACACTAGAACTCAAATTAAGTATTCAGTTTGAGTGTTTTCTGAATTGCTATGCTGAAAATGTTGCAACATCTTTCATTGGAAGGGAACAATAGTCTGCAGAAAATAAGAAAGCCAAAGGTTACGATGTTTCAACGACAGAATTTCTCCCCACGATGGATTGCAGGGAACAGTCTAGACTTGTAAATAAAAAAACAAGAACTTCTGAAATGTTACAAAAGCTTAATATTTAGTAACGTTTTTTTTGAATATTTAGCAATTAGCAAGTCCCACAGCCGGGCGCTTCAACAAAGCATTTATGGTAAAACGTATTTTTGCTTTGGCACTTCCCTCGGTCCCTGAACTCAACAAAGTATTTAGGTTGTATACACAGCTGACTGTGTTGGGGTGGGGGGCTTTGTTCTGGCTGTTTAACGATGCAAAGGCAGAACTGCAGCTCCATTTGAGAATGAAAGTTTGATGAAGCATTCTCTCTTCCTTTCACAAATTATTCACCATGAGTACCAGTTCAGAAATAAAGTCAAACGCAGACAGGATGAGGCCTGGACGTTTGTTTAGCAACACGATAACACTTTATGGTCTGCAAGGTTAGCATTGGGACATATTGAATTAATGAGCATTTGTTTACTCTTTAATTGTAATGTTTTAATTAAATATCTTAATTGTTCCTGGGACCTAAACTGAGGGGATACTAAATCAGCCAATTTAGAATTTTGAGCTCAGATTTTATTTGGTTTAAAACTAAAAAGCTATGTATGTATTTGTTCCTACCATGAGGTCAAAATAATGACTAAAAAAACTAATAATATTAATTTAGTTACATTTGAGCCTCAAACCGATGTTGTTTGAGTATCATTAAAAATCCTATTTCATTCCCGTGAAATTAACGATAGGGAGACATAAAACTAGCCTCAAGTTATTTAAAGGTGGGGTCGGTAATTTTGGTGAAACCAGCTCGAGTGCGCTAGAATTTGAAAATACACAGCCGGAAGAAATCTGCCACTTCCTCACAGAGCCCCTCCTCCAACACACACGAACGCGCACATGACCAATGAGGCACGAGATAAGTTTGTGCCCAGATGGAAAGCTGACAGGCAGGTAGGCCATCCAGTTACTTTAGCCGGCTCAGATGATTGGTCGTGCTTTTTACAGTACCACGGCTTCCAGAGATGACATTGTTTTATGGATTTTTTGTCAAAGCACTTCAGATATTCATTGCTATCGGGATGTTAAGAGCATTCCATGGAATATAACAACAAGTGTATCTCGAGCCGGTTTCTCAAACTTACCTACCCCACCTTTAAATAGAAACCTTTGAATACTATTATAATATTTTTAGAGCAAAACAGGGCATGCTTGGTGTCAGTAATCTGAGATGTACTTACTGTAGGTGTAAGTAAAGAGAGGGCATTTAAAGTTATCATTATATGTGAAAAGTCAAACCTAAAATTCAAAGTTAACCACTGAAGATTCACTCTAGGAAGCATCTTAACAAGTTATAGAAGCATCTTAAGGATTATGTGTAAAGCAATAGATGGAGAGTACTTTTTAAACGTGTAATGCTCTGATAGCCAAGTAAGTCATAGCATCAACACAAGTACACTAAATGAAATATACGTACAGAAACAGGGTGCAGCAACACTGTTTCTGGCTCTGAGCCGTTCACACACAGTGACACAGAAAGAAACTCAGCTCTGCTAAATGTTCCCAGCAGGGTGATTTTAGCAGCTCTGTCCCAATTCTATTCTGCATAATAACTTTATCTGGGTTTTCAGTTTGCAGGGCAACTCACACTGGGAAACTGACACAAGTTGGGAACTCAAAGATGTCAGCATGTGGGCTAATACCGCTCGACTCATGCAAAGCAGACTTGATGGAAACTATTGTCCCAGAATTCAATGTGTGGAGCTAAAATTAAAAGCAATTATGGATGATGGAGGGCAACAGAACAAAAGATGATTCGGTTGGATTGAAATTGTTTATGCAGATATTTCTATGGAAGAAGTGCTCCAAAATTGGTCGAATTAAAACTTTAATTTCTTCCGTTCAAAGCGCTCGATTGACAGTAAGCAAACAGTCCATATATAGTAGTTTAGTAGAATTGTTGAAGTAATGAGTTATTTCAATGAACACCATGCAATGATAAATTAAATACAGTATATAACATTAGGAAGTGGGGCTATCTGTCGCTTTACGTTTTTAAACCTATTTTTGGCAACCGTTAGAGAAGAGGCATTTTAATGGAGTTTGTTCACTTTACTGATCCTCAGTACTCGTCGTTACACCATTTAAAATTTTTTTAGGGTTAGGGCCCTGACACACCAGTTTCAGGCCGTCTCTGAGCACTTCTTGCACTCACTTTGACGTTTGTACCAGACTATTGGTACTTTTTGGTTTGATTCTGCACTTTGAATCGCTTGTTTTGCCCGTCTGTGCGAGTAATCAAACTGATTGGCTGTTCAGTTATAGAAAGCAAATCAGTGCATGAGAAGAGAAACCCACAAGTGCTATGTAAGTGAAGGACTCCATTATTAAATTGCATGTCAAAAAGCTAGACGCTTATTGCATATTGGGGTTAAAAGATTTGCCACAGGAAGTTTGTTAAGCACATTTTTCGAGTGGCCAGACTGTGGTACTACAACTTCAAAAAGGTTACACACAGAAATCTATTTTCATTTTTCATTGTCATGTCATCTGATCATTTTAACCCTCAAATATATTCACAACTGTCTGGAATGAAGCTAAGTAAGCGGTGAGGATGCGTGGTGTAATTATTGGTCAGTAAAAGCTTGTTTGTTTTAAGGCTTGTTTATTTTTGTATATCAATACAGAGGCTTGTTTCCCATTTTAAATAACTTCAACAAACTACCATCGTCTGCTATGGGAGTTATTTCCTCATGTGCTGATTGGTTCTTGGTTATAGTCTTTGCAGGGTCTTTTTTTCAAAGTTTGTGACCAGAATGCATTTATGTTTGGTGTGTTGTGTCCTTCAAGGCTTGGTCAAGGTAGAAAAAGGGTTCAGGTAGAGGTGAGCGGGACATTAGGGCTTAAGTGCTTTAGGTTGTAAACGTGTTGTATCCTGCATGTGTGTACTTTAATGTGTGGATGCTAGGGCTTTTCAGTCGATAAGTGCATGCTTACAGTATACAGTATGTGTGTGTGGGTGTGGGTGTGTGTGTGTGCCTGGTTGAGCTCTAGTGACATAAGTGCCAGACTCTGACACAAGAACTTGTCCACATCCATCAGGATCACGGCCATCATCTCTTGACCCTCTCCTTGTTCTATCTCCTCTCCTCCAGTTGTGCTCTTCAGATACTGTCTCTTCCACTCACATTTTGGAGATGTACACACACACACACACACACACACACACACACACACACACACACACACACACACACACACACACACACACACACACACACACACACACACACACACACACACACACACACACACACACACACACACACACACACACACACACACACACACACACACACACACACACACACACACTTCACTCTCTCCATCACTCATCCACATGCTCGTGTTTTCTCTCGGTAACAAGCTGACAACAGACCTCCTGCTCAGCATGTCTTCTCCTGACAGATTCTGGATTGAACCTATGGCCCATCGTACTGCAGTGGGAAAGAAGAAAGACTCATGTATGCCCTCCCTGAAGCAATGCATTGTGGGACAGCACCCTGACATACTTTCCTCCACTCTTTGCCAAGCAGAAACAGCTCGCAACACACATTCACAATTGAGAAATAATGGCTGCATTATTAGTGTTTCTGCAGCAAATGATTATCTTTTGATAGCCAGCAGTGTACACACACACACACACACACACACACACACACACACACACACACACACACACACACACACACACACACACACACACACACACACACACACACACACACACACACACACACACACACACACACACACACACACACACACACACACACATCTTGTTAACCATTATGTACGATAAGAATATTAATGTATGCAGATCAGGAACTGTGATTAGAAATCATTTAGAATATCTTTCAAAGCAGGGAGCTTAATTAATTTAAGCTTTAATTAATGGATTCTATTATAACACATTCTCTCTGTATTATTTTCAGCTGGTGTGTTGGAGCCTGCAGGTGTCTCAGCTCTGATTCACGTTGCATGACTCAAATCTCTATACAAAACCAATAATGACTAAGCAGCATGATTCATATTTATTCCTACTGGTTCTATAAAAGCAATAAAATGTCAAACGTTTGTTTTTCATGAAATATGTTGCTGTTTTTAAAATGTTCTGAGTATGAATGTACACCATTTAATCTCCCTGCTTTGAAAGTAAACAAAACACTCTTCTTCTATTCTTCACATTTGCTAAGATTAATTTTGGATATCCATTGAAATCGTTTATTCTTGTTGCCGTTGTAAGAGTTATGTGTTTAGCTCATGGCAAATTACCTCAGTATTTATTTTAGAATGTGTTAAAGGGGCCCTTTTATACTAATTTGTACTTTCATATCAGTATGTAGTGTCTCTCCTTTAAAGAGTCCTCTCCTGCTGATGTTCAGGTGTATATCAGTATGTAGTGTCTCTCCTTTAAAGAGTCCTCTCCTGCTGATGTTCAGGTGTATATCAGTATGTAGTGTCTCTCCTTTAAAGAGTCCTCTCCTGCTGATGTTCAGGTGTATATCAGTATGTAGTGTCTCTACTTTAAAGAGTCCTCTCCTGCTGATGTTCAGGTGTATATCAGTATGTAGTGTCTCTACTTTAAAGAGTCCTCTCCTCCTGATGTTCAGGTGTATATCAGTATTTAGTGTCTCTCCTTTAAAGAGTCCTCTCCTGCTGATGTTCAGGTGTATATCAGTATGTAGTGTCTCTACTTTAAAGAGTCCTCTCCTGCTGATGTTCAGGTGTATATCAGTATGTAGTGTCTCTCCTTTAAAGAGTCCTCTCCTGCTGATGTTCAGGTGTATATCAGTATGTAGTGTCTCTCCTTTAAAGAGTCCTCTCCTGCTGATGCTCAGGTGTATATCAGTATGTAGTGTCTCTCCTTTAAAGAGTCCTCTCCTGCTGATGTTCAGGTGTATATCAGTATGTAGTGTCTCTCCTTTAAAGAGTTCTCTCCTGCTGATGTTCAGGTGTATATCAGTATGTAGTGTCTCTACTTTAAAGAGTCCTCTCCTGCTGATGTTCAGGTGTATATCAGTATGTAGTGTCTCTCCTTTAAAGAGTCCTCTCCTGCTGATGTTCAGGTGTATATCAGTATGTAGTGTCTCTCCTTTAAAGAGTCCTCTCCTGCTGATGCTCAGGTGTATATCAGTATGTAGTGTCTCTCCTTTAAAGAGTCCTCTCCTGCTGATGTTCAGGTGTATATCAGTATGTAGTGTCTCTCCTTTAAAGAGTTCTCTCCTGCTGATGTTCAGGTGTATATCAGTATGTAGTGTCTCTACTTTAAAGAGTCCTCTCCTGCTGATGCTCAGGTGTATATCAGTATGTAGTGTCTCTCCTTTAAAGAGTCCTCTCCTGCTGATGCTCAGGTGTATATCAGTATGTAGTGTCTCTCCTTTAAAGAGTCCTCTCCTGCTGATGTTCAGGTGTATATCAGTATGTAGTGTCTCTCCTTTAAAGAGTTCTCTCCTGCTGATGTTCAGGTGTATATCAGTATGTAGTGTCTCTACTTTAAAGAGTTCTCTCCTGCTGATGTTCAGGTGTATATCAGTATGTAGTGTCTCTACTTTAAAGAGTCCTCTCCTGCTGATGTTCAGGTGTATATCAGTATGTAGTGTCTCTACTTTAAAGAGTCCTCTCCTGCTGATGTTCAGGTGTATATCAGTATGTAGTGTCTCTACTTTAAAGAATCCTCTCCTGCTGATGTTCAGGTGTATATCAGTATGTAGTGTCTCTTCTTTAAAGAGTCCTCTCCTGCTGATGTTCAGGTGTATATCAGTATGTAGTGTCTCTACTTTAAAGAGTCCTCTCCTGCTGATGTTCAGGTGTATATCAGTATGTAGTGTCTCTTCTTTAAAGAGTCCTCTCCTGCTGATGTTCAGGTGTATATCAGTATGTAGTGTCTCTCCTTTAAAGAGTTCTCTCCTGCTGATGTTCAGGTGTATATCAGTATGTAGTGTCTCTACTTTAAAGAGTCCTCTCCTGCTGATGTTCAGGTGTATATCAGTATGTAGTGTCTCTCCTTTAAAGAGTTCTCTCCTGCTGATGTTCAGGTGTATATCAGTATGTAGTGTCTCTACTTTAAAGAGTCCTCTCCTGCTGATGTTCAGGTGTATATCAGTATGTAGTGTCTCTCCTTTAAAGAGTCCTCTCCTGCTGATGTTCAGGTGTATATCAGTATGTAGTGTCTCCACTTTAAAGAGTCCTCTCCTGCTGATGTTCAGGTGTATATCAGTATGTAGTGCCTCTACTTTAAAGAGTCCTCTCCTGCTGATGTTCAGGTGTATATCAGTATTTAGTGTCTCTACTTTAAAGAGTCCTCTCCTGCTGATGTTCAGTGTATATCATTATGTAGTGTCTCTACTGGGACATGTCTCCATTCTTTTTTAAGGGGTTAACTACAATACAAATATGCACGCACAACAAAGAGGATAGTAAGTCTCATTCAGAACAGTTATGTCTTTACAATAGACAGAAGCACACTTCAGGTGCATCAGCGTTTCAACAGGCTCTTTCCTGGCTTTTAGGTTTGATTTAATTGTCAGTAAAATGAAAAAGGCAGCCTAATAAGTCAATTACAGGGCCTCTGGTTGGAGACGTCAGAAAGGCCTTCAGCTCACAGTCAGCGTGACAGTGACCTTGAGCAGATTTTGAATCCGGAGAGCATGAAATATTCATGAATACTAAAGAGGGAGCTGCTGCGTGTGAGAGTGTGTGAGCTCTGGTGTGTGAGACATTGTGTGTGTGGGTGCCTCCTCGCTTTAGGATACATGAGCTACATGTGTGCATACGTGTGTAATGAAGCTCCTGAAAACACACAGACAGAGGTTGTTAGTCAGAGTGAGAGAAAGAGACATGTGTGAGCTCGGGGCGAAGAGTGAAGAGTACAGTGAGAACACACATGAGAAGGAGGTGAGCTGCCAGGTGGAGCTGGAGCTGTACAACTATTCACTTTAAAGCCTTTCTTCACTCATTCGGTCTATTCTGTACCTGTGTGTGTGTGGGAGAAGTACTGGTACAAGTGAAAGCCCTGCTGCAGACACTGTAATGCAGCACCAGACACTTTTTACGCTGCTATGGGCAGTCTTGCACTAATGTACATTTCCCAAATATTTGGAAGTGACTGTTATTTTGTATCTATTGATTGTTGTGCTTTTATTTATATCTTAACCTGTTAGGACCCAGAGAGAGGACCCTAATCCGGGTCCTGCGGGTAGTTTTTTCACAAAACTGTGTCTCAGGGCTTCTTAATATTTAAAAAACTATGAATGTGTCATACTCACTTAACGGTTATAAACTCAACTAACTGAAGATACAAACCATTTTTACCTTGTCTCACAAGAAGCGCCTAAATTAGCCCTGAGTGAAAAAATGCTAACGCACTTAGCACAGAACTAACTGCACATACAAGACATCCGATTAAAGCTGAGATTCCTGAGACTGTGTGCATATGTATACATGTGTCTGTCTGTTATATATATATATATATATATATATATATATATATATATATATATATATTTGTATTTTTGTATGCAGGATAGTGGGAAACGGTATTTTGATCTCTCTGTCTACACAAACGGAAAGATTGACAATAAAGTTGACTTTGAGAACTGCTTCATATTGCAGCCTTTCTTCAGTCATTCTGTCTATTCTTTACCCCTATAGAGACGGAAGAAGTACTCAGATCTGGTACTTGAGTAAAAGTAGAAGTACTCAGATCTGGTACTTGAGTAAAAGTAGAAGTACTCAGATCTTGTACTTGAGTAAAAGTAGAAGTACTCAGATCTTGTACTTGAGTAAAAGTAGAAGTACTCAGATCTGGTACTTGAGTAAAAGTAGAAGTACTCAGATCTTGTACTTGAGTGAAAGTAGAAGTACTCAGATATTGTACTTGAGTAAAAGTAGAAGTACTCAGATATTGTACTTGAGTAAAAGTAGAAGTACTCAGATCTTGTACTTGAGTGAAAGTAGAAGTACTCAGATCTTGTACTTGAGTAAAAGTAGAAGTACTCAGATCTTGTACTTGAGTAAAAGTAGAAGTACTCAGATCTTGTACTTGAGTGAAAGTAGAAGTACTCAGATCTTGTACTTGAGTGAAAGTAGAAGTACTCAGATCTTGTACTTGAGTAAAAGTAGAAGTACTCAGATCTTGTACTTGAGTGAAAGTAGAAGTGCTCAGATCTTGTACTTGAGTAAAAGTAGAAGTGCTCAGATATCGTACTTGAGTAAAAGTAGAAGTACTCAGATATTGTACTTGAGTAAAAGTAGAAGTACTCAGATCTTGTACTTGAGTGAAAGTAGAAGTACTCAGATATTGTACTTGAGTAAAAGTAGAAGTACTCAGATATTGTACTTGAGTAAAAGTAGAAGTACTCAGATCTTGTACTTGAGTGAAAGTAGAAGTACTCAGATCTTGTACTTGAGTAAAAGTAGAAGTACTCAGATCTTGTACTTGAGTAAAAGTAGAAGTACTCAGATCTTGTACTTGAGTGAAAGTAGAAGTACTCAGATCTTGTACTTGAGTGAAAGTAGAAGTACTCAGATCTTGTACTTGAGTAAAAGTAGAAGTACTCAGATATTTTACTTGAGTAAAAGTAGAAGTACTCAGATCTTGTACTTGAGTGAAAGTAGAAGTGCTCAGATCTTGTACTTGAGTAAAAGTAGAAGTACTCAGATATCGTACTTGAGTAAAAGTAGAAGTACTCAGATATTGTACTTGAGTAAAAGTAGAAGTACTCAGATCTTGTACTTGAGTGAAAGTAGAAGTACTCAGATCTTGTACTTGAGTAAAAGTAGAAGTACTCAGATATTTTACTTGAGTAAAAGTAGAAGTACTCAGATCTTGTACTTGAGTGAAAGTAGAAGTGCTCAGATCTTGTACTTGAGTAAAAGTAGAAGTACTCAGATATCGTACTTGAGTAAAAGTAGAAGTACTCAGATATTGTACTTGAGTAAAAGTAGAAGTACTCAGATATTGTACTTGAGTAAAAGTAGAAGTACTCAGATCTTGTACTTGAGTGAAAGTAGAAGTACTCAGATCTTGTACTTGAGTAAAAGTAGAAGTACTCAGATATCGTACTTGAGTAAAAGTAGAAGTACTCAGATCTTGTACTTGAGTAAAAGTAGAAGTACTCAGATATCGTACTTGAGTAAAAGTAGAAGTACTCAGATATTGTACTTGAGTAAAAGTAGAAGTACTCAGATCTTGTACTTGAGTGAAAGTAGAAGTACTCAGATCTTGTACTTGAGTAAAAGTAGAAGTACTCAGATATTTTACTTGAGTAAAAGTAGAAGTACTCAGATCTTGTACTTGAGTGAAAGTAGAAGTACTCAGATCTTGTACTTGAGTAAAAGTAGAAGTACCAGAGTGTAGGAATACTCGGTTAAAAGTCCTGCATTCAAAGTGAAAGTAGAAAAGTATTAAGTTACAGCACATTTAGGTAATTGTGTATTTAGTGGGTAGCCATGTAATAAATGGGATAATGTGAAGCACGGCGGTCATTAATGAGAAAAGACAGGATGAGAGACGGGAGAGGGACTCAGATTGATCTCATACATCATATTCCACTTGTATAAAGACTCTTCTTGCATTGTTTCTATTTGTATTTACTTGCACTATTTTATCTGTTTCCTTTGTTCTATGTCCTATATATATGTTGCGCTGTTGGACCTACGTTTGTCATTGACACATCAACACTGTAATCTAAATCTGTAAAGTAACTAAAGGTATTACACAACTGTAGTGGAGTAGAAGTACACCATTTACCAGTTTCTCTTTTCACGCATGTTGAGATTCACCGCTGAGTGAAAGAGTCCCGAAGGTAGGGATGGAAAATTCCGTGTCTTTGTGACCGTCTTAAAACGTTTCCCTCCATTGCTCTTTTTTTAATATATGTATTCAGAGTTCTACATCCTGCAATGCAAACTCAGGCAGAGTTTGGGAGGGATCCTTTGAATACATTTGCATCCTATTAACTCATCAACCCCGCTCACTTGAAAGGGATGCCTTGATGAGGAACACCAGCAAATGACTGTAAGTCTGCTTCCTCTCTCCTCTCTCCTCCTCAGCTAACTCTCCTCTGACTGTACAGTTCACTTCCTGTGTGTGTTGTGTTCCTCATTACAGAGCGTTACACTGGAATATCCCTCATCCTCTGAAGTGCTGAACACTTCCTGTAACCCTGTCTCTTTTGTCTCTCAGCGTGAGGTCAAGCCTCTCCTCTGTGTTTCCTCAGGGCATCACTGTCACATATATCATTCCATGTGTGTCTTATGTCTCAATGCACACCGAACAATACACACGACTACATGTATTACGAGGGGCTTTGAGATGATGTGAAGGTGGGGGATATACATGTGCATGCTGATTTGTAATCAATGTCATAATGTATGTGGAAACATTAGTACAACTGTCTTTTTTTAATGTATATTTGAGTTTTGTATGTCTTATAAAAATGGACCTAGAGTCTCTTCAAATAAAGCTGATGATGATGATGTACATAATGATATATCCAAAAGCAGAACAGGAAGTGATATGATCTTAACTAATACTGCTTTTACTTGATTTCATGAAAATGAACTTGTTACCCGACTTACATACTCAATACTGTGGACAATCCACGCAGGAGCACTTTGGGGTGAAGTGTCTCAGGGACACAACGACATGCTGACTGCAGTGGGTTTGAACCTGTGACCCCCTGATCCAAACACCAACGCACAACCCACTGCGCCACACACCTCCCAAAATATGTATTTTGTTGTAATGCTGCAAGCACATCCAGGTCAACATAAGTATAGACAATGTTAGTCTGTTTATCTTTGCACTTTAAAATGGAGGTTGCAATTTGTAAAACCAAATGGGAAACAGCTTGCTAAGCTAAGTAGTTAGTCACATTCAGCTTCATCAAATACTTTTTAATTGTCTTTTTAACTGTTTTAAGTGCCTTGGCTAACTTTAAAAAAATTATTGTATGTCTTTATTTTAGATTTTCTTTTGGGAAATATGACATTCAAGAATCCAAAAGACGGAGCTTTACACTTTGGGTGAAATGACAGGCTTAACACGACATTGCACAACAAGAAAAGTCAATATCAAAAGATATTATGGTGTGGTTATTATAATACTAAGTCTATTCTTTACTGGCCATTTTTGGTGTTGTGCAACATATATATTTAAGCAATCTCTTGTGTGAAACCGTGAAATATGAATAAAGCAATATGACGAATAATTGAAATGCAAAAACACTTTAAATTATCGAACTGCTTCATGATATTATTAATCAATCGCTCTTTAACAACCTGCCGTTTGCTTCGTCAGGGTTCAGCAGCCGCAGGAGGACGTCACTGTGATTAATGAGCGTAATTAGTCTAAGTAATATTAATCATTACAGTGTTGAATAAGAAACATTTTTTAAGCTTTTAAGGATTATCGCCTGCAGTGCACATACCACTTTGTTATAGCCTGTCACTTTCCGTCAAAATCATACTGTGTGGTTTTACACTCCCATCAATCTGCAGACCCTAAAAACAGCTTCTAGTCATTTAAGAATTAGCATATCTACAAAGTTATGTTCGTCATAAGGAGATTAAGCATCCTTTAAATCTCACACAGGCTCTCTCACACACACACACACAAACACCGTATATGTGTGAAAGTAATTGGTTACTCTGCTGTTTACCAAACTTAGTGAGCTAACGCAATTGCACAATTAAACTTGTTAAATCTTGTTAATTAAAACAACAAAGACGTCAATACAAATCAATTAGCGGTTCAGAAGTTGGAGAGAGGAAGTGGCGTTTAGAAGTCGGATGAGAAAACTCACAATGACAGGAAATCTCTCACTAATCGGATACTAACTAACACTTGTTGGATTTTACATGTAATCTGGGACAAGGATGGACACACAGCAATGTACTGTAATATGTTGAAAACACCTATTTGTATGAATTAAAGAGCAATATTGGATAAAAAAGGGCTTAATGACCAGTTGAATCCATCTGTTGGCAAACACATGCTTTTTTACAGTAAATGTAGAAAGATTAGCATTGGAGTTGTGTTTCTCCACCTAATGTAATACATATATGATCTGGTTGGTGCTGGGCTAATAGTGTGCAATATGTTCATCAGAAAAACATGATTTTGAACAGAAATAATAGTCTAAAAAAGGCTGAGAGGCCTAGTGACATCACTATGTTACACTTGTGCTTCGATACAGGCAGTATGAGAAAATAAAGAGCTTTTTGAACATTAAAGCATGGAGACATGTCCCAGTAGAGACACTACATACTGATATACACCTGAACATCAGCAGGAGAGGACTCTTTAAAGTAGAGACACTACATACTGATATACACCTGAACATCAGCAGGAGAGGACTCTTTAAAGTAGAGACACTACATACTGATATACACCTGAACATCAGCAGGAGAGGACTCTTTAAAGTAGAGACACTACATACTGATATACACCTGAACATCAGCAGGAGAGGACTCTTTAAAGTAGAGACACTACATACTGATATACACCTGAACATCAGCAGGAGAGGACTCTTTAAAGTAGAGACACTACATACTGATATACACCTGAACATCAGCAGGAGAGGACTCTTTAAAGTAGAGACACTACATACTGATATACACCTGAACATCAGCAGGAGAGGACTCTTTAAAGTAGAGACACTACATACTGATATACACCTGAACATCAGCAGGAGAGGACTCTTTAAAGTAGAGACACTACATACTGATATACACCTGAACATCAGCAGGAGAGGACTCTTTAAAGTAGAGACACTACATACTGATATACACCTGGACATCAGCAGGAGAGGACTCTTTAAAGTAGAGACACTACATACTGATATACACCTGAACATCAGCAGGAGAGGACTCTTTAAAGTAGAGACACTACATACTGATATACACCTGAACATCAGCAGGAGAGGACTCTTTAAAGTAGAGACACTACATACTGATATACACCTGAACATCAGCAGGAGAGGACTCTTTAAAGTAGAGACACTACATACTGATATACACCTGAACATCAGCAGGAGAGGACTCTTTAAAGTAGACACACTACATACTGATATACACCTGAACATCAGCAGGAGAGGACTCTTTAAAGTAGAGACACTACATACTGATATACACCTGAACATCAGCAGGAGAGGACTCTTTAAAGTAGAGACACTACATACTGATATACACCTGAACATCTAGCAGGAGAGGACTCTTTAAAGTAGAGACACTACATACTGATATACACCTGGACATCAGCAGGAGAGGACTCTTTAAAGTAGAGACACTACATACTGATATACACCTGAACATCAGCAGGAGAGGACTCTTTAAAGTAGAGACACTACATACTGATATACACCTGAACATCAGCAGGAGAGGACTCTTTAAAGTAGAGACACTACATACTGATATACACCTGAACATCAGCAGGAGAGGACTCTTTAAAGTAGTGACACTACATACTGATATACACCTGAACATCAGCAGGAGAGGACTCTTTAAAGTAGAGACACTACATACTGATATACACCTGAACATCAGCAGGAGAGGACTCTTTAAAGTAGAGACACTACATACTGATATACACCTGAACATCAGCAGGAGAGGACTCTTTAAAGTAGAGACACTACATACTGATATACACCTGAACATCAGCAGGAGAGGACTCTTTAAAGTAGAGACACTACATACTGATATACACCTGAACATCAGCAGGAGAGGACTCTTTAAAGTAGAGACACTACACACTGATATACACCTGAACATCAGCAGGAGAGGACTCTTTAAAGTAGAGACACTACATACTGATAAACACCTGAACATTAGCAGGAGAGGACTCTTTAAAGTAGAGACACTACATACTGATATACACCTGAACATCAGCAGTAGAGGACTCTTTAAAGTAGAGACACTAAATACTGATATACACCTGAACATCAGCCGGAGAGGACTCTTTTAAGTAGAGACACTACATATTGATATACACCTGAACATCAGCAGGAGAGGACTCTTTAAAGTAGAGACACTACATACTGATATACACCTGAACATCAGCAGGAGAGGACTCTTTAAAGTAGAGACACTACATACTGATATACACCTGAACATCAGCAGGAGAGGACTCTTTAAAGTAGAGACACTACATACTGATATACACCTGAACATCAGCAGGAGAGGACTCTTTAAAGTAGAGACACTACATACTGATATACACCTGAACATCAGCAGGAGAGGACTCTTTAAAGTAGAGACACTACATACTGATATACACCTGAACATCAGCAGGAGAGGACTCTTTAAAGTAGAGACACTACATACTGATATACACCTGAACATCAGCAGGAGAGGACTCTTTAAAGTAGAGACACTACATACTGATATACACCTGAACATCAGCAGGAGAGGACTCTTTAAAGTAGAGACACTACATACTGATATACACCTGAACATCAGCAGGAGAGGACTCTTTAAAGTAGAGACACTACATACTGATATACACCTGAACATCAGCAGGAGAGGACTCTTTAAAGTAGAGACACTACATACTGATATACACCTGAACATCAGCAGGAGAGGACTCTTTAAAGTAGAGACACTACATACTGATATACACCTGAACATCAGCAGGAGAGGACTCTTTAAAGTAGAGACACTACATACTGATATACACCTGAACATCAGCAGTAGAGGACTCTTTAAAGTAGAGACACTACATACTGATATACACCTGAACATCAGCAGGAGAGGACTCTTTAAAGTAGAGACACTACATACTGATATACACCTGAACATCAGCAGGAGAGGACTCTTTAAAGTAGAGACACTACGTACTGATATACACCTGAACATCAGCAGGAGAGGACTCTTTAAAGTAGAGACACTACATACTGATATACACCTGAACATCAGCAGGAGAGGACTCTTTAAAGTAGACACACTACATACTGATATACACCTGAACATCAGCAGGAGAGGACTCTTTAAAGTAGAGACACTACATACTGATATACACCTGAACATCAGCAGGAGAGGACTCTTTAAAGTAGAGACACTACATACTGATATACACCTGAACATTAGCAGGAGAGGACTCTTTAAAGTAGAGACACTACATACTGATATACACCTGGACATCAGCAGGAGAGGACTCTTTAAAGTAGAGACACTACATACTGATATACACCTGAACATCAGCAGGAGAGGACTCTTTAAAGTAGAGACACTACATACTGATATACACCTGAACATCAGCAGGAGAGGACTCTTTAAAGTAGAGACACTACATACTGATATACACCTGAACATCAGCAGGAGAGGACTCTTTAGAGTAGAGACACTACATACTGATATACACCTGAACATCAGCAGGAGAGGACTCTTTAAAGTAGAGACACTACATACTGATATACACCTGAACATCAGCAGGAGAAGACTCTTTAAAGTAGAGACACTACATACTGATATACACCTGAACATCATCAGGAGAGGACTCTTTAAAGTAGAGACACTACATACTGATATACACCTGAACATCAGCAGGAGAGGACTCTTTAAAGTAGAGACACTACACACTGATATACACCTGAACATCAGCAGGAGAGGACTCTTTAAAGTAGAGACACTACATACTGATAAACACCTGAACATTAGCAGGAGAGGACTCTTTAAAGTAGAGACACTACATACTGATATACACCTGAACATCAGCAGTAGAGGACTCTTTAAAGTAGAGACACTAAATACTGATATACACCTGAACATCAGCCGGAGAGGACTCTTTAAAGTAGAGACACTACATATTGATATACACCTGAACATCAGCAGGAGAGGACTCTTTAAATAGAGACACTACATACTGATATACACCTGAACATCAGCAGGAGAGGACTCTTTAAAGTAGAGACACTACATACTGATATACACCTGAACATCAGCAGGAGAGGACTCTTTAAAGTAGAGACACTACATACTGATATACACCTGAACATCAGCAGGAGAGGACTCTTTAAAGTAGAGACACTACATACTGATATACACCTGAACATCAGCAGGAGAGGACTCTTTAAAGTAGAGACACTACATACTGATATACACCTGAACATCAGCAGGAGAGGACTCTTTAAAGTAGAGACACTACATACTGATATACATCTGAACATCAGCAGGAGAGAACTCTTTAATACTAAAAAAGCATGTTTAAACCTAAAGCTTTAAAGCAAGAAGCTACAGCCGTTGTTCTTCCACATTGAATCACAATAGGTAGCTAGAAAGATGATCAACAATTACAAATATTAAAAAACAAAGAGACGATGGCTGATTCCTCAGCTCGCCTCTGACTTCCCTTTAAACGACGCCCTGATTGAGCTTCCATGCGATCATTGAGCCGTCATCGTGTGCTAATTAAACCTCACAGTGACACACTGACGATCGGCCACCGTCGCTCACACTATTAGCTTCCCTCAGTCACCAGAAACAGCCTCCTCTCATGGCCTGTTTCCTGCTTTCTATCCATCTTCCTGCCTCCTTGGCTCCTCTCACTCTTGGAGGACACACTTGCTGAAAGCGACGCCTTCTACACCACGATATGCGGCCTCTTATCTGTTTAATTTTCTCCCACCTCGAAAGCATGCCACCGCATCAGCCTTGTTTATTACCGTCGGAGACACCAGTCGAACTCCCACCGGTGAGCCATTATTATCGCACAGATGGCGGTGAGGGCTCAGAGAGGAAGAGAGAGAGAGGAAGAGGAAAGAGAGGGCAAAGGATAAAGGGGGATATCAGCAAGAAAGCTTTCGAACAAGGCCAAACAAAAATAGGTTTTCCATTTTAACCGTAGGAGTAGATCACATTTGTTTTACTGTGATGACAATATCTTATATGCTGTTTACAGGAACACACACACACACACACATACATATATTCATCATTCTATATGGTGAGCATTCAACACACGGTTCCTTCGAGGCTTTTTTCTGTCATGGTAGATTACTGCCGTGAGAAACAATAATGCACGGTTAGCAATGACCCCTACATATGCCTTGTTCTGCCCACGGTGGGGATGTCTCCTGGGGGGACAGACAGGCACTAACATGCATGTTTTCGTGAGAGAGGTTGCATATTTCTTCCTAAATGCACAGAGGTGAGACTTCATGACATTGCCGAGTGACATTTCTCACATGTTCTGCCTTTTGCCCAGGCTATAATGACTGAAATGTACAATATTCTGTAACATGATGACTTAATAAGAGGCAAATAATGGTTTCCAATTACTTAAACTGGACTAATATGGACTAACCCCCCAGTGTCAGTAGCCTCTGAATTTCTATCCACCAGGGCGTGCAATGATTTTGCCTCCTTCTTCACTGACAAAATTCAGAAAATCAGACAAGCAGTCAGTGCCTCTGCATCAGGAAGAGCAAATGTGTTGTCTCTGTGTCCACTTAACATCAATTCACACAATTCCATCAGATTAATGATAAAAACCTAGAGGACATTATACAACTTCTGAAATCCTCCTCCTGCTGCCTTGATATTATTCCAACAGGATTTTTCAAAGATGTTTTGCCTTGCATGGCCTCAGATCTACTTCATATAGTAAACAAATCTCTTCACACAGGTATTTTTCCACAGGCCCTGAAAACTGCAGTCATTAAACCGCTCTTAAAAAAGAATAATCTAGATGCTTCAGTAATGAACAATTTCAGGCCCATATCAAACCTCCCATTTCTAGGTAAAATCATTGAAAAAGTTGTTTTTCAACAGTTGAGTAATTTCTTGCATTTAAATAACTGTTTGGATGTGTTCCAGTCAGGCTTTCGTCCAAACCACAGCACTGAGACTGCTCTTGTAAAGGTCTTTAATGACATCCACTTAAACACAGACAGTGGCAGAACTTCAGTGTTAGTATTATTAGATCTCAGTGCTGCGTTTGACACTGTTGACCACAACATATTACTAGACCGACTGGAAAACTGGGTGGGACTTTCGGAAACAGTTCTAAATTGGTTTGAATCCTACTTAAAGGACAGAAACAACTTTGTTTCTATAGGTAAATACACATCTGAGTTGACAAATATGACATGTGGGGTACCTCAAGGCTCCATCTTGGGGCCTCTTCTCTTTAACGTCTACATGCTACCACTGGCTCAGATAATGAAGAACAACAAAATAAGTTACCATAGCTATGCGGATGACACACAAATTTATGTAACAATTTCACCAGGAGACTATGCTCCAATTCAAACACTGAGTAAGTGCATTGAACAAATCAATGACTGGATGTGTCAGAACTTTCTCCAATTAAACAAAGATAAAACTGAGGTAATGGTTTTTGGAGCCAAGGCAGAACGTTTAAAAGTTAGCGCTGAGCTTCAGTCTGCAATGTTCAAAACAACAGATAAAGCCAGAAATCTAGGTGTAGTCATGGACTCTGACCTGAGTTTCAACAGTCATATTAAAACAGTTACTAAATCAGCCTACTATCACCTAAAGAATATATCTAGGGTTAAAAGACTAATGTCACAGCAGGATTTGGAAAAACTTGTCCATGCTTTTATCTTCAGTAGACTCGACTACTGTAATGGTGTCTTCACAGGTCTCACTAAAAAATCTATTAGAAAGCTGCAGCTGATTCAGAACGCCGCTGCTCGAGTCCTCACTAACACTAAGAAAGTGGATCACATCACTCCTGTTCTGAAGTCTTTACACTGGCTTCCTGTGTGTCAAAGAATAGATTTCAAAATACTGCTGCTGGTTTATAAAGCACTGAATGGTTTAGGCCCAAAATACATTTCTGACCTCCTGCTAAATTATGAACCATCCAGATCTCTCAGGTCTTCAGGGACTGGTCAGCTTTCTGTCCCCAGAGTCAGAACTAAACATGGAGAAGCAGCGTTTAGTTATTATGCTCCAAATATCTGGAACAAACTCCCAGAAACCTGCAGGTCCGCTGCAACTCTGACTACTTTTAAATCCAGGCTGAAGACTTTTCTTTTTGTCGCTGCTTTTAATTGAACTATTCATATCTTAGACTGCACTGTAACTTTTATTCATGTATTTTTTTTCTTTTAATGTTTATTTTATTTGCTTTTCTTTTTAATGACTGATTTTAAATGCCATTTTCTTAAATGTCTTTCATTTTTTGTAAAGCACTTTGAATTGCCTTGTGTTGAAAAGTGCTATATAAATAAACTTGCCTTGCCTTGCCTAATATGGTTATGGGTTTATTTGACCAATATCAGAATAGACTTGGAGTTAACTAGAACATGATAAGGTTGACTAAATGTGTCAAAACAAGGATATTTGACACATGCCTACATCACAAAATGAACAATACTGGGATGAAGTCAATCACCACCTGCTCCTATTTTTTTAATCTCCTTGTTTACCAGCAGCTAAGATGTGTGTTATTGCTGCTATGCTCTCAATTTCATGCATGACTCTTGTTAATTGGCTTGCATGTGTGTGTGTGTGTGTGTGTGTGTGTGTGTGTGTGTGTGTGTGTGTGTGTGTGTGTGTGTGTGTGTGTGTGTGTGTGTGTGTGTGTGTGTGTGTGTGTGTGTGTGTGTGTGTGTGTGTGTCATATATCTGTTCCTGCACTCTAGAGGATGTGTGTGTCAGACCCAGGTCTCACTGGCGGAGAGGCTTTGCAGGGATTTCTTATTTAAAAACCTCCAACAGTCAGCTGAGATTTCCTTTCTATCGCTTTGGAATATCCTCGAGACAGAAGAAGTAGAGATGGACTTACATGAAGCTTGCTCCTGATGCTAAGCTAGCTCTAAACAGGAGGACATACATATTAATCAGGCCAGAAATCAAATCCTTTGCACCTCTTAGGACAGAATAAGTAAAGAGTGGCCATTCAGAAGACATGAAGATACATCGCTTCAGGAAACTGTAGATCTGTAAGCCACCAGATTATGAAGTAAACAGGGAAGGATTCAAGGATTCAAGGCTTTTATTGTCATAAAGAATTGTAAAATATTTGCCAATAGATGTCAGTAGACAAGTTCTGGATGCTTTGGTTCTGTCGCAGCTTGATTATTGTTCGGTTATTTGGTCTAGTGCTGCAGACAAAGACTACAAGTAGCACAAAATAAGGCAGCACGATGTGCACTGCAGAGCTCCAGAACCAGAGTCACTGAAATGCTGGAGACACTGAAATGGTTAGGTGTCAGACAGAGGTCAACTTATGTGTTGTTAAATGTTGTCAGAAATATTACAGTGACTCACTCACCACATATATTATCACAAAGGTTGACAGCGCAGTTTGCTCAACATAACTATCAAACACGACATACAATAGAAGGAAGGATTGTATTACCCACATCTAATATGAGACAGAAAACAGTCATGTCAGGTCAGCTGGAACTCTTTACCCGTCCATATCATTCAGGGACATTCGCAGTACATTTCAAAAGGTTGCAAAACATTTTTTTCATGTTTAAAAAGTCAAATTAATCCGTGCCTGTGGGTATATGCATGTATGTATTATTATGTACGATTATTTGTATTTTCTTTTGTTTGGCGTTAGGATGGTGAAAATTGGATTTCCATTTCAGTTTTCATTTCATACAGCACTGTGCATTGCATGAAATGATGAGCTGTTTTGTTTGAATGTTTATGTATGTTTTGTGTGTGTGAGGACCGCAGGAAGAATAGCCAATGCTCATGCTAGTGCTAATGGGGATCCTAATAAAGACAATATGTACATAGCTACAGTGTAGTTATGACATTGACATTATTAGGTCCCAGGCTCCTCCAACAGTGCAACACAATAAAACAGATAACAGTGCAAGTAAATAAAATAGAATATAATAGAAATTGTGCAGATTAGTCTGTATACAAGTATTTGGAATATTGATATATATACGTTGCACGAAATCAGGATAAAACAGTATGTAGGCAAATACTACATTTTAAAATAGACGTTATTTGAGACATGAAAACACGTCATTAGAGTTTCTGTTCTTTTTTGGAAACAGCTTGCTGAGGGAGTAATTAGTCAAATTCAGCTTCATCATATACTTTTTAACCGAGCGCCTTGGCCTCTTGCAATGTTCGGAACATATTATCTTAGCCCACTGACTGACTAATTAACTGGTTAGCTGAGCACTAATGATTGAGCGCCTGACTATGTTGCCCAAAGCAGCAGCACTGGTGTGTGTCCGTGTGTGTGTGTAATAACATGAGACTTTGGCTGTGTGTGTGTGTGTGTGTGTGTGTGTGTGTGTGTGTGTGTGTGTGTGTGTGTGTGTGTGTGTGTGTGTGTGTGTGTGTGTGTGTGTGTGTGTGTGTGTGTGTGTGTGTGTGAGGGAGCTTATGACTCAAATATCTTCACTTTCTGCATTCTGTCCCCGTGGGTTGACAAACATCGCAAAACGTCAGCGTTAAACCGCGCTCTGGGGGACAATCAGACGCTTGTTTTTACAACCGGGTGGGACTGGCACTTGATGCTTGACGTATGAATCTTTGGAGAAAAATCATTGCAAAATGGATCAAGTTCCATCTCGACAAAATATAAATGATAAATCATGTGACAAACCGGCTTAACTCAACCCCATTAAAGTCTGGATTGATCAGACTGTTTTTACAACCTGATTTGTCTCAATTTGTTGTGAACACAAACTGAATCAGATTATGTATTGATCCTGAGCCCGGGGTGAAATTTGTCATTCTTCTGTTCATGAGGATAAATTACTGTCGAACAGTCAATTGAAGTGTATGAATCCTCGCTTTTTTATTTCATGGTGATTTTAAGAAGTTCATGATCTACTTTCTAGCCATAACGTATCCATTCATAAAACATTAACATTAAGGGGTTTTATTCCTAAAAACACTGATCCATTACCAATCTCCAAGTTCCGATCCATAAAATAATACCTCTTTAAACTATAAATGTTATTTCTTTAAGGGAACAGGACTTGGTCACACCAGCAGTTTTTCAAATTAAGAGCAGATGTCATATTATTTGATGGACCTTATCTTTCCTTTTTGAGAGCTTATTGCCACACGATAAAGCAGTAGAGATCTGCACCACACACACACACACACACACACACACACACACACACACACACACACACACACACACACACACAAAGATTCACAGAGTGTGTGTTCAAGGCCATCGCAGTGAACATAGCAACCCTTGTCCACAGATTATATTGTCATAGCAACAGCTTCCCGCCTCCTCACCGCCTACACTTCTCTCTTTCTCTCTTCCTCTCCTCCCTCTCAGCTACCATCACTTTGTGGAAAGAAAAGCGAAACAGAAGAACAGACGTCTGTGTTTGGTGGACTTTGCTTGACTTTTGATTGGATTACACAGTGGGTTTTATTCTGAAAACTCTTTCAGTGCATTGGCTTAGTTGTCCTGCAAACTTTCAACAGTTATATTTCTTTAGCGTTATGTAAGCAAGATAAATGGTTTTATAACAATGCTGAGGAATTAGAGAAACATGGTTAGCCTGGGTTCCCGAATCTTTTTAAACAAGACATTCAAGGACTTTCCAGGTCTTTAAATGCAAGTTATTTGCAAAATAAAAGTTGGAGATAAGTGAGCAATTTGATAATAGTTTTCTGTTCATGGGTTAACTCCAGACCCTAACCTTCTTTTTTGACTTCTCTCTCTCTCTCTCTCTCCATCCATCCATCCATCCATCCATCCATCTATCTATCTATCCATCCATCTATCCATCTATCCATCTCTCTCTATCCATCTATCCATCTCTCTCTATCCATCTATCTATCTCTCTCTCTATCCATCTCTCTCTCTATCCATCTATCTATCTATCCATCCATCTATCCATCTATCCATCTCTCTCTCTCTATCCATCCATCTATCTATCTATCTCTCTCTCTCTCTCCATCTCTCTCTCTCTCTCCATCTATCTATCCATCTCTCTCTCTCTATCCATCTCTCTCTCTCTATCTATCCATCTATCAAACCCTAATCCTAACTCTAAACATCAACAACAGATTTCCTCTCTAACTGTATTTCTTCTAGTATTCTGGTTTGTTGTGTTCATTGTTTCCATGCATCATTGCGTTTAGTATTCATTTCAATTAAGACGCTCACTTGCATTGCTGAGCAAAATAAAAAGAAAACAGCCCTCATCATCATTCACACACACACACACAGTCCAGACCGAGCATGCATACGGATGTACACTCGTACCCCACGGGAGGAAAAAACCGTCTCTTTGAAAAACCGGTCGGGTGGAAGTCCTGCGGTTGATTTTGGGAAGAAGTTGTTCTGGGACTTAATTAGTAAAAGGCCCCACATTTGAGCAGTCTAAGTGCCCATGAGCTCTCAAATCTGGGACAAACTAAGGCACACACACAAACATTATATGGCAAAACCTGTGCATTCGCTCTCACATTGAGCTGCAGAAACAACAATATATATTTTCAACAGGGACAGGTCCTTTAGATATCAACCAACAGCATATAGAGATTACAGGATTACAGTATCAACGTCTGTGTGATTTAAACAAGCCTCTGTTATCTTCCTGTTTAATCCACCTCTCAGCTGTTGATCCGTATGGTTGCTATGCTCCAAACAAACACGTTAATTAACTAATGCAATAAATCATAAATCAAAAATAAATATGTTACTTCCAGCACAGCTTCGGGATAGAATGACAATGGTAGAAGATGGAAAAAGTGTATCTGTCTCTGTCGAGAAACGATAACTCTTTCAAAAGACAAATGATGCCAACACCAACGCACTAACCCACTATGCCACACACCTCCTATAACAGAGGTGGATTATGCTTTTTTCATGGTTCTAGCAAAGTTACCGTGCTAAAGCCATCTTTAAATTCCACATTGGAGAGTGATTGATACCGGAAAGAAACCCCTTTATATGAAAAGCCCATACCTGATTCCTCCATCACACACTTTGCCAGTTTTAGCACGACTTTCAACACATATTTTTACATAACCTGACAGATATCACCAAAGAAGCAGGCCAAATAAATGAAATAAATACTTTTTCTAACCAATTTCTCAGTAGGAATACATGACAACAACAACAACAACAATATTTTGTGTAAGCACACAGCAAAAACAAACATTCAGACAGCATCCAAAGAGTCTATCAATAAGACGATTAACCCCTTTATATGAAAGGCCTATTTCTTGATTCATCCATCACTAACTTTGCTAGTTTTAGCACGACTTTCAACACACATTTTTAACCTGACAGATATCACCAAAAAAAAGCAGGCAATAGAAATGAAATCAAGCCGTCCTCTAACACTCTTGTGTGTCAGCTCACAGCCAAAACACACATTCTGTGCTAGTTTAACATGACTTTAAACTCCCTTTTTTAGATATCCTGACAAATATCACCAAAAAAGCGGGCCAAAGAAATAATAATAATAATTCATTCTATTTAGAGGCGCCTTTCAAAGCACCCAAAGACTCGTTACAATTCATACAATATTCTAAGGAAAGGTTTGAGACAGTAAAGGACCGTAACGAACGTGAAATACAGCCTTCTTTCCAACCCATTTCTCAGCAGGAATACATGAACAACAACAATCTTTTGTGTCAGCGCACCGCAAAGACACATTCAGACAGCATTCAACCCAAAGTATTGTGATTTTAAAAAGGTGTCTCTTATCATCTGCCCGGGGACAACAGCGAGACATGAGCAATGTTGGCTAAAGCTGCCCCATTTAGTGTTTTGTGTGACAGTTGGATAATGGGGACTGTCCACGACACTATCAAATCAAATCAAGTTTTATTTATATAGCACATTGATAAAAAAAATTTGGTGGAGACAAAGTGCTGTACATGTAATAAAAATAGCCTACAGTAGAGACACTTTACAGCAAATACAACAGCACAGATTGTTCAGAATATCAGTATGAGAAAAACGACACCCTCTGTCCTTAGACCCTCTGTCCTTAGACCCTCTGTCCTTAGACCCTCACATCGTACAAGGAAACACTTCCAGAGAAAACCCACAGTTTAAACAACTAAACTCAAACTAAAGAGTCTATCAGTAAGACGATTCGCAAAAACAGCAGTCAATCACTTCCTTGCAGTACTTGTGAGGCCCTGTATATGAAAGGCCTATTTCTTGAGTCATTCATCTCTAACTTTGCTAGTTTTAACATGACTTTCAACACATATTTCAACACAAAAATCACCCAAAAAACGGGCCAAAGAAATGAAATAAAGACTTCTTCTAACCCCTTTCTCAATATCAATACATGAACAACAACAATATGTTGTGTCGGCACACAGCAAAAAACACACATTCAAACAGCATTCAATCCAAAGAGTCTCTCAATAAGACGATTAACCCCTTTATATGTGCTATATAAATAAATAAAGATTGATTGAGATATGAAAGGCCTATTTCTTGATTCCTCCATCACACACTTTGCTAGTTTTAGCACGACTTTCAACACACATTTTTACATAACCTCACCAAAAAAAGCAGGCAACAAAAATGAAATGAAGCTTTCTTGTAACCCTTTCTCAGAAGGAACAACAATCTTTTGTGTCGGCGCACAGCAAAATTCAAACAGCATTGAACCCAAATGTTCTATCAGTAAGCCATTCACTTACTTGCAGTGCTTGTGCGGCCCGCTGAGCGTCTCGATGACGAAGCATTCTCCTCCGTTCAGGCAGTACGCCAGGTCCTTCTCATGGCACGGTTTAAAATGCTCCGAGTGCAGCGGAGGGACGGTTGGAGAAGCTGCCGGACAAACAAAGAAACTCTTGTTAATCATAACGAACACGTAAATACTTGTTTATTTCGTGAAAGAATCCCCTCCCCAACAATCCTGCTCACCGACACCCTCAATTCATCTCACTGTCATCAAGCAGCTTATTACTTCTCCAACTTCATTATTGTGTTGCGTGGAAATAAATCATCAGATCATAAATTGCTGCAGGAAAAGTCAGTTTTCCAGCAGAGGCTACTCACTCTCCCTTCAGAGGATCCGTAACAAGCCACCGCCTCATAACACACTGCGCGTCGTGGATAATACCAACACACCATTGTTTGTTTAGACCCCGCAGTGTCACCGGCAAAAGATGGATGGAGGACGGGTAATAATCTGTCCTGCTGTGATTAATACCCTGTGGTCACGGTCGGAGAGCTTGACTTTTCCCAGCAATTTATCACAACATGCATGGCTTATTGAGGACAGTACACACTACTGAAGGGAGTCTGCTCAGCGCACCTTTAATGGATGATCTCATCAGTGGAATTAATAAGAAGAGAGGCACCAGTCGTGGCCCATTATTGAGGGATATCTAAAAACGGTGCCACCTCAACAGGGATCCGCTTCTTGACTCACACGTTAAAAACCATCCAAAGGCACTGATTTCTTTGCTTTCCTCCGCCGATTTATTTACTTCCATATATTTAAACAAACAAAATGATCAGTGTAACGTGAGGTCAAAGACTGTTCCGATTCCCCGTTCATTGCTGGAGACAATTTCCTCCTCACGCTCAGTCCCACCCCTTCCTCATATCACAAGTGTGGCTCGCAGTAAATCAAGGTTTTCTCCGAATATTTAATTCGGTACTAATACATAAATGAATATATTAAGATCTAAATTAATAAGAAAATAATACACTCATTGTCAACACAGAAAATGGCTCTAACAGCACCAGTTGCTTAACAGGGGAGTTCGAAACGTGAACAGCAGGGTTTGTTGAGCATCGTTTTTATAACAACGATGAGGATTTCAGAGAGTTCATGGTCAGTCATCCATCAGCTGTGAAAGCCAGTTTGCTCTCGGACGTGTTGAGAAATCAGATCTGCTCCACAGATGATGTGATTAATACCAGTGCAGACTGCTGACTGCTTTCTTTCCGTGCTTACAGATGAACAATGAGTCTACTAAAGGCTCCCATTAGCGCATCTACAGCTATGTTTATTTATTTTAAAGTAGCTTGATGAACTGTGATGAGCCACAACTTTAGGCTCTAGATATTATAAATCACTTGTACTAACAGGATGCTGTTATTAGCACTCGTACACTGATTACTGTGCTAGGCTGTTTCTTTAATGGTGCGTGGAAGAAAGATCCAAATTAACTCAAGATTTCTCAATCAAGAGATAATGAGAAATTAATAATAGGCAGAGTTTGCAGGGGGGTCGAAGAAGTTATTTGTCCTCAGATCCCTTTATCAGCACAATGAGGTGTGTGTGTGTGTGTGTGTGTGTGTGTGTGTGTGTGTGTGTGTGTGTGTGTGTGTGTGTGTGTGTGTGTGTGTGTGTGTGTGTGTGTGTGTGTGTGTGTGTGTGTGTGTGTGGCCTAGCATTACTATACTTGTGGGGACCTACATCTGTTTACACAGTCACGTGTGGGGACTCGCCTCCCTTATGGGGACAAATTGGAGGTCCCCATGAGGGGAATCATTAATTTTAGGGTGAAGACTTGGTTAGGGTAAGGGTTAGGGTAAGGGTTAGGCATGTGTTGGTTATGGTTAAGGTTAGGATAAGTCTCCAGGAAATGCATGTAAGTCAATGTAATGTCCCCTGAAGTGATGTATACATGGTATGTGTGTGTGTGTGTGTGTGTGTGTGTGTGTGTGTGTGTGTGTGTGTGTGTGTGTGTGTGTGTGTGTGTGTGTGTGTGTGTGTGTGTGTGTGTGTGTGTGTGTGTGTGTGTGTGTGTGTGTGTGTGTGTGTGTGTGTGTGTGTGTGTGTGTGGTTGATTACAGGATGCTAGGTGGTGATAGAGCTCCAGGGATCTTGAACAAGCCTTGGTAATTGGCTGTTGAGGGACTGGTTTCCATGTGAGAGGGAAACTCAGGTCAGCAGTGAGACAGGGTTTTATTGCAGGGGGATATCAACACTATAATCAACGTGTTAGCTTGTAAACACTGCTCATATAGCTGCTAGATTACTATCTCAAAAGGCCTGTGTACTGAAAAGAAAGGAAATGAGGAGGTGTATTCTCTTACTGAGTCTGCCTTATTTTGGAAACGTCTTTGACCCACATTCGAGAGACTACCTCAGTTAAAATTAAACATATTGTTTGCATCAGACTTCAAATGGTCTTGCCCTAAATACTAAATGATGAACATCCGACTTCTACCCTTCTTTGTTTTTGTACATTTTGCCACTGCTGCTGCTGCATGTATTGTGTGTGTGTGTGTGTGTGTGTGTATTATCAGTAGGCTATAGGTTCTTGAGGCATGGTTTGTGATATTGTTCTTTAATAAACTATGAATTTGCCTCAATTAACGGGCATTGGAAACAATTATTTAAAAAAATTCGGGCAAGTCAACACAACACAAATCTTTCATTTAAACTGCAACACCAGTCACTTTTGTCTGCTTTCTTCTGGCTATGGGGACTGCCCTTCAACAGGCACCGTTACATTTCATCTTCAAAGTCAAACCTGACAGTAAAGACCCAGCCCGCTCTGAACACAGAGAAAATTTAAACCCCACCAAAGCTTGATGGAGGTGAAGGATAAGCAGAGATTTGATACAAAACGAAATGAATCAAACATGACAATCCATTTTTTTGTGTTCACTGAATTCCTGACTATTACCCTTGTTTTTCTCGGTGGTGCTGATGAGTGACAGCAGACTGAGCGGCTGTTCTTTCTCCGGACGTTCATGCTGGTTTCAGATCATAGTTACTGTTTTTGAGAACTGTGTGAAACTGAGCCGAGCAATAAACATTGTTATTTTATTTTTTCAAAAGACTCCTATTATGCTTTTCGGGGTTTTCCCTTTCATATAATGTAGGTTTTTGTGCATATAAATGGACACAATACGACCCCTTTGTTGACTTCCTGACATCACTTTGTGTGAAGCCGGCAATTGAGCGGCGCGACCAACCAAGGAGGCAGAACGTCCAAAATACAACCCGGTGTGGGCATTTATTACAGTCACCAGCCACAAGGACCTCACACACCCTACCTGTCCACTGACAGGGAAAACAGAGCCTAAATACACACACACTAATCAATCAACAAGACACAGGTGAGGGTGGAGGAGACAACACAGGGCACCAGGTGCACACAATCAACAGCAACAGACATGGGGAAAGGGAACACTTTTCAAAATAATACACATGTGCAATATACAAAGCCCGAAGCCGTCAGTCCACAGTGACGAAGCCATCTTCGTCACACTTTGTAACCCTCGCACTTCTATTGGCTAGTGCTCCAATACATTGTACGTGATAGGCTAAGGGGCGGGACATTTCTAAGCGGTTGACCAATCCCAACAGAGCCGTCCAGCGAACCAATCAGAGTAGACTGTGCTCTGGTTTCAGAACGAGGGTGAAAAGAGGTGCTGCAGCACAGGCAGTATGAGAAAAATAAAGAGCTTTTTGAACATTAGAGCATGGAGACATGTCCCAGTAGAGACACTACATACTGATATACACCTGAACATCAGCAGGAGAGGACTCTTTAAAGGAGAGACACTACATACTGATATACACCTGAACATCAGCAGGAGAGGACTCTTTAAAGTAGAGACACTACATACTGATATACACCTGAACATCAGCAGGAGAGGACTCTTTAAAGGAGAGACACTACATACTGATATACACCTGAACATCAGCAGGAGAGGACTCTTTAAAGGAGAGACACTACATACTGATATACACCTGAACATCAGCAGGAGAGGACTCTTTAAAGTAGAGACACTACATACTGATATCCACCTGAACATCAGCAGGAGAGGACTCTTTAAAGTAGAGACACTACATACTGATATACACCTGAACATCAGCAGGAGAGGACTCTTTAAAGTAGAGACACTACATACTGATATACACCTGAACATCAGCAGGAGAGGACTCTTTAAAGTAGAGACACTGCATACTGATATACACCTGAACATCAGCAGGAGAGGACTCTTTAAAGTAGAGACACTACATACTGATATACACCTGAACATCAGCATGAGAGGACTCTTTAAAGTAGAGACACTACATACTGATATACACCTGAACATCAGCAGGAGAGGACTCTTTAAAGTAGAGACACTACATACTGATATACACCTGAACATCAGCAGGAGAGAACTCTTTAAAGTAGAGACACTACATACTGATATACACCTGAAAATCAGCAGGAGAGAACTCTTTAAAGTAGAGACACTACATACTGATATACACCTGAACATCAGCAGGAGAGGACTCTTTAAAGTAGAGACACTACATACTGATATACACCTGAACATCAGCAGGAGAGGACTCTTTAAAGTAGAGACACTACATACTGATATACACCTGAACATCAGCAGGAGAGGGCTCTTTAAAGTAGAGACACTACATACTGATATACACCTGAACATCAGCAGGAGAGGACTCTTTAAAGTAGAGACACTACATACTGATATACACCTGAACATCAGCAGGAGAGAACTCTTTAACTGCACAAGAAAATTGAGAAATAAGGATTACTATAATATAAAGATAATCATTAAAACGTTTCTGACAATGCGGCTGGAAGAGGTCAGTAAGTCTTGATTGACCATAGTGTTAGTAGATAGAATGCAAACCGCAACAATGCCAACAATAAGTAGGAACATGACCTTTTAAAGCGTTACTTTGCAGATAACATGCATTCACAGCAACACAATGAGATTAAAGTTAATTTAGAGAATGCATTGTCTCCGAAAGAAAAGCTGTCAGCTCCAAAGAGAAGGAGAGAAAACTTATAATTATGAGAGGGAACTCGAAATATAACATGTGTTGTGTCGTGACATGATATATTTGGCTTGCAGATCGTCCCATTCTGCAAACAGAGACACGCAGACAAAGGCCAGGAGTACAAAGCACTGCTTTGTCTTTTTCCCCAATTGCCCAGCAACACTACTAGATGTTTTTCTTTTTTTGCAAACATAAATGATTTCCTACCAGACACGATGTCATGCTTGGACTGGGCTGTGTTGTTTTGTTAGCCTTGGCGATAAGTGACTGAAACACCATTTGTCGTCCTCTCCCTTTGTGTTGTGTGTTGACAGAGTTGTCACAATGCACTGTAGGTTGTTTAGCTTAACACGTGTCACCTGTCAGCTCAGAAGCAGCACGCTCTCAAAGAATAGTGTCATTTTAAAAGGGAATGCCAGAGTCGACTGCTTTCCAGCGTGCGAGAAATTATCACTGCAAGTTTGGAAACATTGCTCACAGACGGCAGACGTCAATCACTGCCGAAGAAAACAGTCCAATTTACTCCACCCTGCTGTGAGGAGAGAGAGAGGCAACGTGAGGATCAGTAAACCATTGGGTGCTGGATGACACTATCCTCAACTTCAATACAACTTTTCCTTTTTCCACCTCCTTCTCTCAGGAAATAAATGAGTCAGGAATAAAGAATTTACAGATTGTTCGCACCGAGGCGCCATTTAGTTGTAGTGGCGAAGGTAGCAGCCATTCATGTATCCCCTTAAATAATTAATAATGAGAAGATTGGATCCCTTTTTGAACTTCTAACAGTGACATGGACGTCTTTGGATCACTTTCAAAGAGCTGAATATGCTAAGGAGTGAGAAGAATCCAATCACAAGGAAGTGCAGGTGATGCAGTATTCATGATTTAATTATTCTTCTTCCGTTGTGTAAATCCACATCAGCAGGGGGGGTGAATATTTAGCCCTGTCTCGAAGAAGCCATCTGAAAGGCCCAATCTGACCCAAGGCTGAACCCCAATATTCCCAAAGCTTTTATTTTTGATATCTCCTCGACTATGTAATTAATTCGGCACTGCCCTGAGAACAAGGTGTGAAAACCAAACTGTGTTTCTACACAGATTCAAACGTGTTTTTTAGAGGAAAGGAGGACATTGATACTGACATCAGCTAAGCGTTGTGTTTCCATGTTAGGGTTAGGGTTAGGGTTAGGGTTAGGGTTAGGGTTCATAACACTTGTCATGACCCTTCAGAATCCTCCGTGCTTCTATGCTAAGGCACAGGTGAGTTACTACAACTTCATTTATTCAATTGCCAACTCTGCTGCTTGGTATTTATCAAACTATTTGTTATTATCAATGGCGTTATGTCGAAGAAAGGTTTTTCAACACAAGCATTTTCTTACATATTAAAGAGGATTATGACGACAGTAGCATCAGAGCCTGTCCTCCCTAATTCCACGTGTCTAAAAGGAAATGAAAGTCCACACATTAGGCATACATGTACTTTGAAACTTCATAGTTTTGTCGGTATAAACATATCTTTCCCCAGTCTTTTAGCAGGGAGTCCAGAGTTTGCCTAACAACGGGTCCCGAGGCATCTGGTCAGCAAATACTTTATCAAGCAAGTAAAATACTTCCCTTGAAAATGATCCAGGAGGAAACTCTTCCAGAATATTACTGCAGGATTTGCAGTCCCTCTGCACGGTTCTTTCAACATGCAGTCGTTTGCCTCTTGATCCCTTTAGGGAATTGAAACTCCTTATCTTAGTTTGCATTAGTAACTTGAATAATGGACTTCTGAGAAGATATTTTCACAGATTTTTTTTTGGCAGCTACGATTTTCAGCTTCATTTCCCAACTCAACACAGCAAGATTTATCCGTGGCAGATTGGACAATGGTCTACCTTTTTCTCCTTCATTATGTCCTCGTTGAATTAAGCTTCAAACCTTAGCACTATCTTTATTGAACCGTTGTCTTACCTCTTTCACAGAACATTTAAATGAATTAATGTTTGAATATAAGTTAGCAAAAGTGAAATGGAGAAGGTGAGCTAACATGTGCGGAGTGCAGTCTAGTCGGACTTTAACATCTGCAAATTGTTGCAAATAAAAACATGAAGCTCTTCTTTGAGCATTGCAATCCTTCCTTAATGAATAACCTTTAAAAGGATAGTCAAGAAAATTGTGCTTCAGCAAAAGGATATATTTTATAAAGATGTATCGAGCAAAACACTGATTAGGCAATAAACTGTAAAACATGTTGATGCAGTAAACATGGTTCATTGATACTGAAGGACAGAGATAGCAAAAGTACACACATCCGTTACTCAAGTAGAAGTACAGATACTCGTGTTTTAAAATACTCTGGTAAAAGTAGAAGTACTGACTAAACTTCTTTCCTCAAGTAAAAGTAAAGAGGCTTTGAAGTGTACTAAAGTAAAAAGTACCCATAACTAGCAGCTGTTTTAAAGAGTACCTGACCTCCCTTTATATCAATAGAACAATAATATCATTGTTAGCTAATGAATGTTTCCATGCTGAACAACGGCAACATGACAACGTTTCCATTGGTCCCTCTTCTTTAGAGAAGACCAGGAAATGATGGATACACGGATCGTGTTCAAATCAATAGGCACGCAATGACTCTAAAGAATAATGATCACGCCACCAAACACACATTCAGACTAAAGGAACCAGCTGTTTGGGAAATGAGAGAAGTAGAAAGTACAGGTATTTGGGTTCAACATGTGAGAAGTAGAAAGTACAGGTATTTGGGTTCAACATGTAAGAAGTAGAAAGTACAGGTATTTGGGTTCAACATGTAAGAAGTAGAAAGTACAGGTATTTGGGTTCAACATGTAAGAAGTAGAAAGTACAGGTATTTGAGTTCAACATGTAAGAAGTAGAAAGTACAGGTATTTGGGTTCAACATGTAAGAAGTAGAAAGTACAGGTATTTGGGTTCAACATGTAAGAAGTAGAAAGTACAGGTATTTGGGTTCAACATGTAAGAAGTAGAAAGTACAGGTATTTGGATTCAACATGTAAGAAGTAGAAAGTACAGGTATTTGGGTTCAACATGTAAGAAGTAGAAAGTACAGGTATTTGAGTTCAACATGTAAGAAGTAGAAAGTACAGGTATTTGGGTTCAACATGTAAGAAGTAGAAAGTACAGGTATTTGAGTTCAACATGTAAGAAGTAGAAAGTACAGGTATTTGAGTTCAACATGTAAGAAGTAGAAAGTACAGGTATTTGGGTTCAAAGTGTAAGAAGTAGAAAGTACAGGTATTTGGGTTAAAAATGTAAGAAGTCAAAGTAAAAAGTCGTCAGAAAAATAAGTAGTGGAGTGATACTGATACCAGAAACATGTACTTAAGTACAGTAACAAAGTATTTGTACTCCACTGCTGAAGGGAGATGTTGTATTGCTCACATGGCGGATGCACTGTGGAAAATGTTACAATATTTCTGTCAAGATTATCAAATCTCTGTCTCTGTCACATCTTCCCTCCCTCCTCTCTTCCCTCCCTCCCTCCCTCCTCCCTTTCCTCCCTACATGTGTGTGTACCGATACACAGATGTGTTGGAGGGGGTTAAAGTGTGATAGTCCCGTGGGCGGGCCGTTAATGGCGTCCTTCACGGATGACATTTCCCCAGAGTGGCAGGTCGACAGGCAGCCAGACAGCCGGTCTGCTATAGCCACCAACGCAGCCATGCTAACTGATAGCGAAGCTGCCTCATTATTGATCGGCCTTGAGAGCAGGAAAAAAGACCAGAGGCGCGGGGAGAGGAGAAGAAAGGAGGCGAGAGAGAAAAGGGACATCATGTTGTTCTCTGGTCCAGAAGGAAGGCTTGTTAATGTATCAGGTGTTTGAGATGTAAGAAGCAGTTCAGAGAGATAACAAATAGAGGATGGAGACATTTCTTCTAAGTAAAAGTTGTAGAATTGAATCGAACATGGCGACATGGCAATTCATGTTTTGGTGCTTTGATATCTCTACAAGGAGCACAACTGAAGGACACATTTTTACAGAGGCCCTATCATGCTTTTTGTGGGTGTTCCCTTTCTTTTAGGCTCAAATTATCTCCAACACGCCGCCTGAACCGCCTCAATGAACCCCTTTTGTTTACTTCATGAACATAGTAACATCACTATGAAACACCTGTGCTTCTATTGGCTAGCGCTCCAACACATTGTACGTGATAGACAAAGAGGCGGGACATCTCTAAGAGGTTGACCAATCACAACAGAGCCAGCCAGCTAACCAATCAGAGCAGACTGGGCTCTGCTATCAGACAGAGGGTGAAAAGAGGTGCTGCAGCACAGGCAGTATGAGAAGGATAAAGAGCTTTTTGAACATGAAAGCATGGAGACATGTCGCAGTAGAGACACTACATACTGATATACACCTGAACATCAGCAGGAGAGGACTCTTTAAAGTAGAGACACTACATACTGATATACACCTGAACATCAGCAGGAGAGGACTCTTTAAAGTAGAGACACTACATACTGATATACACCTGAACATCAGCAGGAGAGGACTCTTTAAAGTAGAGACACTACATACTGATATACACCTGAACATCAGCAGGAGAGGACTCTTTAAAGTAGAGACACTACATACTGATATACACCTGAACATCAGCAGGAGAGGACTCTTTAAAGTAGAGACACTACATACTGATATACACCTGAACATCAGCAGGAGAGGACTCTTTAAAGTAGAGACACTACATACTGATATACACCTGAACATCAGCAGGAGAGGACTCTTTAAAGTAGAGACACTACATACTGATATACACCTGAACATCAGCAGGAGAGGACTCTTTAAAGTAGAGACACTAAATACTGATATACACCTGAACATCAGCAGGAGAGGACTCTTTAAAGTAGAGACACTACATACTGATATACACCTGAACATCAGCAGGAGAGGACTCTTTAAAGTAGAGACACTAAATACTGATATACACCTGAACATCAGCAGGAGAGGACTCTTTAAAGTAGAGACACTAAATACTGATATACACCTGAACATCAGCAGGAGAGGACTCTTTAAAGTAGATACACTACATACTGATATACACCTGAACATCAGCAGGAGAGGACTCTTTAAAGTAGAGACACCATATACTGATATACTCCTGAATATCAGCAGGAGAGGACTCTTTAAAGTAGATACACTACATACTGATATACACCTGAACATCAGCAGGAGAGGACTCTTTAAAGTAGAGACACCATATACTGATATACTCCTGAACATCATCAGGAGAGGACTCTTTAAAGTAGAGACACTAAATACTGATATACACCTGAACATCAGCAGGAGAGGACTCTTTAAAGTAGAGACACTACATACTGATATACACCTGAACATCAGCAGGAGAGGACTCTTTAAAGTAGAGACACTAAATACTGATATACACCTGAACATCAGCAGGAGAGGACTCTTTAAAGTAGAGACACTACATACTGATATACTCCTGAACATCAGCAGGAGAGGACTCTTTAAAGTAGAGACACTACATACTGATATACACCTGAACATCAGCAGGAGAGGACTCTTTAAAGTAGAGACACTACATACTGATATACACCTGAACATCAACAGGAGAGGACTCTTTAAAGTAGAGACACTACATACTGATATACACCTGAACATCAGCAGGAGAGGACTCTTTAAAGTAGAGACACTACATACTGATATACTCCTGAACATCAGCATAATATATCGAAAACTGAAAGCCCCTTTTACGAGTCGGCCTTATCCAAACTTTTTCGCATGATTTCCATTTAAATGTTTCGGACTTACCACATTAGACAGTTTCATTTCATCAGCTCAGACACATGCCAGATGTAGTTAAAGAATGTTAGCTAGTAATGAAGTGTGAATGGAGGGAAGAGTTCTCGCTGATTAACCCTCTGCTCTGCTGCGGGGATGTGTGTGTGTGTGTGTGTGTGTGTGTGTGTGTGTGTGTGTGTGTGTGTGTGTGTGTGTGTGTGTGTGTGTGTGTGTGTGTGTGTGTGTGTGTGTGTGTGTGTGTGTGTGTGTGTGTGTGTGTGTGTGTGGGGATGCTCTCTCTCAGACTGTTTGAGTGGGTGGGTCTGTCATGGACTCTTGATGGAGGTAATTGAGGGAGACAAATGATTTATATGAAATTATTGGAGGTAACATGTCCTCGTAAAATTACAACTATGCTGCTAATGAATGGTCTTTTAATGGATCAAACCAGAGAGCCCATTGGTGCAGGACTTCTGTAGGAGATGATCAAATGTATTTAATTTGCCCATAATATCATCATATCATATTTCATTCGAGACAATTAAAAACATGTTTTTCTGCCAGACGATTATAATGATGGATGCAGTCTCTGCTTGTGGTTTGATCATCGAAACTATAAAGCTATATTAATGCTCTACATTTTAAACCGATTATATAATGTCCTTATGTATTGCTTGGGCTGTGTTTTAATGTGTATCTCACAGCATACGTAATCTGATGATGCATACTGGAGTCATTTACCAACAAACCATCCAAAAGGTGTATGTAGGTCGGAGCCACATTTAAGTTGATTTTGTTCTGATTTATTTGGAACCTTTATTAATGCGTTTTTCTGTTTCAGTGAGAGGTGCGCTTTGCTCAGGTGAAGGGGGCGGGGCTAAGGCTTTAAGTCGGAGGTGCAGTGTTTGACGGGAGAGCAGCAGGCAGCAGCAATACCGTCATTGACACGCAGACGCAACCTTATGCTTAGTAAAAGACAGATTATTAGGATCTGCTGTTTAAGTTGATGTTACATATTGTTTTCCCATTTGTTTGTTCTGATTTATTTGGAACCTTTATTAATGTGTTTTTCTGTTTCAGTGAGAGGTGCGCTTTGCTCAGTTGAAGGGGGCGGGGCTAAGGCTTTAAGTTGGAGGTGCGGTGTGTGACGGGAGAGCAGCAGGCAGCAGCAATACCGTCATTGACACGCAGACGCAACCTTATGCTTAAAGACAGATTATTAGGATCTGCTGCTGTTACATATTGTTTTCCTATTTTGTTTTATGTTTTCTGGAAATAAACGTTGAAAAGCAACCGAAACGTCCAGTGGATTTTGTACTGCGAGCCTGACACTGCTTCCCAGGCCCAAGCTCTACATGTGGCCAAGAACAATAACTTCTGAGGTGTCGGGTTACAAGACGAACTTTTTGGGATTTTGGCCACTACAGTGTCAGAAACAAATATGAATGAATGCAGGAAGCCTCAGATGGTTTCTATTCCCCAAACATGTGTTATCCAAATACTTGTTCACATCTTTGTCTTTCCAGAGTTTGTGAATATATTACAACACTGTGATAATTCCTCTAACATAACTTCATCTTTGATAAACAAGAGAAGGGATTTTAACTTTTCAGAAGTACATTTGATAGTATCCTCAGGAGCAGTGAGTGACCACACACACACCCACGTGCACACACACACGCAGTGTTTCTTTTTGTTTTTGTTCTGTTATAACTAACGCCTTGTGCAGAAATGCTTTGGCAATAATGTGTTTAAAATGTGGTCATGCCAATAAAGCCCCTTTGTATTGATGATATTTCACAAGAGGGGAAATACATTAAACGGCTTCCACATCACACTGCAAAGAGTGCTGCTAGTAAACACAACAAGGTCAACGTTAAGAAGTAAACTTTGGCTTATTATTGGTCCTTCTTTGACACACTGAAGAAATGACTCCACTTTTACAGCCAATCATTGAAGATAAACAGTAATGATGATGTAAGAAAAGAAGCAGTGTGTATGTCATGTAAACACACCTGTGCCAAAGCTCAAGATGCTCATTAGCACTTTACAATGCGCCGCTGTCCTATTTACAGCTCCAACACTCCAGAGAGGCGGCAACTTTATCACATTTGCTGCTTGAATTGGTTCAGTGCTTATGCTAATCTTACTGCAACGAGAGTAGTTCTTCTTATGTCTTTAAAGCTTATTTCTGTGGTGCATCAAAGACATGATGAAATGCAACGTTATTAGTCAATATTATTAAATTATAGTACATCTTATGTGGTCATAAAGAGGCCCTTTTATGCATTTCGGGGATTTCCCTATAGGTTTTTGTGCAGAAAAATACAAATATGAACCTGAAAATGAGCAACATATGTCCTCTTTAAACAAGCTATACCATCTCATACCGGCCTAACCGCTGTGTTCTTAAAATCCAGTCTTTTTAACAAGTTATGAAAGAATGTAGATTGATGAAGATATTTCCTGCAGGCTCTGAAAACATTTAACCCTCCTGTTGTGTTCGGGTCAAATCTGACCGATTTACTACTTTCATCAATCATAACTTTGTTTTACATTCGATTGCATTCAGGCTTCATGATATCCTTCACAGAAGATATTTGAACATATGAAATGGCTGATCACCACTTTCATTGAATTCTGGATGATTTAGTCAACTTTGTAACAGCCATGGTGTTCCCGGTCTGACCGCCATAAAGAAAAGGAATTAGTAACCATCCGGATCGGACACACACACACACACACACACACACACACACACACACACACACACACACACACACACACACACACACACACACACACACACACACACACACACACACAGTCTAGATGTGTTCCCCCCCTTATGTGCCCAATCCCCCCATGTGAATCACACCTGGAACACACACACACACACACACACACACACACACAATGTTCATATTTAGTCTCCTGATTTTAAATGGGAATTACATAATTTGAGTGTTCCCAAAGCACCAGTGTTCTGCAGTTTGTGTGGGCCTACTGTACTGTTGCACAGGAAGATTCATAGCAAACCACACTGAATATTATGGATTATCTCATATTTTTAAGCCTCAATTTGTATTTGTATTTTAATATTTGGTTATAATAGCTTTTTTTTAAATACTGCTCATAATTGTTGGTCCTTTCTTACAATTGATCTTCTCTTACTGTGTTCATATAATTATTATATTCAAGAGCATTTTCCTTCAAAGAACAAAGAACTGAAGCAATAATATCTACGGGTGCAACACATACATCCTACACTCCTCTGCACCTATATCTACCCATACATCTATCTATTTATATCTATCGTAAATATTGAAAGGCATTAACATATATGTGAGGAAGAACTGAATCAATTATATATAAGGGTGCAACACATTAATGCAACACTATATATTGAAAGGCATAATGTTTATGTTTGTAGGCGTGTGGAAGAAAGAGGCACATATCTGCACAACATCAACCAAAGCCTGTATTTATCAGTTTAATGTTTTTAACCCTGTTTATAAGTCCGTATATTTGTGTACAAAGCTACCTCTAACTTTACATCCCAATACTGCATATATTTTAATGTAATAATTGTTTTGTATCTTGTCATATTACTTTTTATTTTATTTTAATATTTGGTTATAATAGCTTTTTAAGATAATTCTTCTATTTCTTGGTCCTTTTCTCACAATGTATCTTCCTGTGTTTATACGGACAGACCAAAGCTAATCCCTTGTATGTGTAAATCGACTTCTCAATTAGTTTCTGATTCTGATTCATTTATCAGCAGCGTATGGTGGTTATAGCAGATATATCAGCACTGTCTAGAGAGAGATATTACGAGATAACAATGTACATCATGGACTTAACCCTCAATGTCTTCTAGTGTTTTACATTTGAACATTATTGAACGTTAAGGCAGCGTCCACACGGCGATGCAGGAAAGTCGCTGTTGAACATTGCTCAACCTTTGAAGCGACCAACGCGAGCAAAGCGAAGTGCCGCTCCCACAATGCAGTTCGGCAAAGTGTGACGTCACCCCATTTAAAGTGAATGGGCAGAAGCGTTGAAGCTTGTGTGAACGGGCCGTAATAGTTGATAACGGTTAAAGAAAAGCCTGGCTCACGTCCCAGTATTAAGAAAAATACATAATTCTAGATCAAAATCTTGAACCTAGATCAGACCGAAAGTGTGTTTCCTGCATCGCTGGTGCACGGGTTAAGATATTTGATTAGAATACTTTATTGTAAACTCCTACCTCAGTGGAGGAGTGTGTGATGGGGGGGGGGGGGGGTGAGATTTTGTGTTTGCTTCTGCCTCCTGAATTCATAATGTTTTAGAAGTAATGTCTAAATACCTCCTACAGTGAACTGAATGAAAAGGCAAACAAACAAAAGGACCTTAATGCATTCCCTAAAGCTACCATTACTGTGATGTGGCATTCATCCTTTTATTTTATTTTTTAAATATAATTACCCGGTACTGTTCCTGAGTCAGAGAAGCGTTCTTTAAACAGGGTTGTAGCTGTAACTTCAGATTACATTACATTGCATTTAGCTGACGCTTTTATCCAAAGCGACTTACAATAAGTGCGTTCGACCAACAAGATACAAACTTGAAGAAAACAGAATCATAAAAGTACATCAGGTTTCATAGAGCTCAACATTTCAAGTGCAACTCAACTGGCTTTAGGTAAGCCAGTCCTTTATTAGTATATAAGTGCTTTGTTAGTAATTCTATCGCTCGAAGTGGAGTCGAAAGAGATGAGTTTTCAGTCTGCGCCGGAAGGTGTGTAAGCTATCTGCTGTCCTGATGTCAATGATAATGGTGGATGGAGGGTATCATTATTGCACAGCATGATCTAATAAAGATAACATCGCTCCACTGTCGCTCAGACACACTCTTACAGCTGTCCAATAAATATCCAGAAAACCACCTTCACAGATACCGAGGCTCCTTTGAGATTAGTACACAACACTGGGACGTGTTGTAAACAAAGAAAAACGTTGCCTACTTCTTTGTGTGGATCACAAACTAGAGGGAAAGCAAACAAAGACATCGGGACATTTTTGATGTTTTGAGGTTTGTCTTTGGAATTATTGTTCACAATCAACATCTGTGTATGTATATTTTTGTATGTTATTAATTTAAGTATATTGTAAATGTTTTTATTGTAACTTTGTTGTATTTCCCAATT
>CM053242.1:56470512-56510512 GCA_028583405.1 Pogonophryne albipinna
TTGTTAATTTAGCTGGTCCATATAACATTGGAGATATAATCGCCTGCAGTATTAATGTGGGGACTTAATGGATACCAGTGTAATTATCCCTGTTTGTCATGCTTCTCTGCTGTGGCCACTGCCATCTCCTCCCATGTCAACAAAGCACTTTAGTTAATTGTTACGCTCTGCAGTCTTTCATGGCTAGCTTTTAATATATACAGCATCTTACAGTAGCTACTGTGGCCTAAAAAAAGGGGTCATTTCCACACCCCACACAGAACTGTTCACATATTTGAATCCTCATATTTGAATCCTCATATGTCTGTAAAAGTCCTGATCTCAAAAGTACAAAAAGGAAAAGTATCCATTCAACACAATAGGCGCTTTCACATCGGAGTACTTTTACCCGTACTTTTCCCGTTTAGTTCCGTTAGTGCCTGGAATTGTGCGTTCACAGCAAAAATAGAACTTAGTTCAGAGAAATGTTACACCCTTTTCAGTCCCTGCTGGAGAGGTGGGACTAACCTGGGGAGAAAAAAGTACCAATTTCTGATTGGCTGGGCAAATTGCAAACCACGGCCCGTAAAACTCTGAAAAGTTTTGTGAAGCCGCCTTTGTATTTGCTGGCATTAGCATTATTAGCATTAGCATTAGCCCCGCGCACAAACGCAGAGAGACTAACTTATGGCAACACAAAAGAAAACATGGGAGCGGTGGAGATGAGGAGGTGTCGGCGTTCTGCCGATTTACTCGGAAGGCTTCAGTAGAAGCTGCTGGGAGTCCCAGCAGCTTCTACTGAAGCCAGTCCCCAACTCCGGGGACTTCCGGCCGGGGACTCCGGGTGGCAGTATACGCCGTGAAGTGGTTTGCGGCCTGCCAGTAAACCCACAGCAGAAGAAGAAGAAGTGACGTCAGCGGCTTCTTTCGCCTAATCTTCCCTCAGGGAACTTATTCCGGTGTGAACGCGATCGGCTCCTAGTTCCATGGGGGAACTAAGTGCTGGCACTAAGTACGGCAAAGTACTTGGTGTGAAAGCGGCTAATGACCCATTTCAGAAAGTGCCAAAGTATTACCAGCTAAATGTACTTCATGTATCAAAAGTAAAAGTACTTGTTACGCTCTGTAGTCTTTCATGGCTATCTTTTAATATATACAGCATCTTACAGTAACTAAAAAAAAGTCGTCATTTCCGCACCACACATTCATAAACTGCATTATCTAGGGATACAAAGCTAAAAATATGACAGAATTTATTTGGAAAACTAGTAGCGAAGTGTAATTGCAGCTCTCCATCACTATGTTTTCTACCAGCTCAGTCACATTAGAGCAATATCTCTTCATCATGTCAGCCGGCTGCATAAGATGCGGTGCTTGTTCCTATAATCAGACTATATATATGCTGGCACAGACCCCACCACTGTTGTAACTGGCAGCTTAATCTCAATAATGTTTACATTAATTTAGTGAACTCCTTACAGCATGTAGCCACATTTCACAGTCTCTGGCCATGGCACCAGGGGGTAAAATACTTAGTTTACTGCCGGTGTCTGAAGCAAGCAGCCCTGCCACTTATACATCTGTTGTGCTCTCTCTTTGTCAGAGTAAACGCTGTAATAGGTAACGCCATTCATGTAATTTATGTCTGTTAAAGCACACAGCCTTACAGTTATGTTCTAACAGTCGTATGAATGATAGGTTGCAGGTTTCAGATCAGAAAGGACTTTTGATGGGTGTTTTATTTATTGAACACCATCTACTTTCTCCATTAACCACACCATAGAAGCATTAGTTTAATATATTCAATTGCTATACTTCTATTTAAGATAAGATAAGATGGTTCTCAGCAGGAAACCGATGGACTGTCCACTCCTAGTAGGGAATGAGGCCTTACCCCAAGTGAAGGAGTTCAAGTATCTCGGGGTCTTGTTCTCGAGTGAGGGAACAATGGAGCGTGAGATGGGCCGGAGAATCGGAGCAGCGGGAGCAGTACTGCAGTCGCTTTACCGCACCGTAGTGACGAAAAGAGAGCTGAGCCAGAAGGCAAAGCTCTCTGTCTACCGGGCCATTTCCGTTCCTACCCTCACCTATGGTCATGAAGGATGGGTCATGACCGAAAGAACGAGATCGCGGATACAAGCGGTCGAGATGGGTTTTCTCCGCAGGGTGGCTGGTGTCTCCCTTAGGGATAAGGTGAGAAGTTCAGTCATCAGGGAGGGACTCGGAGTTGAACCGCTCCTCCTTCGCGTCGAAAGGAGCTAGTTGAGGTGGTTCGGGCACCTAGTTAGGATGCCACCTGGGCGCCTCCCTAGGAAGGTGTTTCAGGCACGTCCAGCTGGGAGGAGACCGAGGGGTAGACCTAGGACCAGGTGGAGGGATTATATCTCTACGCTGGCCTGGGAGCGCCTTGGGACCCCCCAGTCAGAGCTGGTTGATGAGGGGAAAGGAACGTTTGGGGCTCTCTGCTGGAACTGATACCCCCGAGACCCGACCACGGATAAGATGGAGAAGATGGATGGAAGATAATATGGACCTTTATTAAACCCCGTGGGGGAATGCAGAAGTTCAAACAGCAACAGGGTTAGGATGAAAAACAGGACAGCACAGATTCATACAGATCCAAAGATAATAATAATACAAATTATGAAAAACTATGAAATAAGAAATGAATAATAAAACAAAATGAACAAATATACATATTGGGTCATATATACCTATTACATATTAGATATATTTACATGAATGTGTGGAAACAGTGTGTATTTATGTCCAGTAATGGTGTCACATTGTTAATTGTTAAGCTAAGATGATTGTTGGAAAAACATGAGATCCCCCAATTTAGGAACACATTATTTTGGTCTGACCATGATTGCACTATTTCTATGTTATTTGTATTTACTTGCACACCTCACAATATTCTCTTGCACAATTGTGTTTCTATTCTGTTATTTCTTTCACTTTTTTTATTGGTTTATTTGTTTGATGTCCTATCTATATTCATGTTGCTCTGTTGGAGGAGCCTGGGACTTCAGTTTGTCATTGACATATCTTCACGGTAGCTGCTGAGCACATGACAATAAAGCCTTGAACCTTGAATCTTGATAACCCTCTGGAAGAAAGGGGGTATGTTTTTGTGGGTTTCTGGTGAATTTACGAGAAATGAACACCAGGATGTTATCAGGCGCTGCTAATTGTTTACAGTTCAATTAGCGATTTTTGCTGCGAGACTGGAGTTGAAGATAAGAGACGACATATACGTCTGGATTGTAAGTAGTCAGTTTAGAAGCTAATTTGACCTCATGAACAGCCATATATTTATACAGTCTGAAACCTAGTTTTAAAACCCTGGAGAGAGATTTAGGATTAGGACACACATTAGGATCATCGATCAATTACATTTGTAACCAACTGTATTGGAATGTATTGGATTTCAATGGAGATGTTATTCAAGTTGAACAAAAATACACAGGTTATTTCTAGCACTCTTTGTGAGGTTTTACAAACAATAAAATGCCCGATCCTCTGATGAAGCGTGTGCACATGTACAGCTCATGAGCTATGGGAAAATATAGTTACAAGACTGAGGGATAATGAGTACCACACATGTCATAAATCACTGTACCACTACATCAGCAAATTTGATTTCAAGATTTCTTTAACTAAGCCGTTACAATTGACTGTTCTAGAGGAGCTTCTTAAGCAAACAATTAGCAGCATACAGTATTGTGCGACTGGTCAGTTGAAGTCAAAAGTCAAACTTTTAGATTAAAGCCACCGAGATTCTCTATTTCAACAACTAGCTTTTCCTGCTTCGACAGACTTCATAGCTGCTCATCGGATGAGTTTCCCCAACTTTAGGATGCATGACTTCTTCCAGTGTTTGACTTGAACTTCAGAGCCCGACATGTGTCTCCTTTCCAAACTAAATGTTGAGAATCCACATTTTCCTTCTCGTAATCCTGCTATTTATCAAGTGTTTCTCGGGCTCGTTATGCAGACCTCGTTAAAAGCACACTTTGATGAAACTAAACAGCATTTTAAATCTGCAATCCACAAACAGCGAGACATTGATCTGCATATAGAGACACGTCTCTCGGCAACATGTGAGAATAAATACTTTATTCTGAAAGCGTACATGATGGCTTCCTTCCTGCAAGTCTGCTTTCTCTTTTATGGCATTTCCTCTCTTCTACTTAAGCAACATTACTCACACACACACACACGCACACACACACACACACACACACACACACACACACACACACACACACACACACACACACACACACACACACACACACACACACACACACACACACACACACACACACACACACACACACACACACACACGGTGATCAGCAGCAGGAACGCAGAGTGATTTTCTTAATTAAGTCGAGGAAGAAGCTTTTACTTTTGGGACAGGCTTGATTGTCCTCGCTCTGTGACACCATGACTCTGGGCTTCTAATCACATCAAACCAAAAGAGAGAGAGGACTGAGACTTCCTGCAGTGAGGAGAGGGGTTCAGAGTTAATTCAATGTGTGGAGGAGACTCTTTAATATATACATAAACAGCTCCTGCAATTACATTAGCCGCACATGTTGCACTGCAGAGCGCATGTGAGGGAAACACTGAACAACTATTACTTATCTTTGAAGACACAGTTTAGAAAATGGTGTTTCTGTGCATTTTAAGGGTTTGAATAATTTCCTTTAGCTAAATTCAATCAAACAAATAGCATCTAATTACAATGAAGCATCTCCTTGCAACAATCCACATCTCTTAATGCAAATATTTCATTATATATTTCAAAATGTTATTTACAAATTGCATGCAGAATAACTTAGTAAACAAACACACAAGGCCACTTAAGTGTTAGCAAGATGTTGATCACTTACACATAGTTCCTGTGAAGCTGTTTTTTGTCCATCTCATGAATGTACATCAACAACAGTGTTGGAAGAAGTACTCAGATAATTTACTTAGGTAAAAGTACAAATACTATGATCCCAAAACACACTATAAGCACAATGTACAATGTCCCATACATAGTGCATATTTTCACAGTATGGTAGGATTATATTCTTACATGTAAGAGCATTTTAGTATACAACTGAATATACTGTGTAGATTAGGTGTGCAGTATTGCATTATACCTGACAGCATATCATATGTTATTATATGTACAAGGCCATTGTCACGGTCAAAATACATGTAGTGGAGTAAAAAATATGATTTTAGCCTGTGAAATGTAGAAGTAAAGTAAGCTCTAGCATTACATGGAAACGCTCAAGTACACACAAGTCAAAAAAATACTTAATACTATCATTTAAATGTAATTTACTTTCCACCACTCATTGACAAACATATTTCGTATATGAAAACAAGCTCAATGCGCGAAACTGAAAGCACTAAGAGCGGCAATAATAATAACTGCAAGAAAATGTCTAAAAAAAGAACACCTTTGTTGTAATTGGTTGGTTGTAAAGTACGGTCACTCTTCTGTTCCCAGCGAGTACAGTTTCCATCAAAAGGCTTTACTCTTCAAACTGTTTTCCAGTTGTCACTTAGCAACAACCAGAAGCATGACCAGCTCTTTCCTGCACACATGTTTTGGTACCGCTAACACGAGACTCCCCGAGGACTCAGAGGATTATTTCAGTTCCTCTCAGAGCCACCGGGTCACCGAGAGGTCAGTACGAGTTATAAGGAAGTGTCAGAGCATCACAGAGATATCAGAACGGACACTTTACACTTCGATAAAAAGCCCTGTGTTCAGTATCCTGCACTCTTTATCTCCATTTGTTGTGTGCCACATCTGCACGGATATTAAAGCCCTAATTTGGAGTCAATCGGCAGTAAATAAACAATATTCATAACAGCTGTTACAGTTTCCTCCTGGGCTCGCCTCAACACAATGCGAGTGTAAAAACAAACATGACAGCGAGTAAATCTGTTTTCCATGGGGTCCAAATTCTATAAAACGCATAACATCAAGTCTCAAACATAGCGGCATAATGCTGCAGCCTGAGGGCCAAATAAAAGATATTCAAGCAGTGAAACAAACATCTCCAGCCCCACCACCTGCCTCGGCTGCAGCACTTCTCACCAACAGGCAAAAGTTAGGAGAACTTTGATCCTTCTACTTTCCTTTCTTCTCCTTTCTCAATCCCTCACTTTTCCACTTTCTTGTTCCTTTATATAACCTCTGCTATCTCTCTCTCCATCTATCATTCATTCACTTTTTATATTTACTCTTCTTCCTGGGCTTCTTCAACAGAATTATAAATCAAAAGGTAGCGGTGCCCAGAGCACACTCTCTCTCAATCAATACAAACAACTTCATTGCCAGAGCAGAAGCAGTGTGATACCCAAACACACAAACGTGTACACAAGCATACAAGACACACACGAAACACACACAAGACACACACACAAGACACACACGAAACACACACAAGACACACACAAGACAGACACACAAGACACACACGAAACACATCTTTGTTTGCTCTCTGAAGCTGCAACGACGCTCGGCTCAGGAGAGGAGAGCAGACATCTTGTCGGGGATTTGTGGAGGAGCGAGGATTTGGAGGAAAAACACAGCGTGGTTTAAGAGGCAAAACCAAAGTGTGAGGCACAGCTGACGAGAAAGCAGAAATCTTATTTATAACTTCAACATTTGGGAGAGTGCTTCATGAGAGCGAGGTCAAACCAGCCGGACAGAACACTTCATGTGTAATTGGGCGGAAAACTCTCCCATTGAAGCGATAATAGCCACTGAGAGGCAAGACTGCTTATTATTGAGCGGCATATGATTCATTAAAAACTCTAGTTGTCAAAAAATTTATTTTAATGAAAAATAAATCACCATAACTATCATTTCCATCTCGTACCTCACATCATGCTTTCTTTATGACTCCTCTTGACGTTTAGGATTAGCATGCGATTGTCTGTTGTCATTGTTTATTGTTCAAATAGTTCTCGCTGTAGTTTCTCTGGACACAAGTTGACATTTAAGGTATTTATGTTCACTGGTAAACATATGTTTTAAAGTATATTTTGTTACCGTCTGTGAAGAGGAACCTGCAGAAACGAAGTAACTCAGTTTCATTCCAGTTAAATCGATCTTTAAATCACATTTTCATCAGTATTAAAATGCATCTCAGGTAAATATTAAATGATACGATAAAATGACACTTTATGGTCAGATTAAGTCTGACAATTTTCTTGCAACATAGCAGCGCATTTTCAAAATCAACACGGACAAGTATTAAGACGAGAAACAAGGAAACAGATATTTAAAATAGCATCACCATCAAGTAGTATGCTTTGGTGCACAAACCAGAAGATAATAAACATTCAAGGTTGAAGAAAAAAGCTTGTTTACAGGAAAAGTCCAACAAACATCTCCAACTTGAGATTTGACGGGATAACGGAAATCGGAGCGACACCAAAACCATGAGAACAAATGTAAGGGACAGCAAGAGACATTACTTCTCGTTTACTTTAGCTATGCCCTACAATAAGTGCACTAAACATAACAAAACAAACTCAGAACAAGAAAACGCACATATATTCTCCTTAAATAAGACAAACTATTGTAAGTATGCTTGCTAAAGAGTCTTAAAGGAATACGTTTTTTAAATGTTAATAGCCAAGATACAAGACGAAAGACATGACCCTAACCCTAACCCTAACCCTAACCCTAACCCTAAGACATGAGACTTGTTTATGACCAGGTTATAAACGTGACTATGGTTAAATATGCATCATGTGAAGCCTTCAGCTCAGCTACCAAGGCACCAAACCCTCGTCCAAATGAAACAGAGTATTTCCAGTGAGTAAAAAACTTCTGACAGAGACAGCTCTCCGGTTTTGAGCTCGATGTGTTCGAGGAGCCCCAGAACAACAGAGACCTGATTCTCCAGACATTATCCCGAGTTCAAACGAGGAGAAACTGCAGTTTGTTTTACATCTACAGCCAATTCTAATGGTTGTTAATGAGGTTTGGGAGTTTGTGGAAACTGCTGAGTCATGTTCTCCTCTTAACTTCTGCTGATTTCTTTTGTTACGTAGACTTAGAGAAACGAGTCCTCAGGATGGAGTCTGACTGGGACAAAGCAAAAGTATTTTATGAAAACCAAAATGACATCTCTGTGTGCACTTCTCCCTCTGTGCACCTCATCTTATTTAGTTTCTTTGTACATTTCCATCTGTCAGTGTCTTTATGTCTCTTGTTTGGCTTGTCAGTTAGTCAATACATCTTCTGTTTCACTCGTCATTCTGGATTCAATATGCATTTAAAGCCTATCTTTTTCTTTCCCATCCCATTGTTCCAGTCATGCAGTGAATTGCAACAGATTCTGTCACACAGTCACACAACACACTTCACACAAGGTTAACGCTTCTTTAATCTCTCCCATGGGAAAAAATATTGTACTGTATGCAAACATAATCCTTAGTATCTAAACGAGTATACAAATATCCACCAGATGCTATCTTACTTTTCCCCTCTCCATCTCTTCTGTGCTCTTCCTAGTCCCCTTTCATCTCCTGACTTTATACCCCTGCACCAAGTGTACAAACACACATACACACACACACACACACACACACACACACACACACACACACACACACACACACACACACACACACACACACACACACACACACACACACACACACACACCTTGCGTTTCCTCCTGGCCCACTGAGGGAGGTGGCAGGTGGAGGAGATCCATCACAGTGACAGCAGAACATGTGAGCCTCCGTCTGTCTTTGGAGACGACCTTGTCAGTCATTGACAGCGGAACTATTAACATATGGTGATCACACAGAGCACAGCGTCCATATTGTTCTCTGAAGGAAAGACGAACAGGCTTTGTAGTCTAGAGGCCAGCAGTGTGAAACCAGAAATGTTGAGTACCCCAAAAGTGTTATGTTAGAAATGTATACATTTCATGGGTCTCAAGCACACACTGCTGGATATGTTGGGCTATTTGCACAACTGGCCATGCTAATTGGGCGACTTAGGCCAATTTGGTGTGGGTTTTGAGGTATGTTGAGAAGGTTGAATACATTTCTGACATTTTCATGACCAAAAATGACTGTTTTTTGTTCCCTAAAACTTCAAAATCAGCCCCAGCAAAGATTGATGGCCGTTTTCTGATTAAAACTACCATCTCTGATCCTTAAAATGACAGAAAACCACCGAAATTGTCCAAATCGGCCAAGCCATTTTCTAACTATTGTGTGCTAATGTTAATGTATGCAACTTATTTGTCATTTGTGCAATTTTCCCAACATATGCAAGTTAGCATCTGGCAGTTTCTATGTTCTGGGGACCCGTACTATAATTCCTAACTTTGGTGTACTCAACATTTCTGGGTTCACACTGCTGGAAACTAAACTATATGGTGATCACACCGAGCAGAATCATATTGTTCTTTAGGAGAAAAGACAAACTGGCTTTGTACGAACTCCATCTGAAACCATCCAGGTCAATAATGAATGCTCAGAGCAACCAACTAAGGGTGCATTCACACCTAATAGTCCGCTTCTCTGGTGCGCACCAGACCACAGTTTGTTACATTGTTACATTTTTCAGAAGGTTCGGTTTGCGTTCACACGGGCAAAACTCAAACGGACTATAAACTTTAAACACAAGTCATGTGCACGGAAATGCTGTTCAACCATTGGTCAGACATTAAGGGGTTAAAAACGCAAATCCCTTCAATTTCTAAACGCACCAGGGTTCGATTCAACCGGACTATAAACGGCAGGTGTGAACGCACCCTAAGTGTCCAGGTCAAACTAACACAAGACATTCTCGTGCACCACATGATCTTATATCCATATTCGACTGAGTCATGTGATATAGAACTAATCATCACTTCCAGTTCCCTCGTCTCAAAGACAACTGTTTTCGGTTAAAAGCCTAAAAAGACATAAAATATGTCAGTGAATACTCCACTCGTTAATGCCGGAAGATTCTATGTGTCATAAAAAAAGGCGTTTGCTAACAAGTGTCTAAATGCACTGTCATCACGCCAACACAAGTTTGCCTTTACCGCCTTTTTTTTATTGTATTACTGCATTTTTATCTCAATGACGCTTAAAAAATCACAAAGTGGAGCTGAACAAAACGTTTTGAGTACATTATCATAAAAGTGTGTTTGCCACAAAGCTTATATTCTGCAATTTGCTGAAATACAATGAAATACAATCCCAATGCTTTTGACGAGACACCCTTGCGATGCTACAGTAATTTTGGGTTGGCTCACAAAATACATCATCACTACACCACTCTGTTACATCTCAAGCTTAAGTTACATAACAAACCTAATATAAGAGTTCTACTGTTAGCGTGTTATCTTGGTTGGTAAGGCACACTGTCTGGAGTGTTTTATTTTAGATAACCTGTAAATAATTGACCTGCCCTGGCTCTGCAGAAGGTTCATGAGGTGGTTCAACATGCAGACTCAGAGCTGGACGAGAGACTTTCTCTCCTCGACCTGAGGCTCTGGATCTCTCAGTGATTTGTCATTCTCACAGATGGCGTGAAGAATACACTTATCTGCCGGCTGAAGGGAACATGGAGGTTGTATTAGAGTCACGCTGCATTCGATTTCACTACAGAGCAAGACCGAGGACCAATGATTGAAGTTCAGTGAATGTTTATTCATGAATGTTGCAGTTACAGGGCAGAGGCAGTGCATAAGAAGAGCAGAATATGTCCAATCTGGTAGGTAAAAAACATGAAGCACACAAGACAACAAAATGTCAGCTTGTCAATGGGTTGCCACACCCTTAAACATCTATTGGATATTTTACTATTTTTGTGTACGATAATTCACGAAATCATGGTAATGAAGATGTCTTAAATTAAAACTAATTTTTTTTTTTATATACTTTATTAATTCCCGTGGGGAAATTGTTTCTCTGCATTTGACCCATCCTGTGTTAGGAGCAGTGTGCGGCCATTTTGAACAGCGCCCGGGGAGCAGTGTAGGGAACGGTGCCTTGCTCAGGGACACCTCGGGAGCACTTGGTCTTTCCGGGACTTGAACTGGTGACCTTCCAGTTGCCAAGCCAAGTCCCTATCGACTTCGCCACCACCGCCCCAATCCAGTGAGAAGTAGAGTCATTTTCTCATAGACTTCAATACATCTGACCTCAAATCAGCGATATTGAAGCAGTGGGTTGCTGCTTGGTACTATCTCTAATATTTAATATTTAACTTCAAGCATCATTGATTACTTTACCTTTTTCCACTTAAAAAAGAGCCTGTGTTGAGGTATCACAACAGAAATCAGAGAAGTAAAGGGTAGTACGTTTGCATACGAGCAAAAGCTTACATCCAATTGGAAAAAAGCTTGGATTGACAAAGGTCAGTGAAACAGGACATGCAGACAAAGTGGAGAGTTTTAAAGGACAAAGGTTTTCTGGACTGCTGAAACTAATCGAATCCCACATCAACAAATGATCCCATTCAGATTTCTCTATTTAAATCCACACACACGTCCGGATCAATTGACACAACATTGTTTAGCTTTCATGAGAGGTTCTGCAGGATATATCCATTTTAAAATTCATTCAGGAGTATTTAATTTGCACCGCCACTGTCTGAAGATTATGTATATGCTGACGGCGAGGAGACAATGATTTCAGGGGCCGCTGCTTGCTGGTGTGGAAAATCACTGGAAGAAATTACGCATCGGGAGGCAAAACAAACACAGAAGCATCAATCCATTTCATTTCTACGGAGGATTTGTTTCCCCAAGTGTCTCGATTTGGGAAATTGCTGTAAAGATTTTACAGCATGAGTTTTGGATATAGGTTTTCAGGCGTTTCGACACATTCTGTTTCTAAAAATGAATCTAAAAGTTCCCATCTCTTTATCTTTCTTTTGTCGGTCTGTGTCTCTTAGGATCTCCCGCTTCTATCTTCCAGAATGAACAAGAGATGAAGAAGATGATAACTATTGTTTGAAGAGGGGGACACGCTGATAGATGGATCACAAATCAATGAAACACTTATTTGATAATGGCATGAAAAGCTTAAAAAAAAGTACAAAAGAAAATAGACTTACAAGATATTCTGTTTGGTTTCTAAATGTTTTCTAAGGTCGCGTTCACACCAGCCGGCTTGTATAGTCCGGTTGAATCGAACCCTGGTGCGTTTAGCCGCTTGGTGCGGTTCGTTTGGGTCGGTGTGAACACAGTCCACAGACCTCTGAAGTGAACTAAACAACCGGACTCTGGTCCGCTAAAAGAGGTGGTCTCGGACCGCTTGCTAGTGAACTCTGGAGCGGTTCATCGCTGGTGTGAACGCAGTCCGCACCGAAACATAGGAAGCGTAGTATTTACACGTCACAAGAACGCGGATGTCTTCAAAATCTTTAGCGAAAGACTCTTTCGCTAAAGATTTTGAAGACATTCGCGGTTGTTTAGTTAAAGAGTGAAGCAGACCTGACCAATGGTTGAACAGCATTTCCGTGCACATGACTTGTGTTTAAAGTTTATAGTCCGTTTGAGTTTTGCCGTGTGAACGCAAACCGAACCTTCTGAAAAATGAAACAATTAGGTGTGAATGCGACCTTAATTATTCTTTCAAATCCTAATGGAAGATTAAAGATGGAGGTCATGTCCTCCATACTCTTTAAATGAATAAGCTTTACAATTGAATTTTTACTATATTCCTATTATGATATTTGTGTTAGTATCATTGTTGACAGAAAGTTGTAAAATTCAGTATCGGGGCGAAAAAAAAGCTTTTGTTGACTGAAATTGTGCCGGACCACATCTGGTTAATCAAAATGTATTCTGGTAAATGAAGGCAAGTCAACCCTGTGCTTTGCTATACCCGAATTCAATATGAACACATGGTTATTATTACATTAAAAATGATACTGAATCCCATTGAAAGCGACGAAAGAAAGGACCACCGGTTAAATTACGTGCGGGGTAATTGCTCTTCTAAATGATCTTGAACACATTTTACATTAGAGATTTCTTCCTCGATAGTCCCAACTACTGTACTTACAGATTGAATCACAATCCCACTGCACTAGGATTTATTTTTAGAGCATACCAAATGTGTGAAAACACTTTTATGATGTAGGCATATGAGCGGAAACTGAAGTCTATTGTTACCACTAATCCAGCAATAAATTAAAGGACAAAAAAGTTAAATAATTCAAGTGAATTGACTGGACCGTCAAAACCAGAGCTATTGTAACTGAACTCATTGTGCCAGGTGGTGCCATCGACTGAAGCTGCTTCATCATTGGCTGATAATAATAAGAGACTCTTAATTAATGAACTCTTCCTGCGTCTGAGAGGCACATTATCTCCAGACGTTATCAATAAGTGTCTCTCATGGAACAAAGGCTTGGGTCAGGTACTCACGTTTGTGCACTCAAACTCTGCCATAGAGACACACTGCATGTATGAACACACACACACACACACACACACACACACACACACACACACACACACACACACACACACACACACACACACACACACACACACACACACACGGAAAGTATTAACGGAAACATATCTGATAAGACGAAATTGAATATTCTCCACCATGCTGTCTCGTGCAGAACATGAGAAGCTTTATCTGTATCTCTGCAATCTCACAGTTCTCATATTTCTCACTGGTGGTACAGTCTCTCTCTCACACACACACATACACACACATCATGTACACACACACACACACACACACACACACACACACACACACACACACACACACACACACACACACACACACACACTCATTCCCACCATACAGCACTAAAGCTATTAAAAAGCTTACTTTTGGACAAAAAAAGCTCACATGATATTTTATATTCATAATTTAGTTTCACAGTGGAGCCTTTTTTCCATAGGAGGCATCATTTATTTCCTCTATATACCAAACCTCTGGCTTTGAAAAACAATTATTAATTTAGCATGATAAAGGAAGAGCAAATAGAGCAACAGAAGACATGATGACGCAATGAGAGAATCGTCATATATGGCCAACGTGTAAAAGAAGAAGCCGCCTCTCCCACAGTCCCTGAATGCCACATAAGTTTCTGATAAAGCCGACATGTTCAGGACCGCAGGAGAAAAGACGGAGGGGGGGAAAGGTGGGATTGAATCGTGTTGCTCTCTTCTCAGAAGTCAAAGGCCCCGAGCAGGCCGGAGACGGCAGTCAGTGCTCTTTGGAAAGGGGAAATTGATCTGAAATTAATTGTGTCTGAGGCTCTCTCTCAGTATCCGGTCTGCCTCTGAAACTCTGTGTTAAAGTGTGTCAGTCATCAGGATCAATGCTCCATGCCCTGTGACACGGCCTTTCAGTTGGTCAGTCAGCCGTTTGACAAACAGTCAATCATTGAAAGACATGAGAACGCAGGAGCAGTAAATCTACGTCCAATCAGATGGGACATGTATTTGAAACTCAATAAGCTTAATGAAGCTTAGCGCAAGTTCAACCAGGAAGACCGTCTTTACTCATTCATGTATTTCTATCTCCATGTTTCTACTCTCTCTCCTCTCAATGAGTGACCGGGGGCGTCACTCTTCAGCTTAGCCAATCACTTCGCTCTATTCCCAAGAGCCTATCATAGCATGCCGTCAAACCCTTTAAACTCTGCTCTTTCCACTCCGACAGCTGTCATTTCAGGTGACTCAACGCAACCCTCCTCCGCCCCTTTTCACCTCCCGTCCCTCCGAATCCAGGGTCAAGCTAAACCACTCCTCCTCAGACCGACCCAACTATCCATTCACCACCACCAGTGTCTAGACCCCGGGGGGTTTTCATCGGATCGGTTCTACCCTCCCGAATGATACTTCCTGCACCACGGGGCCTAATCGCCAAAACTACTGTCACATTCATTCGTGTATCTGCTCATTAAATATCAGTATCATCACATCAAAACCGTCTCTCCTGATTGAATTAGTAATAGCAGAGGGGGGTTATGGGTGTTTCTGGGAAAACTGTCAACGTTGACAAGTGCAAGATGTTAAGCTACATCATATTTGAGACTTGGCATAAGTTACTATACTTGTAACTGATATGTGTGACCCACCCAACCATTAGCTTATTAGTAATAGGAGAGGGGGGTTCTGGGAAAACTGAGTTGACAGGTGCAACATTTTTAGCTTGCTGCAGTTTGTGGCATATTTGAGACTTGGCACATGTTACCTTTCAAGTTTCAAGGCTTTTATTGTCATTTGTACATAGCTACAGTGTGGATGTGTTAAATCTGAGGTCACAGGCTCCTCCAACAGTGCAACACAATACAACAGATACAATAGTAAAGGTAAGTAAAATAAAATAGAACATATATTGGAATATTGATGTATATGAGTTGCAAACAGATGAATGTTATGGATGTTCTTTCAAAAGTTCAGGTGTTTAACAATCGTATGGCCTGTGGGATGAAACTATACTTGTTACTGTTATTTGTGCACCACCATTAGCTTATTAGAAATAGGAGAGGGGGGTAATGGGAAAGCTGTCAACGTTGTGACTGAGTTGACAGGTGCAAGATTTCTAGTTTGCCGCAGTTTGTGTCATATCTGAGACTTGGCATAAGTTACTATACTTGTTACCGTTATTTGTGCCCCACCATTAGCTTATTAGTAATAGCAGAGGGGGGTTATGGGAAAACTGAGTTGACACGTGCAAAATGTTTTGCCTGCTGCAGTTTGTAGCATATTTGAGACTTGGTATAAGATACTATACTTGTTACTGCAGGACACAATGTCCCATGCATGAGCAGAACAAAGCAGCTCTTTGAACAACACGACATACAGTATGCATTAAAAATGAAGCTCTGGGCGTTCAGTGTTCTGTATATTACAAAAGCAGATCTTTAAAGCGTAAAAGCCCTGGAGACGGAGCGAAAACTTCGATACATTATTCATCCGTGTTGTCCTCATAGTGAGATCTGGAGAGCACGACGCATGTTGCTTCAGCAAACAAAGCCAACACGAGTATATTCTGTGTTTGATGTAGTAATCCTTATGTTGTAGTAAATGTTTACAGTTTGCACGCCGGGTAGACCTCCGTGGTGGGGCTTTGTGTGCCGTTCCCTTTTCTCAAAACAATATATTTTGATGGTATAATTTCAACCCAGTGCAGAGCTTAAACATGCAATTAGCTTCCAATTAGCAACTCAGCAGGCTAAAGGAAATCAAAGGAGTTGACAAATGAACCTGCAGAATGGAACAAGCTAGTGTTGCAATAATTGATTTGATCATGTGTTGTAAGCCATGCTCTTGAGTTTCATCCTTTAGTTTATTTAAAGAGACCATGAATGTGCACATATTGAGCATAGGGTCTTGGAACATGTAATTGTAAAAGGTCCAAAGGTATAGTGCTGTGTAAACTAAAAATAAGTTATTCTTTAGACAGACACATATACTCTCGGTGGACTTGACAAAAGTATTCTGGCTCTTATAGTGTTGTACAATAATATAATAATTCCTTCAATCAGTCTGTGTTTCTATTTTGTTATATCTCCAGAGATGGCAAGAGTACACACCACCTTTACTCAAGTAGAAGTACACACATCCTTTACTCAAGTAGAAGTACAGATACTCGTATTTAAAAATACTCTGGTGAAAGTAGAAGTACTGACTAAACTTCTTTACTCAAGTCAAAGTAAAGAGGCTTTGAAATGTACTTCAGTAAAAAGTACCCATAACTAGCAGCTGTTTTAAAGAGTACCTGACCTCCCTTTATATTAATAGAACAATAATGTCATTGTTAGCTAATGAATGTTTCCATGCTGAACAACGGCAACATGACAACGTTTCCATTAGTTCTTTAAAGAATCTTACTGCTGCACAACAATATAATAATTCCTTCAATCAGCAGTGTGTCTGTGTTTCTATTTGATGTTGGTTATGTCTTGAGTGTCTAAGGTTTCAGATCCACTACATGTTGTGTTTTAAACAGCATTTCCTGCCATCCATGATCCTGTTCCAGTCTGTTGATTCAGGAGACGTTCTTTTCTATTTCTGTGGTACACAAACTGCTCTTCAGATATGTGAACACCCCACACTTTCAGAATACAACATTGGCTTCATGAAAGTGTTTCTCTTTCAAACGGAGAGCAGGCACCCGTAAGGATTATTCGACGGTTCACGGTGCTCTAAAGAAGCTGAGCAGGGGAAAACACACATCACAGCAGGAGGCGGGATTTGAACCGCTGCAAACGACGAGGATGCTCTGCTTCCAGCTTCAAATGACAGCGCGGCCTACAGGGAACACCATGAAAGCATCTACACTTGAGAGGCTCCGTTTGAAGGAAGCTTTGCACAGCAAGCAATCCCCCACAAAAGTATGAAAAATAACTAAAAGTTCAATTTGTAATATGGGCATTTAGATTAAGTTCAACCCAGAAAACAGGAACGCTGCAACACCCAGGGAGAGTTTACTGTGTTCCTTTAAGAAGTACAAAGACTGCCATTGTTCTTCAATTACCGTATTTCATGAGCTTTGGGACTTTCCAGAGGAGGAAACTGTTTTAACATTTCTACCACCGCCCAAACATATGTTGGAATTGGATTTGACAGTGTGCGAGCTGGGGATTGTTAGCTACAGTAGGAACCATTAATTGATTAACAAAGCAGTGTGTACTGCAAAGGGGTCGCTAACAGAGGCATCAGAGCTGTTCAGACTCTTTCAGCTCATTATTTCAGTTTAGCAGCACATTACTTCAGTGTCAACACTCTTATTAACCGTGTTTCCACGTAGTTATACTAATGGCGCGTTTCCACTGCAGCGGGTAGCTCGCTTTAAGCGTGCCGAGCCGTGCGGGGCCCGTTTTTGGTTGCATTTCCACTTGGCCTAGTACCGGCTAGCGGGTCCTAATTCACAGTTTTTATGGCCCCATAAAATCGTGGTTCTAGGGCCAGGAACAACCAGGCTGAGTCGGGCTGAGTATGCTAAACTAGAGAGAGAATCGCTGGCAAGGGGGCTACAACTACAACAAGATGAACATATTTGACCGTGATTTAATTCTAATACACGTTTCAAAATGATGCCGAAGTAACAACATACTGATACCGGTTAGTAAAAACCATGAATTAATGCTTTGACAAGTCTGCAGACAGACGGCAGGCGAAAAACCTTTTAGAATGCTTGTTTTCTGAATGGAGCTTGGCTAAGCTAACGTTATATATGCCCCGACCGTCCACACTCACAACAACGGCCTATACAGACATAAATAAACCAGCGACTGTATTCTCCATGACACAGGCAGTCTGTGGTTTGTACTTGTTTAACTTTTGTCTAGTTTCTGAACAGATATGAAGAGCTGTGAGCTCTGAGTGCTAAGAGCTAACGGCTGTGTTGTTTTTCTGGGGCGCTCATTGAAGATGATGTCACGGCTCCGCCTACACTGCGTTACTATAGTAACTACCCCAGTTCCTAAACTGTAATGGAAGCGCAGCATTAAAGTGAGCCGGGCCTAATAAGGCCTAACCAAACCGAGCGAGGCCGAGCGAGGCCTGCAGTGGAAACGCGCCATAAGAAAACAAGCTTTGTAACCCTACCTGCACAAAAAGACAGCAAATCAACACCAGATAAATATTAATGTGGCTCTGTGTCGGCTTGATGTGACACTAGCAACTTGTTTAATTATGCTATCGACACACATTTAACCCTGAAATGGTTTCCGTATTATTGCGATACAGTCATTTTGGGAAGTATTAAATGGATGCACTTTATTTCATGAGAGACAGTGGCCGTTTCTCAATCTCGAGGATACTGGTTTCCAAGCCAATATTTCAAGGATGCTACGTCATCGAGTGCCGCCGAAGGACTGTTCCAATCTCCAGCATACTTGGAATTCCACCGAGGCCGCGTCCTTGGTTTGGGGGAAATTTCGAGGCTGCACATGGGTAGACTTCGCGTCCTTAAAATCCCCACAATGCTTTGCGCACGGACCAATTTCAAAAACCCTTGCGGAGAATGGCTGAACCGACGCAGCACACATTTAAATGTAATTATAAAACGGACAAGTCAAATCAAGCAATCTGATTGGTTCTTAGCCGTGATATACTGAGCGTATACCACAGGTAGAATTGTAAGTTACTTTTCACAACAAATCAGTATCCCTCCGCGTCTGAGAAAAACAGTATATCGTTGGGCTGAAAAGCAAACTGCTTGCAGTTTGCTTTTCATACTGGAACAAGAAAGCAGCGGAGAAGTAACGGGGCAGAAACCCTCCTTTTTACGCAGCGGTCCAGACATAGACATCAAACGGCAAAACATATTCAGTGTGCAGTTCCTTTGGCATTAGGGCAGGGATATCTAGATACTTTCCATGGTTTGACATAATGAATTGTGCTACTTTTAAAGCAAGCAACGATGTTTTCAAATCTGTAATCAAAGAGGTCCGCAAAAACACTATCGACCAATCAGATTGCTTGATTTGACTTTCAGTCTTGTCAGTTTTATAAATATATTTACATTTCTTCCGTTACAAAACAAACTTACAAAGCATAAAATAGAAACATTTAAGATTAACTTCGACCTCCGGGGGGGTCTTACTATGGAGGAGTGGATTGAGGAGTGCCTATCTCCAGAAAAAAAAAGCACCTAAACGATGACATGCAGAGCTACGTGAAGAGCAGGTAGACGAACTGGAAAATTACCACCATTCAAAAGCTTTCTGATGCGGGTCTTGAAAGCAGATAAATGATGACCGTTAGTGGCCACAGGTGCGAAAGCTCTCTCCAGAGCTACTGGAAGCCGAATCCCGGGGACCGGAGAAAGTGGAGCAATATTCTCGCCACGCCAAGCAACAGCCTAGAACAACCTCAACCTATACAAGTAACCTTGTAAGCCATGCTACTGATGCTGGAACGTTTTTCAGTGGCTGCACAATAAACGGCAACATACAAATGAATGTAAATAAATAGCCAAATAATGGATCAACGCTCTCTGTCTAATATGTTCGCTAGCTGTTAGTGTTGTTGCATAGCAACCACCTCGCACTATGTTTTGTGCAGAAGGCAACGGAGGGACTATTTTATTTTGAACATCATTATTTACTAATAAAAACTATTTAAATTAGAGTGTGTATTTTTCTTTCATATTGCCACACTTGGTAACCGTTTTATAAAAGCAATAGCTCACTTCAGGCCGTGATATATGCTCATTATATCACAGCTAAGGGGGTTGTCGACCCTCCGCTTCGCGTCGGGCCGAACCACGCCCCTTAGCTGTGATATAATGAGCATATACCACGGCCTGTCGTGAGCTATTGCTTAAGTATAGTGGCGTAGAACATGTGTTGGTAAATATGTTACTTTGTTACATTTGTTTGTTATCACCAAAAATGTGTTCCGTGAAAGAAAAGCAAGTTCATAATTAGATAGACATCGTGAGGTATTTATTTTCGGTACAGTTTATGTTGAAACCGTTAGAGAGAGTGGCACACTTGTTAGCCTGTTCCATTCTTCTTCGTGTTCCGAAGCCGTGGCTTGGAAGCATACTTGCTTTGTTTCTGAAGGAAGTGACTTGGAAGTACACGACTACCAAGCCAGCATCCTCGCGATTGAGAAACGGCCAGGGTGTTTCTCAATGTCGAGTACACTTGCTTGGTAGCACATGTCTTCCGAGTCACTTGCTTCAGAAGTGAGGCAAGAATACTTCCTGGCATTCGGAAAACGAAGAGTGGAACAGGCGAGCAAGTGTGCAGGTGTGCGTCATATGAGAGGCCCCGCCTTACATTTTCCGCCACAGATTTTGTGAAATTGGTCCGTGCGCAAAGCATTGTGGGGATTTTAAAACCGCGGAGTCTACACATGTGCAACCTCGAAATGTCTCCAAAACGAAGTACGCCGGGCTCGGTAGAATTCCAAGCATGCTGGACATTGGAACAGTCCTTCGGCGGCACTCGATGACGCAGTATGCTTGAAATAGTGACTCTGGAGCAGCTTTACTCGACATTGAGAAACACCCACACAGGGTGAAGTCCTCAGGTCATGTGTCTTCATGTCAACAATAAGAGATATCATTTCTATCAAAATACAAAATGGCAGCACACGTTCACTAAGACTTTTGCCATGAGGTGAATTTAGCAATTTGTTCATGTTCATTACTCTATTGGGGATTTTGAAATTATGTTGTTTTTAACAGGATTTTGTAGGTTTTTGTTGAACATATTCACAACTTTGATAATAAGGCATTGAATGTCTGTATCCTTGAGGAATAATTGCCCAAATAAGGGTTTAAAACAGGGGTAAAAAGGTTGGAATAGCATAGAGATTGTTCATGTATTAGCGAGATAGAACGTCAAGTGAAAAAACGTAATTTCTTTTCATAGTCTTCTATAAAATCTGACTTTTCTTTACCCGTTTCTGGCCATGTGTAAAATGCATTTGGATGGGAATAAAGAATATAAGCGGCTTCACAGAATCACATGTGCTCAGATTTTGGGTTGATTATGTGAATATTATTTGAGTACAGACATGTTTAAATCCAAAAAAGCAAGATATAGGACTATTTTATTTTTTTAAAAGGTGGATCAGCAACCTATCCAAGTGTACTTCAGACGCATTTAACAGTAAGACAGTAATGGAAGTGAACATTAGCCCAAAACAAAAGGTTTAAAGACACAAACAAAGACACAGCCCCTCCCAATGTCACCCTGTGTTTTCTGCTGCAAAGCATTGAATCATTCGTGAACTCTAATCTAAATTAAACTGCCAATTAAATATTTAGATCTCCCCATGAGTTCTCCGCAGCAACGCTAGCAACACACCCTGCACGAAACAAACAGCAGTTCTTTATGTGTTTGTTCATATGAATTATGAATTGTCTTCAGTAAATAACCTTGGGGATGTGTGATTGTCTCTCAAAACGTTCACTCTGTCAATTATTCTGGACTCTCAGACTTTAGTTTTAGTCCAAAGGTTCTGAGTCGTGGTCTTCTTGCATCTTTGAAACATGAATCTGCTGTAATGGATGTGTGTGCCACTCCTAAATTAAAACATGTAGGTTGGTAGTTATCCCTCTGCTCCTGTCAGGATGATATGAAAAGGAAATGTTTGTTTAGTTATTTCCTTTTTTCTTAAAGTGCACCTATTTGTAGGCATATATTATGGGTCTCAGATATATACAAATAACTAAAAACATGTCTATGATATGTTTTGCTCAAAATACAAACCATGCATTTTAGAAATCCCTCATACCCCTCTTTTGCAGCCCTGTTAGAGAAACGCGGATTTTGGGGAGGCGGAGCTAATTCCTGATCAGAATTCTACCGGAGATAAAGTTAAATTCTGCTGTGATAAAACGCCATCCTGTTCTAAACCACATCAAGGATTATGTCTGAAACAGTATGGAGCTCAAATGCTTTTTCTCTTGCGGGTTTATCACAAGGTGAGTTCTTTTTTTATTTGCTGCTTTTTAAACACACGTGCTCTCCAGTACAGGTTAGCTCTGAGTGTTAGCGATGCTAATGTAAACAAAGACGAGATTACGTCGAAAACACGTCAGGCATTGTTTCTGATAGCAGCTCTCTGCGGGTCCGCCGCCAATTTGACATCAGATCGGCAGCAAATCTGTATCCGCTCGTTGTACCCCCGTTTTTAAAAGATGTGGGTACGGAGGAAAAGAGAAAGGGTTTTATTTTCTGACGCTGCGTGAGTTCCCCGACGCACCGGGGACACATGTTGATGTATAAAAGACATCAACAAGTGCATTTTGCATGATAGGTCCCCTTTAATTCTCTACTTTCTTACTTGCTTCTAACATCGTATGACGTTTGTTTAAATCTTAAAGAGGCCCTATTGTGCGTTTTTCCCTTTGGTCATAGTGTGTTCCGTATATACACTGAACAAAAATATAAACGCAACACTTTTGTTTTTGCTCCCATTTTTCATGAGATGAACTCAAAGATCTAAAAATTTTCTATTTACACAAAATAACCATTTCTCTCAAATATTGTTCACAAATCTGAAAAATTTGTGATAGTGAGCACTTCTCCTTTGCCGAGATAATCCATCCCACCTCACAGGTGTGGCATATCAAGATGCTGATTAGACAGCATGATTATTGCACAGGTGTGCCTTAGGCTGGCCACAATAAAAGGCCACTCTGAAACGTGCATTTTTGCCATGGTGGTGGTGGGGTTATGGTATGGGCAGGCGTATGTAATGGACGACGAACACAGGCCACTCGATTCACAACATTACCCTAATCCTACCCCTACCCCTCACACCAGATACTGACTGGTTTTCGGACCCCCCCAGACCCCCCCAATAAAGCAAAACTGCACGTTTCAGAGTGGCCTTTTATTGTGGCCAGCCTAAGGCACACCTGTGCAATAATCATGCTGTCTAATCAGCATCTTGATATGCCACACCTGTGAGGTGGGATGGATTATCTCGGCAAAGGAGAAGTGCTCACTATCACACATTTTTTCAGATTTGTGAACAATATTTGAGAGAAATTATTATTTTGTGTATATAGAAAATATTTTAGATCTTTGAGTTCATCTCATAAAAAATGGGAGCAAAAACAAAAGTGTTGCGTTTATATTTTTGTTCAGTGTAATTTAGTGCATGCAAATGGTCTGCAGAGGCTAAAATCCCTGTTTTCCCTCCAGAGCTTCTCTCTTATTGGCAAAATACAATAATTAATTGATATAACTTGACACATTTTCATAATCGGGCTCTTTTAATAAACGTATTCTCAGAACTAAATGACACAAAAAAGAATAAAATTATCTCTTTATAAAAATGTTATTGTGAAAAGCCATATTTGAAATGACAACAATGACGATAAAGTATTGCCTCGACTATAGACCACATATTTTAATGTTGTCTACCAAGATTATACACATGATAAACAAGCAGCAAACTTTTATGCGATACTAAGAGTCTACATTTCTCTTGAAAAAGCTAAATACTCAGAGAACAACACCGACACCTTCTTTGGTTTGACATCACTCTTTTTAGTTGTCTATTTCTATTTCTTTGTTCATTCCTTTGTTTATTTTGCTCGTCTCAGGCTCTGTGCGATGACAATTCATACGTCCAACATGTCTTCTTCATCTGTCTTAGTCTACACTAATTCTTGTCCATGTTCGCCCGCCTGCTTAAAATAGACGTGATTGTTTTATCTGGCGAACATCGAGCCGTCTGCACTCATCTATCTTCCTGCTTTTCTCACAACTCAGAACATCCAGTTTCTCTCTGCTCTTCTCTATCTCCCCTCTGTATGCTGTCTACTTGTGTTAGTCACTCCATCCCTATGGTGTTCCTTTTTTATTTCTCATCTCTTTCCAGTATTCCTTTCAAACTTTGTCTGCTTTTTATTTATCCATCCATCCAAACTTCTACTTTGCTTTATTCCGTTAAGATATCATAGCTATCAGTCGGTTTTGGTTCATCCAGTCTCATTTTGTCTTCTTGCTTCCCATCCCAAACTGTTCTTAAATATATTTGCATGTTCCAAAACACATTAATGATCCTTAATTACAAAGTGTCGCAGCATTGATCGGCATCCACCTAGTGACATTTGTTGTTTCGCAAAATGCCATTCTATTGCTTTGGGTGCAAAACAAAGCACATGATTTTGAGGCCTTAGGGTATACTTGTGTGTGTGTGTGTGTGTGTGTGTGTGTGTGTGTGTGTGTGTGTGTGTGTGTGTGTGTGTGTGTGTGTGTGTGTGTGTGTGTGTGTGTGTGTGTGTGTGTGTGTGTGTGTGTGTGTGTGTGTGTACTGCAACATTGCATCATTTAGCTGTCTCACTCATTCTCCTGCTACACATGAAATCCGTCAGAATAAAGTATCCTAAAAAGGTACAGTAGATACTGAATCATGAGATGAACAATTATTGTATTTGTTATATATGTTTCTCTTCTACTTTATTGCCTACTCGTAAAAAATATGATGTATAGGAGTTGAGTAAGAGATGTCAGCCATTGCTTTGTGGACTCCTCTTTAGCACCTCAAATACACTTCAAATACACCTCAAATACACCTCAAATACATCTCAAATACACCTCAAATACACTTCAAATACACCTCAAATACACCTCATATACACCTCATATACACCTCAAATACACCTCAAATACACCTTAAATACACCTCAAATACACCTCAAATACACCTCAAATACACCTCAAATACATCTCAAATACACCTCAAATACACCCCAAATACACCTCAAATACACCTCAAATACACCCCAAATACACCCCAAATACACCTCAAATACACCTCAAATACACCTCAAATACACCTCAAATACACCTTAAATACACCTCAAATACATCTCAAATACATCTCAAATACACCTTAAATACTCCTTAAATACACCTCAAATACACCTCAAATACACCTCAAATACACCTCAAATACACCTCAAATACATCTCATATACACCTCAAATACACCTCAAATACATCTCAAATACACCTCAAATACACCTCAAATACTCCTTAAATACACCTCAAATACACCTCAAATACACCTCAAATACATCTCATATACACCTCAAATACACCTCAAATACTCCTTAAATACACCTCAAATACACCTCAAATACATCTCAAATACATCTCAAATACACCTTAAATACACCTCAAATACACCTCCAATACACCTCAAATACACCTCAAATACACCTAAAATACACCTCAAATACACCTCAAATACACCTCACATACACCTAAAATACACCTCAAATACACCTCACATACACCTCAAATACACCTCATATACACCTCATATACACCTCAAATACACCTAAAATACACCTCAAATACACCTTAAATACACCTCAAATACACCTCCAATACACCTCAAATACACCTCAAATACACCTAAAATACACCTCAAATACACCTCAAATACACCTCACATACACCTAAAATACACCTCAAATACACCTCACATACACCTCAAATACACCTCCAATACACCTCAAATACACCTCAAATACACCTAAAATACACCTCAAATACACCTCAAATACACCTCAAATACACCTAAAATACACCTCAAATACACCTCACATACACCTCAAATACACCTCATATACACCTCATATACACCTCAAATACACCACAAATACATCTCAAATACACCTCAAATACACTTCAAATACACCTCAAATACACCTCAAATACATCTCAAATACACCTCAAATACACTTCAAATACACCTTAAATACACCTCATATACACCTCAAATACACCCCATATACATCTCATATACACCTCAAATACACCTCAAATACACCTCAAATACACCTTAAATACACCTCAAATACACCTCAAATACACCTCAAATACACCTCAAATACACCTCAAATACACCTCACATACACCTCAAATACACCTCATATACACCTCAAATACACCTCAAATACACCTCAAATACACCTAAAATACACCACAAATACACCTCAAATACACCTCAAATACACCTCATATACACCTCAAATACACCACAAATACATCTCAAATACACCTCAAATACACTTCAAATACACCACAAATACATCTCAAATACACCTCAAATACACCTCAAATACACCTCAAATACACCTAAAATACACCACAAATACACCTCAAATACACCTCAAATACACCACAAACACATCTCAAATACACCTCAAATACACTTCAAATACACCTCAAATACACCTTAAATACACCTCATATACACCTCAAATACACCTAAAATACACCACAAATACACCTCAAATACACCTCAAATACACCACAAATACATCTCAAATACACCTCAAATACACTTCAAATACACCACAAATACATCTCAAATACACCTCAAATACACCTCAAATACACCTCAAATACACCTCAAATACACCACAAACACATCTCAAATACACCTCAAATACACTTCAAATACACCTCAAATACACCTTAAATACACCTCATATACACCTCAAATACACCCCATATACATCTCATATACACCTCAAATACACCTTAAATACACCTCAAATACACCTCAAATACACCTCAAATACTCCTTAAATACACCTCAAATACACCTCAAATACACCTCACATACACCTCAAATACACCTCAAATACACCTCATATACACCTCAAATACACCTCAAATACACTTCAAATACACCTCAAATACACCTGAAATACACCTCATATACACCTCAAATACACCTCAAATACATCTCAAATACACCTCAAATACACCTCAAATACATCTCAAATACAACTCAAATACACCTTAAATACATCTCAAATACACCTCAAATACATCTCAAATACACCTCAAATACACTTCAAATACACCTCATATACACCTCAAATACACCTCAAATACACTTCAAATACACCTCATATACACCTCAAATACATCTCAAATACACCTCAAATACACCTCAAATACATCTCAAATACAACTCAAATACACCTTAAATACATCTCAAATACACCTCAAATACATCTCAAATACACCTCAAATACACCTCAAATACATCTCAAATACAACTCAAATACACCTTAAATACATCTCAAATACACCTCAAATACATCTCAAATACACCTCAAATACACTTCAAATACACCTCAAATACACCTTAAATACACCTCAAATACACCTCAAATACACCTCATATACACCTCAAATACATCTCAAATACATCTCAAATACACCTTAAATACACCTCAAATACACCTCAAATACACCTCAAATACACCTTCTTCACTTGATCATGTATCCTTACTGAGAAGAAGGATAATTGTTCTCATATATTCTATAAAACCAGACTTAATAATCCACGTCTCAAATGAAAAAATGCCCTTTTTTTTGCAAGTTGTTAACTTAGTAAATCTTGCTGACTCACTCCCTCACTTCCTTAAATAAACGTGTTTCCACCTCCACTTGTTCTCACCTTCATAATATTAAAACACCTCCTTAGCACTTGATAATTTAACCCTTATTCGCTCACACCCTCCCTCCTCCACCCCGTATGAATGCTCATTAGTAAGTCTGACACTCTTCAAGTGTCTCTTTCTGTCCTTTCCATGTCTCTCCCTTCATATCTCTAAATCTCTTCACATCTCAATCTGCCTTTGCGTTCAACCCCTTCCTCCAGAATCCCAAATGGGTCTATTTTTTCCTCGGTTTTCACATTTATCTCTTTCATTAGTTTTTACCCACGGAAGATATGCAGTCCAATTTATTTTGTAATCGATCAACGCTAAATTGTGTCCCTTTGGTTTCTCTACAATGACCTGGGGTTTGAAGCAGATGAACGTCTGTCTGGAGAAAATGGAGTTGAAGTGAGTTAAAGATAGCTCGTAGCATGTTATGTATCACAGCTGGAGGTGTGAGAGTATCTGCGTGTGCGAGCTTGTTTGCATATTTCCGCCAAATTAATAGCAGCATGTCAAAACCATTAATTCAGACACACAAGTGAAGAAAGGAGGTTATTGGTGGGCTGCTGCAGAGACACACACACACACACACACACACACACACACACACACACACACACACACACACACAGACACACACACACACAGACACAAACACACACACACACACACACACACACAAACACACACACACACACACACACAGACAGACACACACACACACACAGACACACACATATACACACACACACACACACACACACACACACACACACACACACACACAGACACAAACACACACACCAAACACACACACACACACAAACACACACACACACACACACACTGAAATGCTGGCTTTGCAATGACACAATGGTTCTCTATTAGAGCAAGATGATGTTTGCAAAGAAGACAATCTTCCCATCTGTAAAAAGTCTAAAAACATTTAGGTTTCTTAAAGATGTGTATTTGAGTGCGGCAGTAGGGATGTGTGACAGGCTCACTGTCCTCAAACATACATAAACACACTCAATCTAAGAAAGATATATAGTTAGTTAGTACTTTATTTCAACCAGAAGCAAGTTAATAATATATACACTGACACAGGCAGCTTTCTGTGTGCCCTTCTCCTTCCTCTCCTTCCTCCTCTCTCTTTGTCAATATGATAACGTGATTTATTTTCGCTTTCTCACTGACTTTCCCCCCCGTCCTTTTCCCCACTTGTTTTCCTCTCGCCTCTCCATCCGACTACCTTTACTCTGATTAATTCTCCTCAGCAGTACACAGGAAGTGCATGTTTTCTCCTTCTCCTCCCACTACGTCTTATTCACTTGTATTCAGACTCTGCTCTTCTTTCTGCAGAGGACAGCAGGTCCGACGCAGCGGCAGAATACAGATGAGAGCAGGTTATATTAGAGGTCAGGAAACAGACAGTGCCCACCAACACTGTTAATTGCATTCTTCCTGCTGCGGCCGGCGTGCAACTTACGGTCATTTCACTTCTTTTTTTTCGCCTTGAAGCAAAGTGTGGAGTTTAGTCTTTTGACCCTCGGCTGCTAAAGCATATTTATCTCTTCCAGTCTGCTGTTGACCAACTTGCGCTGTTCCCATAGCAACACTCCCTTGATGTAGTGCTGCACAACAGATCCTTTTTATTTAAGCTATTATTTTCTAACTGTGCTGCTTAATTTGGTTTCATTACATATTCAATCACAGAGGGAAACAAGTGGAGAACTAATTTTTTTTTCATTATTCAGATTTAATGTCAGACAGGAACAATCTCTGCAGATTTACTGACAATACTTCAGTTCCTGCCCTCTCGTCTACACTACAAAAACTCGACATCTTGCCAAGTATATTTGTCTCATATCTCGTCAGAATATGTCTTTACACCTGATATAAGACGTAAGAACTTTAGAAGTAACAAAGCAGTGAGGTCTTGTTTTTAGAAGTATCTTGAAAACATTATTTTGAGTTGTATCTCAGATTAAACAAGATTTTTATTGGAAAATCACCAATTTACATCAGAAAACTATCTGTAAAAACACAATATTTGTTCAATTCCATGTTTGACTGCTGAAAATACGTCATAAATGCTGTTTTTTTTACTTTTCAATATAAAGAAATACAAAAGCAGGCCTGAATAGAAGCTGCAATATCCTGACTTTTAGGCTATAAAACACATGATCTTAAACGTCCCATAATGCAACAGTGTTGTTACCCTATCTGTAAAACACAATATTTTTTAAATTCCATGTTTGACTGCTGAAAACATTAAAACAATTGCTGTTTTTTTGTTGCTTTTCAAAATAAAGAAACGACAATAGCAGGCCTGAATGAACATGAATAAGTGCTGTTTTTCTAGCAGTGCATATCCAAAAAGTTATCACGAAATAAGCCGCAATATCCTGACGTTTAGTGCCTAATATGTTTCTAAAATAGATACAGCTTTTTCAGATACAGCAGTATACTATAGACAGATATATTGTGGATATTTGCTGAGTCACGGCCCTACAGTTGAGCTGTGTAGAGGAACTTTGTCCTGGCGTTTGAGGTCGTCCTGAAGGAGCTGTTTAGATGAGATGTGTGTGCTCAGCGTTCATGATCACTTGGTGTTAGTGAGTAATGTGTTTGAATAGTTGTAGACAGGACAAGGACATGAGCTGATTGAAAACCAACAAGTGACTACAGACATTACAGGTTATGATGCAGTCAGATGAAGAGAAGCTCTTAGGTTTTACGTTTTTTATTAATTTAGTAGCATTTAATGAGAGAGGGTAAAAGTACACACATCCGTTACTCAAGTAGAAGTACAGATACTCGTGTTTAAAAATACTCTGGTAAAAGTAGAAGTACTGACTAAACTTCTTTACTCAAGTAAAAGTAAAGAGGCTTTGAAATGTACTTCAGTAAAAAGTACCCATAACTAGCAGCTGCTTTAAAGAGTACCTGACCTCCCTTTATATTAATAGAACAATAATGTCATTGTTAGCTAATGAATGTTTCCATGCTGAACAACGGCAACATGACAACGTTTCCATTGGTCCCTCTTCTTTAGAGAAGACCAGGAAATGATGGATACACGGATCGTGTTCAAATCAATAGGCACGCAATGACTCTAAAGAATAATGATCACGCACCAAACACACATTCAGACTAAAGGAACCAGCTGTTTGGAAAATGAGAGAAGTATAAAGTACAGGTATTTGGGTTCAACATGTAAGAAGTAGAAAGTACAGGTATTTGGGTTCAACATGTAAGAAGTAGAAAGTACAGGTATTTGTGTTCAACATGTAAGAAGTAGAAAGTACAGGTATTTGTGTTCAACATGTAAGAAGTAGAAAGTACAGGTATTTGTGTTCAACATGTGAGAAGTAGAAAGTACAGGTATTTGTGTTCAACATGTAAGAAGTAGAAAGTACAGGTATTTGGGTTCAACATGTAAGAAGTAGAAAGTACAGGTATTTGGGTTCAACATGTAAGAAGTAGAAAGTACAGGTATTTGTGTTCAACATGTAAGAAGTAGAAAGTACAGGTATTTGTGTTCAAGATGTAAGAAGTAGAAAGTACAGGTATTTGGGTTCAACATGTAAGAAGTAGAAAGTACAGGTATGTGTGTTCAGCATGTAAGAAGTAGAAAGTACAGGTATGTGTGTTCAGCATGTAAGAAGTAGAAAGTACAGGTATTTGTGTTCAACATGTAAGAAGTAGAAAGTACAGGTATTTGGGTTCAACATGTAAGAAGTAGAAAGTACAGGTATTTGAGTTCAACATGTAAGAAGTAGAAAGTACAGGTATTTGTGTTCAACATGTAAGAAGTAGAAAGTACAGGTATTTGTGTTCAACATGTAAGAAGTAGAAAGTACAGGTATTTGAATTCAACATGTAAGAAGTAGAAAGTACAGGTATTTGAGTTCAACATGTAAGAAGTAGAAAGTACAGGTATTTGTGTTCAACATGTAAGAAGTAGAAAGTACAGGTATTTGTGATCAACATGTGAGAAGTAGAAAGTACAGGTATTTGTGTTCAACATGTAAGAAGTAGAAAGTACAGGTATTTGGGTTCAACATGTAAGAAGTAGAAAGTACAGGTATTTGGGTTCAACATGTAAGAAGTAGAAAGTAAAAAGTCCTCAGAAAAATAAGTAGTGGAGTGAAGTACTGATACCAGAAAAATGTAGTTAAGAACAGTAACGAAGTATTTGTACTCCACTACTTCCCACCTCGAGATGTTGCACAATTACCCCAGTTCTCTGCAGCAAACACAGCACGACAGGCTGGCATTTACTTTATTTACACCCACAGGACAGATCTGGCTTTTCATGCAGGCACATTTATATAATTTTTTATATGTCACAATATGAGAATATAGTTGTTGTGGCTCTTGCTCTAATTCCAACTGCATCATGTTGTTCTTGTAAAACCAACATTAGATATGTAAATGTGGTGATTAGTATGCGAAGACACCAGATTGGAGACTTCGCAACGTGTGTTAATACAATAAAATGGGAAAGTGATTAAACTCAGGTTGAACAGAACAAGAAGTACATGTTTAAGCTTGTATTGGTAGTGGATAGATAGAATTTATAAAACGGACAAGTCAAATCAAGCAATCTGATTGGTTCTTAGCCGTGATATACTGAGCGTATACCACGGGTAGAATTGTAAATGACTTTTCACAACAAATCAGTATTCCTCCGCGTCTAAGAAAAACAGTATACCGTTGGGCTGAAAAAGAAACTGGACCAAGAAAGCAGCGGAGAAGTAACGGGGCAGAAACCCTCCTTTTTACGCAGCGGTCCAGACATAGACATCAAACGGCAAAACATATTCAGTGTGCAGTTCCTTTGGCATTAGGGCAGGGATATCTAGATACTTTCCAAGGTTTGACATAATGAGTTGTGCTACTTTTAAAGCAAGCAACAATGTTTTCAAATCTGTAATCAAAGAGGTCCGCAAAAACGCTATTGACCAATCAGATTGCTTGATTTGACTTGTACGTTATATAAATATATTTACATTTCTTCCGTTACGAAACAAACTTACAAAGATGGAAACATTTAAGAGTAACTTCGACCTCCGGGGGGGTCTTACTATGGAGGAGTGGATTGAGGAGTGCCTATCTCCAGAAAGCACCTAAACGACGACAAGCAGAGCTACGTGAAGAGCAGGTAGACCAACTGGAAAAGTACCACCATTCAAAAGCTTTCTGATGCAGGTCTTGAAACAAAGCAGAGAAATGATGACCGTTAGTGGCCACAGGTGCAAAAGCTCTCTCCAGAGCTACTGGAAGCTGAATCGCGGAGACCGGATAAAGTGGAGCAATGTTCTCACCACGCCAAGCAACAGCCTAGAACAACCTCAACCTATAAGTAACCACGTAAGCCATGCTACTGATGCTGGACAGGTTTTCAGTGGCTGCAACATACAAATGAATGTAAATAAATAGCCAAATAATGGATCAACGCTCTCTGTCTAATATGTTCGCTAGCTGTTAGTGTTGTTGCATAGCAACCACCTCGCACTATGTTTCGTGCAGAAGGCAACGGAGGGACTATTTTATTTTGAACATCATTATTTAATAATAACAACTATTTAAATTAGAGTGTGTATTTTTCTTTCATATTGCCACACTTGGTAACCGTTTTATAAAAGCAATAGCTCACTTCAGGCCGTGATATATGCTCATTATATCACAGCTAAGGGGGTTGTCGACCCTCCGCTTCGCGTCGGGCCGAATCACGCCCCTTAGCTGTGATATAATGAGCATATACCACGGCCTGTCGTGAGCTATTGCTTAAGTATAATTTGGGTTCAATTTAATGGTATCATTGTACATGTTTGATTGTATTGTGATCAACCTCTTTCAGTCTTGTCTTTGGAACATGTTTTAACGTATTTTAATTTTAAAAACAACTATCATATGGTTCACGAAACACCAACTCAAACCTGAACCCGGTTTTAGGATGGCCAGAGCATTCCAGATTATGTCTGGGAGCCGGATTATTTAATTTCCCCTAACCAGCGAGTTCCTCCTTCGACTGCTTGGTGCCTTGTACCCTCTCAGGTCACTGCATGATACTCTCTCGCCCTCAATCGAACGCTAATCCTAACCGCCACCTTTTCCAGGCCTTAACCTAAAATGGACGCCCACATGCTTACTCCTCTTCATGCCTGAAATAATGAAATGGAGGCCCACTTTAGAGAACACGTGAATTGTAAATAAATACAGAGACAACATAACAATTTGGAATGAACATTTTATTGGAAACAAATTATGGATACTTCGACGCTGCACTGCGTGGGTGTACTTTTTTTTTTATTATCTTCCCTAAACGTTGATAAAAGTTCATATATTCCTTTCCTTAAGTGCTGAAATAATGCTCTATCACTTGTATGGTTTTAACAATGATGCCATACCCAATATAAACGTCTCTAAAAGTCCCCGATTGTGTGTTGAATTTGCACTATCCTCCTTTCAATGCACAATTTCATCGTTGTACCTTTAATCTAAATGTATATTTTACGTCTACTTTATGCTATTTTAGTTCGTTTTTGTGTCTTTTACTGGTAACTGTATTCTGTGTGATGTCAATTGTCTGTGAAATGTCTATGTGAAGCACCTTGAACTGCACCTATTGTCTGAAAGGTGCTATTCAAATAAAGATTATTATTATTAAAAATAACTAAATACATTGAGGATGAACCACGCAGGTCGGTGTGAACGAAAAGTTAAATATATGCAAGTGTCTTTTTAGCGTGTCTACTTAAAGAGTAGGATGCTGAGCTAACCTGAATATAATGTTTATTCTTTCCATTTGACTTAAAGTGTACCTGAAGTGACTGTCTGCACGGGTTGGGTCATCCTCACTGTGATTCTGCGGCTCATTTGTCCCGTAAAACCTGAGCTGACAGAGTCAAACGTTTCCCATAATGCACCGCTGCAGTTGGGGAAGTGAAGCTGGAAAATGGTGTGCTTCACTCTGCACTCTGAGAGTAACTCTTGGTGAAGTTGTGACCCTCGTGTTTGCCGACTGTTCCTCGTGTCTCCGTGTAATTAGGCTCCATGTTTTATAGATGTCATGTCTCTCTTTGTAATTAAAGTCTCTACATAATGGATGCCGTGCGCTACTGTGAGCAGAGGAAAAGGAAAGTGATGCAAGGAGTGCACTTTAGTTTTTGGGCCAAAATGGAGGATGCATCTGCAGAGCAAAGCGGTAGAAGAGGCTTGATCTATTTAGGCCTCAAGCTATGTATTATTGAGTGTGGTCATCAGCAGGGGGTACAACACACCCTCTAACACACGCCCTCTGACACACACCCTCTAACACACACCCTCTGACACAGTCTAAGATGTGGAGAGCATGTTTGCTGCTTAATGAATTAATGTGACCTCAGCGGGGAAAAGAGGGAGAAACACAGAGACACAAATAGCTAGCAAGAAAATGTCATGCCTTACAGTTAAAGTAAAACAGCTGTATGTTCTGTGTATCTGCTTCTGTTTCTCCGTCATACTATAAGCTTCTTCTCCTTCTCAAAATGTATTGTCAACAAGCCCCCGGAGTGCTGCTGTGGAGAAGTCTTTCAAACCAACATGGCTTTGTTTACATGCAGTGTTTCTCCACCAATCGTTAGTCATTCAACAGCCAACAGACATATTGTATGCTAGTGTACCTATATTTAAACCTCAAATGGGCATTCACATGAAAATGTATTGATTGCTATTTTTTACATGTTGCCCATATTACACTGTTATAACACCTATGTAACACTAATATTACTCCCATATTATCCTGTTATTACACACATATTAAACATGAATACACCCTTATTACACCCATGTTTCACCATCATTACACCTATATTATACCCACGTTAAAACCATGTTGTGCTGATATTTAACAATGTTATTACACCCATATTACACATGGACGTCACAGCCTGTCATATTACTGTAACCTCTAGAATACAAACCATTGAGGGTGGAGTATTTACAATGCTACACTTTTTAATGTTTTGAAATGTGGAAATCTGGCATTTCATTCTACTAAACGCACTTTTGAAATGTAGTGGCTTTTGGTGTAGGAGTTAAATTAGATCTCATATATGATTGGATACAGATATCATAAGCTTGACATTTTAGGCTGATAAAAAGGTGAAATAACATCAGCATGGATTAAAGGAGCTAAATAGTTGCATGCTCAAACTACACCTAAATCTAACCAACCTAAAGATGTGTATTGCGTTAAAACAAAATGGAGATCCACTAAAACATCAGATTTAATCTCCTTTCTGCATTTTTTTTACCCACAACACCTTGCCCTTCATCATCCTCTCCTATTTCCAATTAATTTCCAATTTGGCGGTTCCTGATTCCTGCATTTGTTCCGTGTCTCTTCGTCGACCTCATTTCCTCCGAGTGCTCTTTAAAACCAATCTGCTTTCAATCAGGTGAAGACATTCCAACCGCCAATCTGAGCTGAGACTATTGACGTCAGCAAAGCATGCCTACACCTCTCTCTCTGCCACTTGTTCTACCTCCGGTAACTCAAACAGGTGTACACACACACACACACACACACACACACACACACACACACACACACACACACACACACACACACACACCATGTATACATCACTTCAGGGGACATTACATTGACTTACATGCATTTCCTGAAGACTTATCCTAACCTTAACCATAACCAACACATGCCTAACCCTTAACCTTACCCTTAATCCTAATTCTAACCAAGTCTTCACCCTAAAATTAATGATTCCCCTTATGGGGACCTCCATTTTGTCCCCATAAGGGAGGTGAGTCCCCACACGTGACTGTGTAGACAGATTTAGGTCCCCACAAGTATAGTAATGCTAGGCCACACACACACACACACACACACACTCTTCAGAATGTCATCAATCCTAATCATCGTGGGGTAAGCAGGGATGCAGCTGCTGGACGGATCAAAGAGCAAAGAGATGGTCTTCCTTTTGAAATAGAAACGACTGCGACCATTATTTAAAAAGATGAGTCCTTTTGTCCAAATGACCGTCATTACGTCTCTCTGCTTTCTGGTATTACAGCGCTACAGTGCGGCTCTATCGCCTCGGTAACGCTGATCAATATCGCTTCGTCGTAAATGCAACAATTACACCTGCGTGTTTAAAGAGCTTCTCTACAGTGAGGAGGGGGAAATCAATGCGTGAGGAGGGGCGTCAGGATTTCTAGTTTGCTATGAAAGCCCGGGTTCATTTATTACTGCGATGGATCGGCCATCTCTCTTTGCTGATCTCAGGTCTGCCGTTAAATGTAGTCTCTTTATCCCCAATGATTAACCATTAGTTGTGCCATTTGACTAATGGTAAAGAGCTGACGATTGATTATCTCTGAGCTATAATGCAACACCACATATGGACCATGCTATATTCTTATTTATCCCTCACAGCTGGAAGAATAAAATGCTCCTGTCTTTACCAAAACTCTCAAAAAGGTCTTGTTTAGAACCGAGTACATGATCACAGGAACTGATTTAGAGGTACATTGGCCTTTAAGATTATTTTCCTTTGACCACCTGTAACGGTTTTAGCGAATTAGGTGAATAGAAAGGCATGCAAGTTGGAAAGGTGGATTGAGAAGATGCTAAAAGCAAGCTGTCTGGAAATAAGATACACATGTTGTGCGTTTTCCTCAAGAACACCTTGTTATATTCTGGTCATGCACCATATTTTAAACTTTGAATGAATTTGCCTAACATAAATGCTTAAATGCCATTTTCTTAATGTCTTTCATTTTTTTGTAAAGCACTTTGAATTGCCTTGTGTTGAAAAGTGCTATATCAATAAACTTGCCTTGCCTTGCCTTGCCTTGCCTTGCCTTGCCTTGCCTTGCCTTGCCTTGCCTTGCCTTGCCTTGCCTTGCCTTGCCTTGCCTTGCCGTGCCTTGCCTTGCCTTGCCTTGCCTTGCCTTGCCTTGCCTTGCCTTGCCTTGCCTTGCCTTGCCTTGCCTTGCCTTGCCTTGCCTTGCCTTGCCTTGCCTTGCCTTGCCTTGCCTTGCCTTGCCTTGCCTTGCCTTGCCTTGCCTTGCCTTGCCTTGCCTTGCCTTGCCTTGCCTTGCCTTGCCTTGCCTTGCCTTGCCTTGCCTTGCCTTGCCTTGCCTTGCCTTGCCTTGCCTTGCCTTGCCTTGCCTTGCCTTGCCTTGCCTTGCCTTGCCGTGCCTTGCCTTGCCTTGCCGTGCCGTGCCTTGCCTTGCCTTGCCTTGCCTTGCCGTGCCTTGCCTTGCCGTGCCTTGCCTTGCCTTGCCTTGCCTTGCCTTGCCGTGCCTTGCCTTGCCTTGCCTTGCCTTGCCTTGCCTAACATGGCTTAAGATGCAAGATATCTGTACATGTCTCCTGAGCGGTTTGGGCGAGATGGTGTATGCAATATTTTGGATAACAGCGCCAACATAATGCATTTCACCACAACCCACTTTGATAAATATAAAGATATTCTGACAAAACCTTACGATTTGACAAAGAATGCCTTGAAAAAAGTATAAAATTGGTCCAAAAAAAGGTTCCGGACATTTTGTATTGAGTTTTTTTAAGCCAGGCCTTCGTAAAGTACAATTGATCCGAGTGTTTTCCTTAAGAGCACTTTGTCTTAAGTACATAACTGCACTTAAGGGATTCGGCTACATTGATGTAACATGGACACTAGATGTCAGAAAATGTATCATTAGCTATTGGCACTAGATTTATATGAAGACATTTTTAAATAAAACAGTAGAAAGGTTTAAATTTGGCAACAAAAAAAGGTTTCATTACTTAATTTGTTTGGACATTAAGTATTGCGCTTTAGTACCAAGCCCTACTACAATGATCAGTGCTACAGTGCCATCAAATACAAACTGTGTTCCTTTGCGGGGAAATACACTTCCGAGGTTATAAAACCCCAATGGTTAACATGCAGATAACGTTCTTGAGTTATTTAAGGTTTACGGAAAGGTTCCTGCAGTGGAAAAGGTCCAGAGCTTTGCAGCTTGTCAAGACAGAAAGAAAGGAATAATAAAACCTCCGCCTCCTCACCTCTCTCCTGTTATCTCTGCACATTTAAGTTATGCCGAGAGCTGAACACAGACTCAAAATGTAGCTGGAGTGAAAGTGGACGAGCGTTACGGAGACACTCTGAGTCTGTTACACACCATGCTGCTGTCCAAATAAAAGCTAATGGAACATCAGCACACTATGGCTAGAAGGGTCTGAGCACATCTGACAGCATGGGAGAGCACCTTGTCTGCACACACACACACACACACACACACACACACACACACACACACACACACACACACACACACACACACACACACACACACACACACACACACACACACACACACACACACACACACACACACACACACACACACACACACACACACACACACACACACACACACACATACACACACACACACACATACCATGTATACATCACTTCAGGGGACATTACATTGACTTACATGTATTTCCTGGAGACTTATCTTAACCTTAACCATAACCAACACATGCCTAGCCCTTACCCTTAACCTTACCCTTAACCTTACCCTAACTCTAACCAAGTCTTCACCCTAAAATTAATCATTCCCCTTATGGGGACCTCCAATTTGTCCCCATAAGGGAGGCGAGTCCCCACAATGTAAACAGATTTAGGTCCCCACAAGTATAGTAATGCTAGGCCACACACACACAAACACACACACACACACACACACACATACACTTATACACATACACATACACACACACACACACACACACACACACACACACACACACACACACACACACACACACACACACACACACACACACACACACACACACACACACATACACACACACACACACACACGGCTCAATCTTGTAGGTTCAGGATTTCTAATAAAAGCGACCTCGAGAAGCGACCCAGAGGTTTACATTTTGTTCAGAACATGAATCACATTCTGAATTGATTTCTCCTCTGCATCCGCGATGAGAAGTCATTTTTCTTTCTGACATATTAGACGTGTGCAACCTTTAATCCACATAATGGCCAGGAGAGGTTAGGACGGGGTTAAT
>CM053242.1:56515512-56578012 GCA_028583405.1 Pogonophryne albipinna
TGTGTGTGTGTGTGTGTGTGTGGCCTAGCATTACTATACTTGTGGGGACCTAAATCTGTTTACACAGTCACGTGTGGGGACTCACCGCCCTTATGTGGACAAATTGGAGGTCCCCATGAGGGGAATCATTCATTTTAGGGTGAAGACTTGGTTAAGTTTAGGGTTAGGGTTAGGTTTAGGGTTAGGCATGTGTTGGTTATGGTTAAGTTTAGGATAAGTCTCCAGGAAATGCATGTAAGTCAATGTAATGTCCCCTGAAGTGATGTATACATGGTTGTGTGTGTGTGTGTGTGTGTGTGTGTGTGTGTGTGTGTGTGTGTGTGTGTGTGTGTGTGTGTGTGTGTGTGTGTGTGTGTGTGTATAGAAAGCTTGCTATATGACAGTTGTTGGTAAACGAAGCTAAATTAGAGTCCATTAACACTGAGAGAGGGAATGCTAATACTCTGATCGGAAACGGTTGGGGAAAATGCTAATGGCCTGTTAGCCTGCCCGTTTAGATTAGCTGATAACGATGCTAAATCCAAGGAGAACTGGCAAATGTGAGTGCGGAAAATGACACTCTTAATATCATGTCTGTTTAATATGACTGTCAGACACACTCCTAGCTTAATGGAGCTTCCTCTCATATCCTGTTGTACTTTACATCAGGGTTAATGTATCTGGCAACCTGGCACCAGTGTTATTTTACACTTTATATGGATAATCAGAATCAGAATGAAGTTTATTGCCAGGTACGTTTACACATACAAGGAATTTGCTTTGGTGTCTGATGGTGCGAACATAAACAAGGTGCAAAGTAGGTGAAATGGAACTATACAAATAACCCTAAAAGCTGAAAAACAAAAACATTTAGGACAATGAGTATATCTGGCAAACTACAGTGTATTATATTTTAAATGTGTTCATCGAGGGAGTGAGGTCTCAGATTGGAATATAATCTGTGCTTTATGGATTTTGTAAATTACATAATTTCAGAAGAAGCAAAGATATACCAGGAGTGAAATTAACCGAGTGTTGAAGGATTTAAGAATGTGTTGCGATTGGTCAACCGCTTAGAGATGTCCCGCCCCTTAACCCATCAAATGTATTGGGGCGCTAGCCAATAGAAGCAATAGTGATACATAGTGATGTCACAATGTTCAGGCACACAGCAAATGTATGTATGTTTTTCAAAGCTTTCAAAATATACATAAGTGGCCAAATTAATTATACTAAAAATGCTTTTTTACGTACAGTCAGAGGGGCTTAATGTGAGCTGTTTTCTCTGTGTTGAGAATGACAATAAAGCTATGGAATATAAAGGAAAACATATATTCATAAATAATAATAATTAACAAAAAATGAATAGATGAATAACACGTGATCGTTTCCAAAGCTTTCAATATTTACATAAGTGGCACAAATATTTAAGCTCAAACAAGCAGTACTTTTGATACCAAATTACATAATAATAATACATTCCATTTTTAGAATAGAATAGTTTAATGTCATTATACATGTACAATGAGATAAATGCTTGCTTCTCCCATCACTGGTGTTCAAAGACTTGAATGAAATGTTGACGTGTGAAGCCCCCCCCCCCCCCTATTTCCTCTAACAGATGAAGGTAACGCCTGAACGCCTCGATGTCCTGCGGCAGAGTTGGAAATTCACTTCCCCTCCCTTGTTTAGTCGTGGATGAACTGCATCCAGTCCCATTTTCAGGTTCAACAAGCAATCACAACATGTTTTCTTAGCGGCTCCACAGCTCTGCTTCCACCACTTTTCTGGTACACTAAGCATGTTTTCCTTTCCGTTCCACATGTGTTTCAGCCTCAACTGCTGCAATCTCCCAAAAGATGAACGAATGATTTGCCAAGAAAAAACATTTAAAGGGGACAATAATACAGCGCAGTGTTCCATGTGAGCGAAAAATATGCACTAACAGCACTGAGCATTACGTCATGCATCATATTTCATTTTGCCTTGGCCTGCTTTCATGTGCCATAATTCATTTCTATTTCCAGACTTGGTCGTAGTTAATGCTGACATTTGCATCGATGCTCTGGAGTCACATTAAAAGTCTTTAATATGACAGAGTATATATGTGCACCCAGAGTTAAGAACAATAACTTAGTATTATCTCTGCAAAGGAAGTCATATTTTGTGCCTGCAGCAGATTCACCACAGAGTCTTTTTAGATGAGAGCAACCAATCAGGTTATTTCCCTCTACGTCATGGCCACGCCCCTTTTTGGTAGATAGTATTGGCTGTCATTTGACTGGCTGTAAATACAAATGTGTCGGTTTTACATCAAAAAAATTAAGAAAACTGTGAATTTTGTAATCTACAAGGAGACAAAATACGATGGTCAAACCGGATTTTAACGATGTCATTGGAAATCGGTCATGGCCCCGCCCCTTTTTTAGGTGAAAACACTTGCTTTCATTTGACTGTCGTTAAATACAGATTCTTAGGTTTTCGCCAATTACATGGAAAAATGTAGAAAGCCATGCCATTTTTTATTTACATTTACGTTGGTCAGTCAGGCGACAATTGCATAATGTAACTGGATAACGATGATGGGCGTCGATTTATGGTTTATTTTAAATCAATAGGGGGACGATTTCCGGTCAGACGAGTAGCAGTCCTTTCAGCGTGATAAAACTTGTTTTTCCGATTCTTTGCTTTCAAGGAATGGAAAAGTGGGAGGGTCGTTATTTAGAAATGCAGTAACGTAACGCTGCTCGCATCTCTTCTAGTTCACTATGTTCTGAATTACCCATATTAACACTGCTCAAACAATCTGCCTACAACCAGCTTTATAAAGACAAACTCACCGGCAGCTACAGAAAAAAGGAGAAGCAATAGCAGAAATAGTACTGAATGTATTTATAGTTCTGTAACGATGCAAAGTAATATACAACTTGGCTGGACTCTGAGTTGCAGTAAAGCCGCTCCACACAGAGATCTAATTACTGGCACACAGGGAGAAGAAGAAAAAACAAGGCTATCTAGCAGCTATTAAAGCGTGGCCTGTAGCGATGAGAAGCTCACAGCCATGAGGCGGAGGTGTTTGATGATGAAATGGAGGAGTCACAGCACCTGACGGGGGTCTGCAGACCACTGATGAGAGGAACGACACCGTGACATATTTCAGCAGAGAGTTAGCGGAGAAGCTATGAAAGTTCAACGACAGCCACACTCTAACAGACGACGGTAGACCTATCTGTTGCCTGTTTTAAACACAATAATAATCTCAAAGGTGTCCTATCATGCAAAATGCACTTTTGTATGTCCTTAATACATAAATATGTGTCCCCGGTGTGCCAGGGAACTCACAAAGTGAACCCTCTCTCTTTTCCTCCGTACCCAAATCTCTAAAAACGGGGGAACAACGTAGCTGATCCAGATTTGTGTCCGATATGACGTAACATCTGAAATGTGGACCCACGGCACTATCAGAAACGTCGCTATCAGAAACAATGCCCGACGTGTTTTGGACGTAATATGCTCTTTGTTTACATTAGCATCGCTAACACTCAGAGCTAACCTGTACTGGAGAGCATGTGTGTGACATTAGCATCGCTAACACACAGAGCTAACCTGTACTTGAGAGCATGTGTGTGACATTAGCATCGCTAACACTCAGAGCTAACCTGTACTGGAGAGCATGTGTGTGAAGAAGCAGGAAATGAAAAAAGGAACTAACCTTATGGTATAACCGGTAAGAGAGAAAGCCTTTGAGCTCCATACTCAGCCATTCTCTAACTAATGCATGATCTAAAATGCATGATGGTATTTTGAGCAAAACACATTATAGATATGGTTTTTATATATTTTATTTATCTGATACTAAAAATAGCATGATAGGAGGTCTTTAATTCAGAGAGGAGATGCATGTGGAGGGTGTGACTGAAAACCAGATTGCGATTACATTCTGTCAAAGTCTTTACATGCTGTCCACAAAGATAATTTCCTTCATGCTACAGGTTGACAACATTTCTACCTCCTGCATTATTAAATATCTTTGAGTTTCCATTCTTTTAATTCACAGTCAGAGTGTAAATCTGCAGGTTAATGGCCACCGGGCACGGCTAACATATTCACGGCACATTTGGAGAGCCATAACTTCTGATTTCATTTTCTAAACGTCACCGTGACCTTCTCACCTCTTTCACATCTCCACTCCTCTTGTCATGTGGAAATGGTAAAATGCACTGTGCTCAAGTATGAATGCATATGTTTTAAATACCACTTTGTTCTCCTGCGTACTTTGAAAAAGGAAAAGCAAATAAACAATAAAACGATATTACGTGGTGAATTTACCATTGGAGAATACATTATGTCAGTCAGTATTTATTTTAAATTTATACCTTTAAACATTTAGTTGGAGGTTTTGGATAAAATATTTATATTTTAAGCTAAATAAAGTCATTCTCAAAAAGCTCATTTCTTTAGAAAGAAAATAAATTGCAACACAACAGGAAATAGGATAAAATCATCTCTAATAAACAGTCGGATAATAAGGAATAATTACAGTTTTTCTCGATTGCTAACACACTAAAATTCTACATAAAGCACAGTTATTTTAACCGACACTCAAAGAGCAAAACATCAGCTCAAATCTCCAAAACTCTAAATACGTTTTCAGCTTTTCACACAATTTGTAAATCAACATGGCACTTTCTGCAAACCACTGCACACGTTTCTCCACGTGAGACACAGGAATCTGACATAAAGTCACGTGTTGGTTTCAAACACTGATATTCAAAATGCCTCACACATGGACCAATGATCAAGAAACACGTTCCACCTGACCAAACACCTGGTAGCATGATTGTTGGCTCATCAATCAGGATGTTAGCACTATGAAAAGACCACAGGTGAGAACTTTCTTACAGCAACAATGGAAGCCAACATGGAAGCAAGAGCAAGAGGAAGAGGAGAGGAGGAGGAAGAGGTGGGTGAGAGTGAGAGGAGGAAGAATGAGAGGAGGTAGAGCTGGAGGGAGAGGACGTGGACAAAGAAGAATACTCTCTAATGAAATGAAATGTTATCAACCATGGTGTGACGATGAGAGAGGCTGAACACAGGGTTCAGCCTAATCTAAGCAGATTTACTGTTGCCTCTGTAATCCGGACACTTAGACTTGAAAACAGGTTAGTTAGTTTTAGCTCTGCATAGTTCATGATATATCAGTGCCTGTTGTGTGAAACGTATTTACTTCATTACTGTAATTGAATTGTTGGCATGTTGCAGACTATAACTGAACAACATCCTGCACAATGTACTGTGGTGAACTTACTTTTATGAAACACAGACACTGACCAACTACTTTGTCTTTGTTGTTTATCTGAAGGACTGAGAAACAAAGAGGTGGAAGGCTAAGGATGTCCAATGAGGCACAGGAAGCAGCAGCTACAAACTTGGTTTTGGCAAACAATGCATCACACTTAGAGAGATCCGAAGCAGAGTAGCTATGTGCTGTGATGCATGTTGCTGCAGTGTTATTTTTGATAAAATATGATTTTTTTTTCAATAACTCATTTGTATTTCTTCATGTACTGTATTTCTGTAAACTCAAGCAATCTTTCTCTGCAGAAACCTCTATGTGCAGAGCATAGCCCATACAAGATGAAAGTGCTTTAGAGTATGCTCAGCAGTGTGTAGCTGGGTGGTCAAACAATCTAGTGTTATGAATGAAGTGTGTTATATTTGGTGCTAAAGTTTGCATTTGGAAAGTGTTTCTGTAGTTTTGAGTGCAGTTCTTCACTTAGCAGGAGAAATGAGGTGTTTTGCACTTTGGGTGTGTGGTTTTGTGAATTGTGTTTAGTGTTCTGAGAAACTGAGCAATTTAAGAAAAAATGTGTTAGCAATCGAGAAAAACTGTAAAATCCTGAGCCTGTTTGTTTGTGGTTCTTGGGTTTATTGGACTGTGATATGTATTTGACATTTTGAAGGGATCCTATTTCTCTGTTTTTGTCTTTTTATTACATATTATTATTATTGATATTACTTTGCATTATTTTTATTATAGTATTGTCATCTCATCATACTGTTTCATCATTCATGTGTAGGCCTATCTGCCTATTTATTGCCTGTTTTAAATAAATGCATGTGGATGATATTAATGTATCTCTTTGACGGGGAGACACACACACAAACACACACACAAACACAAAAACACACACACACACAAACACACACACACACACATACAAACACACACATACACACACAGCAAGGTGAAGATTGAGATTAGATAACACGGTATATTGTGCAGTTGAGGCAGGTGTGTGTGTGTGTGTGTGTGTGTGTGTGTGTGTGTGTGTGTGTGTGTGTGTGTGTGTGTGTGTGTGTGTGTGTGTGTGTGTGTGTGTGTGTGTGTGTGTGTGTGTGTGTGTGGCCTAGCATTACTATACTTGTGGGGACCTACATCTGTTTACACAGGACTGGCTTCCCTTATGAGGACACAATGGAGGTCCCCATGAGGGGATCATTAATTTTAGGGTGAAGACTTGGTTAGGATTAGGGTTAGGGTTAGGTTAAGGGTTAGGGTTAGGGTAAGGGTTAGGCATGTGTTGGTTATGGTTAAGGTTAGGATAAGTCTCCAGGAAATGCATGTAAGTCAATGCAATGTCCCCTGAAATGATGTATACATAGTATGTGTGTGTGTGTGTGTGTGTGTGTGTGTGTGTGTGTGTGTGTGTGTGTGTGTGTGTGTGTGTGTGTGTGTGTGTGTGTGTGTGTGTGTGTGTGTGTGTGAAGCATTAGCCCGTTTCCTTAATGCTACGTTAATGCCGATGCTCCAATGAGTGTAATAGTGCTGTGTGGTTAAGATAAGAGAATATCAGATGTGGATATTCTCAAAAAGCCTTCGAGGATCGGAGAAACAAAAATCTGTTTCTTTAAAAATAAAGCATACTTTTCTTTAACCCTGACTTTTGTTACAGGCAGGCGATTTCATGTCTTTGTTTTAAACCGTGCTGTGCATTAGTCAGCCATTGTTCGACCTTTCCTCCCCGTCTTCATTCTCCAGCCGCCTATAAAGCATTTTGAACTGCAATAACCCGCTATGAAAGGTCCTTTTACGAGACACAGACAAATATATAGGGAGCGGAAAACTGACATACTGCGAATAAATAATTCCATCAATGCTCTGAAGAGAAATACCCACATACCCGATTTCACATGCCCATGACCGTGGGACTGAACTATTATTGGAATAAAAAGTGCCATAAGATTTGAACCAGAAAATACTGCCGCCTTATCTCCAGAAAACTCATTCTTTCTGGAAGCAGTCACAGTTTTTCCATCAGTTCTCCTTCAGTGCACGGCTAAATGTGCTGCAGCAGTTTAGACATCGCTTTAAAAACAACTGTCCACTTCCTGATGGAACTCACATTCATTATTCTGTAGGTTTATGCTTTAAATGGCAGCTGTCCAGAGGTGGGAAGTAGTGGAGTGCAAATACTTAGTTTGAGTACATTGTTCTAGTATTAGTACTTTACTCCACTACTTATTTTTCTGATGACTTTTTACTTTGACTTCTTACATGTTGAACACAAATACCTGTACTTTCTACTTCTTACATGTTGAACTGAAATACCTGTACTTTCTACTTCTTACATGTTGAACACAAATACCTGTACTTTCTACTTCTTACATGTTGAACACAAATACCTGTACTTTCTACTTCTTACATGTTGAACACAAATACCTGTACTTTCTACTTCTTACATGTTGAACTGAAATACCTGTACTTTCTACTTCTTACATGTTGAACACAAATACCTGTACTTTCTACTTCTTACATGTTGAACTCAAATACCTGTACTTTCTACTTCTTACATGTTCAACTCAAATACCTGTACTTTCTACTTCTTACATGTTGAACACAAATACCTGTACTTTCTACTTCTTACATGTTGAACACAAATACCTGTACTTTCTACTTCTTACATTTTGAACCCAAATACTGTACTTTCTACTTCTTACATGTTGAACCAAATACCTGTACTTTCTACTTCTTACATGTTGAACACAAATACCTGTACTTTCTACTTCTTACATGTTGAATACAAATACCTGTACTTTCTACTTCTTACATGTTGAACACAAATACCTGTACTTTCTACTTCTTACATGTTGAACCCAAATACCTGTACTTTCTACTTCTTACAAGTTGAACCCAAATACCTGTACTTTCTACTTCTTACATTTAGAACTGAAATACCTGTACTTTCTACTTCTTACATGTTGAACCCAAATACCTGTACTTTCTACTTCTTACAAGTTGAACCCAAATACCTGTACTTTCTACTTCTTACATTTTGAACCCAAATACCTGTACTTTCTACTTCTTACATGTTGAACCCAAATACCTGTACTTTCTACTTCTTACATGTTGAACACAAATACCTGTACTTTCTACTTCTTACATGTTGAATACAAATACCTGTACTTTCTACTTCTTACATGTTGAATACAAATACCTGTACTTTCTACTTCTTACATATTGAACACAAATACCTGTACTTTCTACTTCTTACATGTTGAACTGAAATACCTGTACTTTCTACTTCTTACATGTTGAACCCAAATACCTGTACTTTCTACTTCTTACAAGTTGAACCCAAATACCTGTACTTTCTACTTCTTACATGTTGAACTGAAATACCTGTACTTTCTACTTCTTACAAGTTGAACCCAAATACCTGTACTTTCTACTTCTTACATGTTGAACACAAATACCTGTACTTTCTACTTCTTACATGTTGAACACAAATACCTGTACTTTCTACTTCTTACATGTTGAACTGAAATACCTGTACTTTCTACTTCTTACATGTTGAACACAAATACCTGTACTTTCTACTTCTTACATGTTGAACTCAAATACCTGTACTTTCTACTTCTTACATGTCTAACTCAAATACCTGTACTTTCTACTTCTTACATGTTGAAACACAAATACCTGTACTTTCTACTTCTTACATGTTGAACACAAATACCTGTACTTTCTACTTCTTACATGTGAACCCAAATACTTGTACTTTCTACTTCTTTCTCACATGTTGAACACAAATACCTGTACTTTCTACCTTCTTACACTTGTTGAACACAAATACCTGTACTTTCTACTTCTACATGTTGAACACAAATACCTGTACTTTCTACTTCCTCACATGTTGAACACAAATACCTGTACTTTCTACATGTTGAACCCAAATACCTGTACTTTCTACTTCTTACAAGTTGAACCCAAATACCTGTACTTTCTACTTCTTACATGTTGAACTGAAATACCTGTACTTTCTACTTCTTACAAGTTGAACCCAAATACCTGTACTTTCTACTTCTTACATGTTGAACACAAATACCTGTACTTTCTACTTCTTACATGTTGAACACAAATACCTGTACTTTCTACTTCTTACATGTTGAACTGAAATACCTGTACTTTCTACTTCTTACATGTTGAACACAAATACCTGTACTTTCTACTTCTTACATGTTGAACACAAATACCTGTACTTTCTACTTCTTACATGTTGAACACAAATACCTGTACTTTCTACTTCTTACATGTTGAACACAAATACCTGTACTTTCTACTTCTTACATGTTGAACACAAATACCTGTACTTTCTACTTCTCACATGTTGAACCAAAATACCTGTACTTTCTATTTCTTACATGTTGAACACAAATACCTGTACTTTCTACTTCTTACATGTTGAACACTAATACCTGTACTTTCTACTTCTTACATGTTGAACACAAATACCTGTACTTTCTACTTCTTACATGTTGAACATCAAATACCTGTACTTTCTACTTCTTACATGTTGAACCCAAATACCTGTACTTTCTACTTCTTACATGTTGAACCCAAATACCTGTACTTTCTACTTCTCACATGTTGAACTCAAATACCTGTACTTTCTACTTCTTACATGTTGAACCCAAATACCTGTACTTTCTACTTCTTACATGTTGAACCCAAATACCTGTACTTTCTACTTCTTACATGTTGAACTCAAATACCTGTACTTTCTACTTCTTACATGTTGAACCCAAATACCTGTACTTTCTACTTCTTACATGTTGAACTCAAATATCTGTACTTTCTACTTCTTACATGTTGAACACAAATACCTGTACTTTCTACTTCTCTCATTTCCCAAACAGCTGGTTCCTTTAGTCTGAATGTGTGTTTGGTGGCGTGATCATTATTCTTTAGAGTCATTGCGTGCCTATTGATTTGAACACGATCCGTGTATCCATCATTTCCTGGTCTTCTCTAAAGAAGAGGGACCAATGGAAACGTTGTCATGTTGCCGTTGTTCAGCATGGAAACATTCATTAGCTAACAATGACATTATTTTTCTATTAATATAAAGGGAGGTCAGGTACTCTTTAAAACAGCTGCTAGTTATGGGTACTTTTTACTGAAGTACATTTCAAAGCCTCTTTACTTTTACTTGACTAAAGAAGTTCAGTCAGTACTTCTACCAGAGTATTTTTAAACACGAGTATCTGTGTGTACTTGTGCCATCTCTGCAGCTGTATGACGAACACAAAGCTTCCACATCCCCCGATGTATTAAATATTGGTTCAGTCCGTCACAGAATATGTTGGATGATGGTGTGGTGATATTTCCAGTCAATGAGGATGTTTTGCTACCAAGTACATCAGGGACAAATGGAAAATGTTTCAGTCTTAATCGTCTCTCTCTTTCTCTCTCTCTCTCTCTCTCTCTCTCTCTCTCTCTCTCTCTCTCTCTCTCTCTCTCTCTCTCCCTCTAAATGGTCTGCAAAGAATAAAATCACAAGTTCAGTAAGAGGTTATTTCCTGTTTGGTATCTTTTGGAACGGCACAAGCAGCCAAACAATACCTACATGTATATTTGGTTAAGATTAAAAGTTAGATAAAAAAGATAGATTAAAGTAAAGTATTATTTTTCAGACTCTGGGAACATTAAAAAAGCAATATGTGTTCTCACTTTCCAAAAACAGCCGCTAGCAGAGGCCGTAAATGAAAGCAGTAAAGTGAAACTTCCAAGTAAGTAAGATTTATTTCCAAAGCTTTGGAAATGTCAACTTTAATTCATATTCAACTCCAACGAGGTCATTTGCAGGACGACTTTATACCCTTATTTAAATACCACCTTCTGCACAAAAAGCCCTCTAAATCTGAGCACAGTTCTCTGGAAAACGGACTTTAATGGCAATATTTAACCACTTTCTTACATCAATCAACATAATAGCAGCAACAAGAATGACTAGAAGCAATACGGCAACTTAAGGACTCCAGAATTATGAATATAACTGCGTGTTTCCATAAGTTTGCCCACAGCTGATATCATTAAATAAGGAGCTTAGAAACATCTCAGGCTTTCAGAGCTCATTAAGGTCACGATTAATCTCACTTTACATGTTGTATCGGTCGGTGATTAACACATTGATGCTTTAGATTTTAACGCAAGATGATATTCAATCAGCCACATATCAAACAGTCTTGTCCCAGAGTTGCAGAAATCTGGGTGTCTTATTCGATAGATTTAACAATAAACATGTCAAATTAATAGTGCAATTCTGCTTTCATCATCAAAGAAACATTTCAAAAATCTGACCATTTTTGAACTCATAAATATCTGGAAATGTAATCCACGTTTTCCTCATCAATAGATTACATTATAAGTACGTTCTTCCTCCCTGCAAGACATTCGCAAATTAGTCTACCATTTTAGGCATAAATGTGATTTTCTTGATGTTTCTGCAGCTTTGTGTATTCCTTAATAATGGCATACTCGTCAGTGTGTATTAGATGTATTCTGTTCTGATCTTAAATCACTGTGTAACTCTGACAGGTGCAATAAATGATGAATCAAGTTCATTGTTATCGATATATTCTTAATAACATGTGTCCAGTTGCTGAATGTATTGAAATGTCGAGTGGTGACTTCAAAAGTGTTTTTGTTCCTCTCTGTGCTGAGTCTCAATTCATAAAAAGGGTTAACAAATTCAAAACATAGTTTGAAAAGGCAAGCAATGTTCTATAAAATCCCATGGAAATATCAGAACCAACAAAAACAGATTTTAATTAATACGTCCTGTGTTACAGGAGGAGAAAAGCTTTTTTTTCTTCTTACTTGCTTTTCCCCTCAACCTATCCTAAGGGAGTGCATGCACGTAGACACGTTAGTTTAGCTGCTATAGGCTTAGACCATGGGTGTCAAACTCAATTTCATCGCGGGCCACATTCCCATAAAGGTTGCACTCAAAGGGCCGGTTGTAACTATATAAATATATAATATATATATATATAAAATAATGTATTATATTACATTATTGCCTCTGAATTGGATTATTATCGGATAGGATAATAACTTAGTAATTAACTACGTCTGAAATCAGAAGTCCAGGGCAAATAATTAGAAGTCTCTTCAGTGCGCATGTCACAAAACAAGATGCATTGTGGGACATGTAGTTTATGGGCATCCTGCTTCTATAAAGTGGCACGTAACCGTATAATAAACTATATTATATTCTTTGCAAGCTCTTGTGGGGCCACAGAAAATGAAGTCGCGGGCTGGATATGGCCCCCGGGCCTTGAGTTTGAGACCCCTGGCTTAGACTGTCGGGGGACGCCTTCCTTCTTCCTTCTGTCTGTCTGTACCTGTGTTCTCTCATGTTCCCAATAACCCAGCTTCCCCCAAATGTCTTTTTGGTGTCTATCTACGCCGGGATCCTGAGTCCTGGCTGATCCTGTTGCTGCGGTCCTGTGTCCTGGATCCTCTATCCGGAGTCCTAGATCTGTGTCCTTGATCCTCTATCCTGAGTCCTAGATCTGAGTCCTGGACTTCGATGTCGTGGCTGAACCTGTCTCTGCGGTCCTGCCAGACTCTCATCACACTACTTCCCTGATGGCTCCCACAGGATTGCTGACATCCTCGTGGATTCATATTCTTATTACAGACACATGCATTTCCAAACATTTGGACTACCTATGTTGTAAATGTATTATCTCTTTGATTTACACACGGCATCTATTGCACGTCTGTCCGTCCTGGGAGAGGGATCCCTCCTCTGTTGCTCTCCCTGAGGTTTCTCCCATTTTTCCCTTTAAAACTGTGGGTTTTCTCTGGAAGTTTTTCCTTGTACGATGTGAGGGTCTAAGGACAGAGGGTGTCGTATTGTAGAAAACCACACTAACAGTCCATCTTCAAATCTACAAAGACTATCTCCAGCAGTACAGTAACGCACTCAAAGCAGCCCGGTCTAATTACTACTCACAACTCATTCAGTCTGGCTCCAGCAACCCCAAGCGTCTGTTCTCCACCATCAGCAAACTTCTCAAACCCTGTGACAACGCCACCTCATCCTTCACCACCGAACAGTGCAACTCCTTCCTCTCGTTTTTCCAAACCAAAATCAGCAATATTTACAGCAATCTGACACCTTCATCAGCACCCCCCACCTCCCCTCCTGGCTCCCCCCCCTTCACCTCACAGCCCCTGTCCCACTTCTCCCCTGTGACCCCCATGCAACTGTCCGACTTCATGACTGGAATTAACTCCACCTGCACACTTGACCCAATGCCCTCCAAATGTGTTAAAGAAAGCCTCCCTGCCATCTCCCAACTCATCGCCACCATCATTAACTCCTCCCTCAGATCTGGATCAGTTCCCCTCTCTCTCAAACTGGCTGCTGTCACACCCATTCTCAAAAGATCTGGACTCACACACCTGACATCATGTCCAACTTCCGGCACATCTCAAATCTCCGCTTTCTGTCAAAAATACTTGAACGTGTCGTTGCCTCACAACTTAAAGCCCACCTCAGCTCCAATGACCTCTTTAAGCCATTTCAATCCGGTTTCCGATCAAAACACAGCACAGAAACAGCTCTTCTGAAAATCACAAACGACCACCTCCTCTCCTCTGACTCCAGCAACCTGAACATCCTCATCCTCCTCGACCTCACCGCAGCATTCGACACCATCAACCACGCCATCCTGCTGTCCCTCCTCGAATCATCACTCAACATCACCGACACTGCACTCTCCTGGCTGAAATCCTACCTCACCGACAGACATCAGTTTATCAACATCAACAACTGCACCTCCTCCACTGCTCCTCTGTCCCAAGGCGTCCCCCAGGGTTCGGTGCTTGGCCCCCTCCTCTTCATCCTCTACATGCTCCCCCTTGGCAAAATAATTAGTCGCCACAACCTTCAATTTCACTGCTACGCCGATGACATCCAACTTTATATCTCAACAAAAACCATCACCCCCACAACACACTCCACTCTCACCAACTGTCTCTCAGAAATAAAAGCATGGATGCAAACAAACTATCTCCAACTGAACAGTGCCAAATCAGACATCATGATCATCGGCCCCCCATCCCGTATCAAAGACATCCAGAATTTCAACTTCACCATTGACAGCCACACTCTATCCCCCTCCCCCCACATCCGCAACCTCGGAGTCATCTTCGACAGTCAGCTCAAATTCAACCACCACATAAATCACATCACCAGGACCGCCTTTTTCCACCTCAAAAACATTGCCCGTCTCCGCCCATCACTCTCCTCCTCTGCTGCTGAAACCCTGATTCATGCATTCATCACTTCACGACTCGACTACTGCAATAGCATCCTCTACGGCATCCCATCCAACCTAATCAATAAACTCCAACACATCCAGAACTCTGCTGCCCGCCTCCTCACCCACACCCGCTCCCGAGACCACATCACTCCCGTCCTCCAGAACCTCCACTGGCTCCCCGTCCGTCAAAGAATCAACTTCAAAGTCCTCCTGATTACTCACAAAGCCCTCAACAATCAGCCCCCCCCCCTACCTCACAGACCTGCTGCACCACCACGCCCCTTCCCCCTACCTCACAGACCTGCTGCACCACCACGCCCCTTCCCGCTGCCTCCGCTCATCAGAAGCCAACCTCCTATCAATCCCCACCCGCACCAATCACCGGACCTGGGGGGACAGAGCCTTCTCCGTCGCTGCCCCCTCCCTCTGGAACTCACTCCCCCAACCCATCAGAGACTGCACTGACCTCACCACCTTCAAAAAACTCACAAAAACTCACCTCTTCAATCTGGCTTTTAATGTGTGATTGTTTTTGTATTATTTGACTTTAACTTTAACTTTAACTATATATTTATTTGTTGTTCCTTCCTTTTCTTTTCCCTTCACTATATCTGTAAAGCGTCTTTGAGCACCTGTAAAAGTGCTAACAAATTAAATCTATTATTATTATTGTCATACTGATATTCTGTACAAGCTGTGAAGTCCACTGAGACAAATGTAACATTTGTGATATTGGGCTATATAAATAAACATTGATTGATTGAAAAGGGTAAAGGGTGTTGGACAAGGTTTACAAACAAGGTAGGGATACAACAATAAATTAGAGAAACAAACTAACACTATGAGATCATTTAAATGAAGTAAAACACTAAATAAAGCCTGAATATCTCCGTCTTTTCTTCATGTTTTCTCCTTTTTTACGTCTTAAATCAAGACAAGGACTCTCCACAACCCATTATGCAGACAGGATCTGTCCTCAGTAATAGAGGTTGTGGTCAGCAACACTTTAAGGCTCATCATTATGTAGACAGGACCATAAAACCAGCAATGCGTATTACAGAGGAAACACAGTGTTGTTTTACTTGGCAGGGGTTTGATTCCTGACTCATCTCAACACAGTTAGTTTGTCCCCGAACAGGAGATACAGAAAATGATTTTGAATTGCATATTACATGTTTGTATTTGTTCTGGAGGTATCGCTGTGCACAGGCAGCAGTTTTGGGACATGCAGAGGATTTTCCAGATGAAAAACGTGCTTATTGAAACTCTGCTGCAAACACAAACATTGCTTATAACAGAGGAGATACCTTAAGACCCCGCCAGACTGAGGGAAAAGCATCAATAACACCATGGAGGAGGGGAGGTGGGGGGGGGGGCACAAGCCTGTTTTTCAGGCCAGGGAAAATTACATTCCCAGAACAAATGAGTATAACTTCCCTTCTAAAAGGGGTAAATTAATAATCTTTTTTTTCAAAGCAATGATAAACCTGTGAGTTGGATTTAGAAGAGTCAGAATCAATATAGAATTGTTTTATTGTAAACTAAATTCAGATTGTACATAGTGAAAAAGTGTAAATTCTTACCTCCGCCTAAAAAAAACACATTACTTACAGTGAAAACTAACCTTGAATGATGGGATAGTAGACTAAAAGCTTTAGGAATCTAAACTATAACATATAATAAGTACCCTGTATCAAGATTGATGCAAAACAAGTGACATTTGACCTTTTTAGAGAGGTTTAGCAACAACAAAAAACACCTTTGGGGTCATTTGGGTGTATTTGGGTGTATTTGCCGTTTCTCTGGAACCCATTGGTCGATGTTGATGATTGACACCTCTTTTTAACCGTTAGAGCCAATAGAATCGAAGGGGAGGTTCCACAAACACACGTTACCATTGACAAGTGAGCGCAAACTGCAAACTGAAACCTAGACTCAAACTAGTAAATATGAAGATAGATTATCAGTAATCTTTTCAAAGTGACACAGACACATTGGATTGACCTATGGATTAACCTTCAGCAGCGTTTTTATCATTTTGATGCCATTGAACACACATTTTGATCAGAACAACAGCTAAGGTAAGAAGCTTCCTCCGTGAAGCTACGTGTTGTGATGTTGCTTCCCCTGTCGCGAGTTCGGATCGCTCAGTGATGATACTAATATTTCTGGAATCTGTGGAATCTCAGCTTGCTTATCGATATCTTGTTTGTGCAGATACTATAAGTAATAAAGGTATTTAAGCTGTGAGTTATGTGCTAAGTGCGATAGCAGGGCTCATTTAGATGCTTCTTGTGAGACTTGCGTTTTGTTTCGGTAAAAATGGTTCGTATCGTCAGTTAGCTGAGTTTCTTCCCGTTAAGTGGGTATGACACATTCATAGTTTCATAAATGTTAAGAAGCCCTGAGACACAGTTTCACTTACTTACTCACTCACTCACTTACTCACTCACTTACTCACTTACTTACTTACTTACTTACTTACTTAAAGGGGCCGGTAATATAAGATTATTTTCTTCTCCCTGCTCCTTTACGGGTACGGTGTGTTTATAGATACATGTTTTGTAAATAATTGTTATACATTAAGTTGTGCATACCATGAACGGAACAAAAATGAAATGAAAAAATGAAAGCACTTTGAGGACAGGAATTAAAATACAGTTACTCCTTGGACACAGATCAAGAAGACATGGGGAAGTTAGCGCAATAATACATTAGTTTACAAAGATAGTAACATCGAAATGTGCTTGAGGTAATTCTGTCCGGTAGGATTTACTCATTTCCAAATACTGAATAAACTCTGTCTCCTAGAAATTAGGCCCCCATGGGAGAAAGCTGTATTATCATTTAGGGTACGAGGAAAAAAACATTGTTGGTCTCGGATTATGTTTGTTTATTCAAATCCATTTATAATCAGTTTGTGGAAATCTGCGTAAAACTGAGAGTTAGTGGATTGGTGGGTCAAATATAGGACTTTTACCCAGGAGATACATTTGTGTCCATCGTTTAAAATCAAAAGCCACATTTTTAGAGGTGATGAACTCCACTTAATGCCAACACGCCTATTTTGGTCCAAACTATGAATTATTCTTAATCGGAAGCTGTTGGTACCTGCTCATGTGGATAGTTATTGTAAATTGTAAACCCTGGAATGATGCTGTAAGATGTCCTTTTTGTTGTTCTGTTTATGTTTTTATGTTTCATGTGGAACCTACTTGAGCAGGTCTCCCTTGAAAAAGAGATCAATGATCTCAATGGGATACACCTGGGTAAATAAAGGTTTGCAATGAAATGAAATGTTTAAAAACCTAACCAAGGAGTTTGTTTATATCAGTTTCTTTCCTTTAAATCCACAAGATTACATATATATAAACAAACATTGATTGAAGATTAACCACCATAACCCAGGAGGAGAAAATGTTCTCTAAAACTTAATTAGGAAAGCAGTGTGGGACATTTTGAAGACAGGGTTGCTAAAGATAAGCGCAAAGAATGTAATGAAGTCTCAACATGGGTGGGACTACTTTGTTGCATCTATCTAATTAAGCCATATAAGGCTCATTAAAAAAAGATATAAGTGTAAGTCTGGTGAAGTGCCTGCTTTTTGCATTCCCAATGTATATACACTGAACCAAAATATAAACGCAACACTTTTGTTTTTGCTCCCATTTTTCATGAGATGAACTCAAAGATCTAAAACATTTTCTATATACACAAAATAACCATTTCTCTCAAATATTGTTCACAAATCTGAAAAAATGTGTGATAGTGAGCACTTCTCCTTTGCCGAGATAATCCATCCCACCTCACAGGTGTGGCATATCAAGATGCTGATTAGACAGCATGATTATTGCACAGGTGTGCCTTAGGCTGGCCACAATAAAAGGCCACTCTGTAACGTGCAGTTTTGCTTTATTGAGGGGGGGTCCGAAAACCAGTCAGTATCTGGTGTGAGGGGTAGGGGTAGAGTTAGGGGTAGAGTTAGGGTTAGGGTTAGGGTTAGGGTTAGGGTTAGGGTAATGTTGTGAATTGAGTGGCCCATGGTGGTGGTGGGGTTATGGTATGGGCAGGCGTATGTTATGGACGACGAACACAGGCCACTCGATTCACAACATTACCCTAACCCTAACCCTACCCCTACCCCTACCCCTACCCCTACCCCTACCCCTCACACCAGATACTGACTGGTTTTCGGACCCCCCCAGACCCCCCCAATAAAGCAAAACTGCACGTTTCAGAGTGGCCTTTTATTGTGGCCAGCCTAAGGCAAACCTGTGCAATAATCATGCTGTCTAATCAGCATCTTGATATGCCACACCTGTGAGGTGGGATGGATTATCTCGGCAAAGGAGAAGTGCTCACTATCACAGATGTTTTCAGATTTGTGAACAATATTTGAGAGAAATGGTTATTTTGTGTATATAGAAAATGTTTTAGATCTTTGAGTTCATCTCATGAAAAATGGGAGCAAAAACAAAAGTGTTGCGTTTATATTTTTGTTCAGTGTAACTATCCACTCTCTACGGGTCACATCTGGTACCATTAGTCATGCAATGTCATCATCTTCATCCACCATTTTACTTTAGTGACTCCAAACAGCTGTCGGAAATAAAGATTAAGTGAGTTTTTTTCCATCGTTTTGAGAGTTTTAAAACCAAACATCAATTGATTCTAGTTTCCATTCATCATTAGCATCACTTCAGTCACATGCTTTCATCACAAGGAAATACTTATGTTGATGTATTGTGTTGAATAATGTTTTTATAATTGTTATGCTATGACGTTTGTATTTTGTTTTTGTCTTTGCTTTTGTTTGCTTTGTACAGCCCTTATTGTGATTTGCTGCTATAATACATTTGTATTTGATTTGATTCTACCTGTCAGATTTACTCACATGTAACCATTTGTGCAGAAATTGTGTAACTAGCTGTAAATACACTTCAGAGTATACATTCGTAAATGCAGTATTATTTAAATGTGTTCCTGATTTTAACCACATCTGTTGCGTCTGAAAGTCAAGATTGGTTTTGATTTGCCGGATCCCTGGCATGACTCTCACTGTGATGTCAAGCATGACATTCAGAGATGAGTTCAGACATGATCCTCTCCTAAAGGGAGCTCAGATCTGGACAATATGAGAGCAGGGTGGTGGCCGCGTAGGATGGAGGGGGGGGGGATTAGAGAGCCAACTGATTAAGATTCAAGCTAAGAAAACAGCAGAGAAAACTCGCAAACAACTGAGACTGAAATGTAAAAAAAAAGTATTATTATTTTCTTCATCCTCCTCTGGGAGTGTGTGTGTGTGTGTGTGTGTGTGTGTGTGTGTGTGTGTGTGTGTGTTTCCATTTCATCTGCCACTCCTGTGATGCCTGATGTCCCGAGGAGAAACGTGTCTGTTTCCCTCTTGAACAAATCTTCCAGAGTTTCTCATCACCGCCACAGCCTCAGAGTATAAACCCTGTTTCAGGCACTGACACACACACACACACACACACACACACACACACACACACACACACACACACACACACACACACACACACACACACACACACACACACACACACACACACACACACACACACACACACACACACACACACACACACACACACACACACACACACTCCCAGAGGAGGATGAAGAAAATAATAATACTGCAGACACTGTGTAACGTATATAAATACATACACCCCTCAGAACATGTGCAAAGTGTGTATGCATACATCGTATCACATGCCAACACACGCAGGGCTGAACAAACCCTTCTCACCGTCAAAGCTGCTGAATAACTCAGAGCCGTATGTGCTGAAGGCAGAAATTACAGGACGACAGTGAAGGGAAAATTATCAAATAAGAAGGAAATGTATAAATATCACCACCGTCAGGATGTAATGAAGTACATGTACTCAAGTAGTGTATTTGAGGTAGAATTTAGAGGTATTTGTACTTAGTATTTTCATGATATACTCCTTTCTACTTCAATTTCACCGCACTTTGGAAGACGATATTGTCCTTTTTACTCCAATACATTTCTTTAAAGCTTTAACAGATTTGAAAGCTAAAACAAGATATAGATAAACTAATAATGCAATCTGACACCTGAAAATGAGCAGAATATTTCCTCTTGAACTAAAATAACTTCCTCCACCTCTGGTTAAATCTAAGGTTTTAAAGCTTAAACACTTCAGATTTCAGCGTCTACAGTTAGAGTTACATCAGGAACTTGTCTCTCTAAAGGACAGCTGACAGGTTTCACTTTCCTCCCTGAGAACAATATGGATTTATTTTAAAAGCAGGCGTGACTATAAGTGGCCGGTGACAAGAGCTCTCCTCACACGAACCCTTACAACTTGTTTTACTTAATCTAAAGAGCTGTCGATGTACGGTGTGGATTTTTAGCCCTCCTGTTGTCTGCGGGTCAAATCTGACCGATTTACTACTTTCATCAATCATACCTTTTTTGTTTTACATTCGATTGCATTAAGGCTTCATGATATCCTTCACAGTAGACATCTGAACAAATACAATGGCTGATCACCACTTTCATTGGATTTTGGATGATTTAGTCAACGTTGTAACACCCATGGTGTTCCCGGTCTGATAAAACACACACAAACACACACACACACACACACACACACATATACACACACACACACACACACACACACACACACACACACACACACACACACACACACACACATACTCTAGATGTGTTCCCCCCCTTATGTGCCCAATCCCCCCATGTAAATCACACCTGGCACACACAAACACACACAAAAACACACACACTGAGCAATTTGACACATTTCCCGCTCTTATGTGCCTATCCCCCCACATGGATCACACCTGGCACACGCAATACATGTTCAGTAGGGATGTAACGATATACCGAATATCGCGGTATCGCGGTAAATAAACGTCCCAATACCGTCGTGAGACTGACAAAATCTACCGCGATAAAAAAAAAAAAAATGTTTTAAAAAAAAAAATATTTTTTTTTAAAACACTTTTTTTTGTTTTAAACCTTTATTTAACCAGATGGTCCCATTGAGATCATCGATCTCTTTTTCAAGAGAGACCTGTCCAACATGGCAGCAAGTAGGTTACAACATGAACATAAAACAACAGAACACAAAAGGACATCATATTTATATGGGGGTTATTCCCTATCTTTATTCAAGAGCGTGGTATTTAAATTTGAGAGCATACTTTATGTATTTATTTCCCTCACCCTGTCCTCGCACTCAAATAGTGCCTGCTTGCACTTTGCTCTGCTTCTGCTCAAACTGTACGCTTGCACTCAGATATATTGCTGTTTACAGATTTTTTCTGCTCTCAGATTTATTCTGTACTTTTGTGCAACAATCCTGTCAAAATCCCTCAACCAATAGGAGGCCAGGTGTCCTTGCGGGTGCGTTCGTTTTACTTATTACAGCGTCCCGTAAGGGCGGTTATTCTTTGGTTTATAAACTCCCGCCCTCCACGGCTTTATAATATAGAAGAGAGAGAGCACGCTCGTGAACTGTCAACGGGGGGGGGCGGTGTTATGCCGTGTGTGCATGATGCACCTCGCGGGAGCGCGCACAGCGTAAAGCAAAACCTCTCAGACATGTATTGATCTGTACGGCAAAGTACGGTTTGGAAACTATATCATTTCCTTTTGGAGGGCATGCATAACACGGCATAACACCAGAGCCTCGCTGCGGGGAAACGTTGGCGCTGTTCCGAGTTTGTTCTAATCTGTCAAAAATGACAGACTGCTTTCAGATTTTTCCGTCATTGTTAAAAAAAATATTCGGTTAACGCGACCACTGCTGTCCCAGCAACATCAGGACCAAGCAAGAGAGTTTTTTCCAGAGCAGGGGATATTGTAAATGCCCAAACATCCAAGCTTATAAATACCTGGAAATGTGGACATTCTCATATTCCTAAAAACCTGTCTGATGGTGCTGAGTGAGTGACTCGTGAGTTTGAGTTGAGTTACTTGAAAAACTAAAGTGAAACTTGATTTATTTTATTGCAGGGTCTGATTATTAAATGTCCTTGTTTATTTGTGAGATGCAGTGGCACAAACAAAATGCCTACTTTGTTTGGTAGTAGCCTACTATAGGTACAAAAACACTGGTTTTCTTGTTCCAGTCTGTTACTGTCACTTTGTTTTTGACAATACTGCTATCCTACTAAAATGCTGTACAAATCAGATTTATTATTTAATAAATAAACATTTTCCGAGTAAGAAAAAATTGTATTGAAAAAAAAAAAAAATTATTTTTATTTTTTTCTTTATTATTCAATATCGCGATAAATACCGTACCGTGGACTTGTTATCGCGATATTATCGTACCGTGAGTTTTTGGTATCGTTACATCCCTAATGTTCAGTGTCTATTCTTTGTATATTTACTGCAGTTTTTCATGTACACCGGTACTCTGATACAATATGTACAGTTTGAAAGGGTGTTAAATGAAATGTGGTGATGATTAATGGTTTTTGTGTTAATGTAATAGCAGTTAAAACAGGACACCAAAGTAAGGGGGGGAAAACAAACACAACAGAAGTATGAAAGGAATTCTGTAAATGAGCTTCTGATGAGATATGAGGCGGGCTAAAAGGCCACACAGTTACTTGATTTCATTTTTTGCAAGGTTCAGACGAGGGGATTTTCTCAAAAAGATTAATCTAAATGCAGAGCCTGCACTAAATGAGTCCCTGCGGAGCGTCCATTGATCAGGCCTCAGGCTGCAGAGCTCATCACAGCAGGTGTTTTATGAGCAAAACTATACAGAAAGCAGACGATTTATTACGTGGAATCCAGTCTTAAGAAGTTCAATACAGTACGTCTCAGACCAGAGGTGTAAAGTAACTAAGTATATTTACTCAAGTACAATAATTAAGTTCAAGTTTAATTGAGTAAAAACCAGGAGTGGATAATAGAAAATAGATCCAGCTTCTACATGAAGATTTGCTGCTTTTGCTTCGATATATTTTAAAACATTATACTCTATATCAGGGGTGCCCAACCTTTTTTGAACCGAGAGCTACTTTTAAAGTTGCCAGTCTGCCGAGATCTACCAGTCCAAATAGAGAGGCCATTACTGACAGCCTACTACCAGGTAAATACACACTTCTACTTGTATAAAACTGACCTTTGTATGATGAATACTTCATAAAATACTGCAGATCCTTTATCTTACCTCTTTCTAATCTACACAAGTATTTAACTGAAGTTACACAACAGTGTTGTTGATACAGAGATGGAGTTTATTCACACGTCACTACAGTGGGTAATGTTTTCAAGAAGCATTGAACAGTGCTGCCACATATGACTCAGGAGAAAAGAAAAGACTCTGAACCCTTTCTTTGCCATTATATAAAAATAGTGTTGCTACAAAAGTATAAATTCGGCTTACTAATAAGACGACTCAGATCTGAAGCTACTCAGGAATCTGCTGCCAAGTGCAATAAAAAAGACAAAATTAATAGAATCAAACCCTTTTTTGTAGCATTTTATTAGAGTATAAAAAGAAATGCCTTTAAAATAGGATGCAAGCAACACTAGTTTCTTAACCTGAATTGATAATAGACTATAATCAATTTAAGTTTGCATTCTTATACCATTTTGTACAATAATTATAATGAATAAGTTCAAACAAACTCAAACTTACAGCTGATTAATAACGGTATCTAACTTGAGTTTTTATTATATCAAAAACCTGTTGAAATGCTTCTGTTATTTTTACTGTCCTCCAAAAGCGTGTCGGCAGCCTCCAGGAATGCTTCTTTCACAACTTCGCCATCTTTGAAAGACTTCATGTGTTTCTCTGGAACGTGACTGACACGATAAGATGCTCTGGAGCATCCTTGCTCTTGTTGTTGGGCCTGGTGAAAATGGACTGCTGTGCATTTAGCTGTCCTTTCAGGCCCCTCCCCTTTTGGAGCGTAGGGCAGAATTAGGAGGGAATTCCGTCTCGTAGCGTTTGTGCACTGTTTTGAAATGCCGCTCCTAAATTACCCTTCTTCGATAAAGCCACGCTCGCATTGCAGATGAGAGACAGATGGACTTTCAATTGGAATAGATACAAAAATAAACATCCTCCCACTCGGAGTGCAAATTATATATTTTGGGCTTTTTTGCTTCTGCTATAATTGCGGTCTTGTGTGTGTGCGGACTGTCACTCCTGTTGAGTGTTGACACAGACAACCTCAGCGAACTAGTGCACTGCCCACTGCCCACCAGCCACGCCCCGACACATGGGGTCACGCCGGCCAATCACAAAGCTTTGATGCGTTCAAGTGCATTATTCTGGCACAGGAAGATTATGTTATAAGACATTAACGATAAAACAGAATATTGTTGTTCTATTTTTAGACACATCTCGCGATCGACTGGGAATCTCCCCGCGATCGACCGGTCATCGCGATCGACTGGTTGGGCACCCGTGCTCTATATAATACAAATACTTTTCAAGATGTTCTGCAGTGAGTACTTTTAATCCTTAATAGCACATGTTCCTAATCGTACCAAATGTTTTACTCAAGTACTAATCTAGATGTAGTACTTTAAATTGAGTATGCTTACAGTGTGGTATTAGTAATTTTACTCTAGTAAATAATGACTAATAGGTTAGTTGAAAGCAACATTAAGTTGAACCTAATATTTTTTATTTCAATTTAAAATGATTGCTTTCAACTACCCTAAAACAGTTATGTGAAATCTGTTGACATAATACATTTAATTAAAGTCAACTTTTCAGTTTTTTCAGATGTTTTTAGGATATACAGCATCCCTTATGAGGAATTGGTGGGTTGTCTCTTGTACTTTCTATTCCACTACATCTATTGTACCGATGTATTCACTAGTTTCTCTATAAACTCAGATTTTGACACACAATTCTCAGAATATTGGGTAAAGATTAAATTGTTCAACATTATATTTATTGACTAAAACCAGGACTGGAAAACAGGAAATAGAAAGGCAGCAAATTGGCTTCACAGCTTCTTAACCCTTCGATGCCCTTAGAGTCACTGGACCCTACACTCTTCCATAAGTGGGTCAAAAAGGACCCGTATTAGAATAATATGTGTTTTTATGCCATTTTTGTCATTTTGGTTAAGAAAAAATCACTTGTATAATAGTTAGTATTATATTTAGGTTCACACTAGAAATATTTGATATTTAATCTTTCACTATTTATAATTTTAGACATTTGTTTTACATTTTGAAAAAAAAACGAAATTCCATAGAAAATGCATGCGGGTCATTTTTGACCCACTTATGGAAGCTTGGGGTAGAAATACAAAAACCACAATTTCTTAAAATGTATAAAATGTTAATTTAAAATTAGAATGGCATGATATCCAAAACATGTTTTTTGAGGAATAGCTGGAATATGAAATGATAAAAAAAATTAATTACAAAGATACTTCAAGAAAACCACCTCACCGGGTCCAAAGAGACCCACTTATAATAATAATAATAATAATAATAATAATAATAATGTATTACATTTTTTATTTAGAGCGCTTTTACAGGTGCTCAAAGCGCTTTACAATTACATATTACACATATTAGACATGTAAATGCAGGCAGAGTGTCTTGCCGAACGACACAAGGCCTGACGCAGGCGGGTTTCGAACTGGAGTTCACCAACGCCCCTTGATCTGATGATCAACGCTCTAACTTATGCATCTAAGGGTTAAACGTGAAGATTTGTGGCTTTTGCTTCAAAATATTTAAATACTTTTCGAGTGAGTATTTTTACTCCTTAATACTGTAGCTAGTTTTCATAATTGTACCACATTTTTACTTAAGTACTATTCTAGTATTCTATCTAGAGTATGTTTACACTGTGGGATTAGTACTTTTGTAGACATTTTGAAGACAGGGTTGCTTATGTCAAGCTCAAGGAATGTAATACATCTCTAATAAAGCTAAATAAGGCTCATTAAAACAAAGATTTAAGTGCAAGTCTGATGAAGTGCCTGCTTTTTGCATTCCCAATTTAACTAACTATCCACTGGGTCACATCTGGTCCCATTAGTCATGCAATGTGCACATCTTCATCCAGTGATTTTAAAAGTGATCAATACCAGGCACTACATAGTCCACCCAATAGAATCGTCTCCTATGCGTCGTTTTCTAAGTCAAAATGTGTATTTGGTAAATGTTCCTTAACATGCCCAAAAGAACATGCAACAACAACATGATGCAATAACACTTTAGTAACGGTATTAACGCGTGTGGCAGTCTCAAATAAAAGGTTGACACATTGTTAACCTCCTTCAAAACAAACGCTTACCTTGGGCCGTCTGTGAGTGAAAGCTTTTGTCCGCTTCCCTTACCATTAGATTCATTCTCTCTTCTATAAGAATGCAAATCACAGTTCAGATCGACACGTTAACAAGGCGTGTTTCTCTGTGACCACGCACCAAAACCTATGAATATTGAATGAGAGCGACAGAGGGCTAGAAATCAGATGGGATGATTGAGCCTAAAAAGGTTGAAATGAAAGCAGACAGAATGTGGCTAGACGAAGAGAAAATTGTGTTTTTTTTCATCTCATGGGTGCTATACTATACTATACTATAAAAGCAGTGGCAACTCCATAATTTGGGTGCACATCAGACACCACACTTTCACACCTTCCCCCTCTTTTATCTCTGTCGTTCTCTCTGTTTACCTCCGCCGTGGAAAGCATCTCATATTGTTGCTCGGTTGAGATTCTGCAGACGTGGAAATCTACCTGGAAGCTTTCTTTTTCCTCCTGTATTTCTCGATAGATGGAGGCGCCGTGTTCCTCGCTCTGCCACCCATCCCTGACAAGAAGATTAATCTCCACTCCTCAACCCCGATGAAAGTCCCCCGTCGGCTCCTCCTCTTCCTTCTCCTTTCATCTTCCCCTTCTGTGGAGGATACTTTCATCGGAATGGAAATTAAAAGAGATTGTGATTACTTTTCTTGAGGAAGGGATAGCTAACTTTCTTTAAGACGAGACACCCCAGGTGAATAGGGTAATTTTTTTAACTTAAAGGTATCAGCTAGAAATTTCTCCAGTTAATTACTTACAATAAGGCAATTGTCTTTTGTATTACAAGCTTTCTAAAATAGCATGTTTAAATATGCAAATGATCCATTATCTCATTAAATATGCACATATTTTAACACATTTCAGGAATCGAAATCTGAACTTTGGATAAAGCCAGGTTCAAAATTCTTGTTTCATTTTGTAGTCATATTAGTATCTAAGGCTTTTACATTAGGGATATTGGATATCTCTCTTTATCACTCCATAAATCAGAAAATACTGTCAACAGCCCTAAAATATCAATTTTCGCCATGTTTTTAGGTATAAAATGTTGTATAATTCAGGCTATGAATGATATATGAACAAACCCTTCTGTAAAAGCCTTCATAATATTGATAGGAATATAACTGGAAGGTTTGGTGTATCTACGTGCTACTGAAGTTGAAATTTCGAACTCAGAGTAGGAGAAAAAACTCATTTTGAGAAAACGACCTTTAAAGATTGCAGTGAGGCGCTAGCTAAACCCTCCTGTTCTTTGGATGATAGCTTGCGCCTCGACGCACTCCGTGAAGGTATTTCATGTTCGGGGTCATTTGTTTTTTGTATAACCTTGCTTCGTGCAAGTGACAATTGTTATCGTCTTCTCTGTGAACGTTTTTTTCGCCGTTCTTTTGCCATTTTGAGATTTCAATTTCTAGCGGAAAGCTAACCAGGAAGTGTTTTAGCACACCACGTGACGCATCTGAACGAATCACGTTGTCAGAAATTGACACCAGCCAATGAGATTTCGTTTCTTGGTTTAAGACCCCTTTGTGCTTTCACGATTGGTTGCTGATACAAAGGAAATGACCATATTTGGATCCGATGAGATTGTGCAGGAGAGACGGAGCTTTCCAACGATATCTCTGTTGACATGGTGCACACAGCGGTCGCGGTACTTTATGTTACGTTAGAATGCTAACTTTTGGTGAATTTAGGAGAAATCTACAGACGCAAATAGACAAACTATAGTAAAATAAACACTTAAATGTGTATTTTGTACGTTTTCCTTCCAAAAGCCTGAAAGAAAACATGTTATAGAATCAAAATAGCACAAAATCTCAAAATTGACCAGTACTTGAAAAACGATGTTTTTGCCTGCCGTGTCTCGCCTTAAAGAGACAACCCACCAATTCCTCACATAAGGCGTGCTGTACATCCTTTAAAAAACATGGTGGTTCTGAGCAGAGCTTTCTAAAGTCTGAGACAGAGGTGGAAAAGGTATTCAGATTCTTTACTTGAGTAAAAGTACTGATACCAATCTGTAAACATACTCTATAGCTGCTTTCACGCCAAGTACTTTGCCGCACTTAGTGCCCAGCACTTAGTTCCCAGCACTTAGTACCCCCATGGAACTAAGAGCCGATCGCGTTCACACCGGAATAAGTTCCCTGAGGGAAGATTAGGCAAATGAAGCCGCTGACGTCACTTCTTCTTCTTCTGCTTTGGGTTTACTGGCAGGCCGCAAACCACTTCACGGCGTTTACTGCCACCCGGAGTCCCCGGCCGGAAGTCCCCGGAGTTGTGGACTGGCTGGACTGAACGCTGACACCTCCTCATCTCCACCGCTCCAATGTTTTTTTTTGTGTTGCCATAAATGATTCTCTCTCCGTTGGTGCGCGGGGCTAATGCTAATGCTAATAATGCTAATGCCAGCAAATACAATGGCGGCTTCACAAAACTTTTCAGAGTTTTACGGGCCGTGGTTTGCAATTCGCCGAGCCAATCAAAAATTGGCACTTTTTTCTCCCCAGGATAGTCCCACCTCTCTAGCAGGCACTAAGAATGGGGGTAAAAGTTCTCTGAACTAAGTTCTCTTTTTGCTATGAACTAGGGATGCACGATATTGTTTTTTTGAAACCGATACCGATAACTTCCTGCTTCTCAAGACCGATACCGATAACCGATAATAATATAATATATATATATATATTAAATGTACCTGTAGTTTTTGCACACCTGGTGGTAAAAAAAAAGACTAGTAGTGAGCAAATGACATGAGCATTACTACTATGAACAAAACAAAGCCACGAACAGTTTTGACTCTTCAAAGTGACCATATTTATTTTCCCAAATAAAGTTCTTGCCTTTTTCAAAAGCCTCGTCGATAGGTAAAAGCCCCGGTGCCTTTGCAGCTGGCTTTGGATTCGCCGCTAATTTAGCAGCGCAGGCGTCTTCGTACGCTTTTAACACACCATCGTAGCGATGGCGATGTTTCAGGTGACTAATCAGGTTGGAAGTATTATAGCTCGTTGCCTTTTTCCCTCCTCGTGGAACTTCTGCATTGCATTTGTTAATACAAATAGCAAGCGAACTATCTAACTCTGAAACTTTGAAATAGTCCCATACTACCGACGACATGTTTGTTTACTGTCCTGGCTTCACGGCTGCACACCATTTACGTCACAGCCAGGCATGAGTTAGGGAGCGCTGGATTTGTGAAAAACTCCCCTCTTCCTAAACCACTAATACCACAGTACTGGCAAAACGGGAGGAGCCGAGTGAAAAACAAGCGCCCCGCATCCCAATCCACCCACAGCGCAGTATCTTTTTCTTTTTTCTTACCCAAAAAATATATTGTATATTATCGGGGCTCTTTTATCGGGTTTATCGGGATGACGTCATAATTCCTAATATCGGACCGATAATTATCGTGCACCACTACTATGAACGCAAAATTCCAGGCACAATCGGAACTAAACGGGGAAAGTACGGGTAAAAGTACTCCGGTGTGAAAGCGCCTAATTTCAAGAAAAAGTACTGCATCTAGAATAGTGCTTAAGCATTAACTAGCTATTAAAAACGCTAGCACCATATGCACTTGTTTCTCGTTAGACTTCTGACAGACATGACTTATAGCATGCTGAAAGTCAACCATGACCTACGGGAGGACTTCAATTATCCTAAGGTGAGTTTGATAATCAATAATAATTTGCTATATACAAGTAAAGGAAAAATCAGTTCCAGTAGAGCTAACTAGGCTAATCCATGTAAGGTAAAACAAATATGCTAACGCTAATAACATTAGCTGTAGTCCATCCTAAAAAATGACAAAGCATACAAAATAAACTCGCAAAATCGTTGTTGAAATGTAATTTACATAAACATGTATTAGTTTGCTGAATCCTCTGAAATGCAGGTAATTGCACTTCAGCTTCATTGACGCAGTGCCTATCGTTTTGGGACAACTTACACTTGTATTATTCTTATAAGTTTATTCATTTTAAACTTCACATCATGTGTAGATCCAAACCTTAAGGTCTAATTTGCAAGGATATCTGAAACAGTTCAGTGGCTATGAAGTCCTTTTCAATTGTTCCCACTTTTCCAGAATCAGAAAGCCTTTCATTCATCTCACAATTTGTTCAAATGCAGATGCTTTCCTCTGTCAAACACTTTCCTTGACATCTAGGCATCAAAAAGAGCCCTTTATTTATTTAAAGGTCACCTATCATGCTATTTTTAGGCAATAGCATATGTCTCAGTTACAAATATATAAAAAACATGTCTATGAAGTGTTTTGCTCCAAATACCAAACAGATCATTCTAGCCATGCCTCATATCCCTCTGTTTCACTTCCTGTTTCAAAAGTGCTGATTTGGGTATAAAGCTTTAAAGAGGAGGGTCTGCGCTCATGCGGGACCCGGCAGCTACTGTCTAAACTAAATGCTGCCGTGATGAAACGCCATATCATGGATTATCAAGGATTCTCTCTGAAACAGTCTGGAGCTCAAAGGCTTTCTCTCTTGCCAGTTATACCACAAGGTGAGTTCCTATTTACCTCCTGCTTCTTCACACACATGCTCTCCAGTACAGGTTAGCTCTGAGTGTTAGCGATGCTAATGTAAACACCGACCACTTTACGTCCAAAACAGTCAGGCATTGTTTCTGATAGCAACTTTCTGATTGGGCCGTGGGTCCACATTTCAGATATTACGTCATATCGGACGCAAATCCGGATCAGCTCCGTTGTAGCCCCGTTTTTAGAGATTTGGGTACGGAGGAAAAGAGAGAGGGTTTAATTTTCTGACGCTGTGTGAGTTCCCCGACACACCGGGGACACATGTTGATGTATAAAGGACATCAAAAAGTGCATTTTGCATGACAGGTCCCCTTTAAGTTGCCCCTAACATAGCCTTAAGTCAGCGGGCGAGTCTCCTGTTTGTTAGTCATGCTGGCATACCATTGTCTCTATTTAATTAATGAGATGTCCATCACCTTTCCCAAGGGACATGCAAAGAATCCCTTAACATCATCATCAGCAAGAGAGAGATCTGGAGAGGAAAGACTGACAGCGAGGAGCGCTAATCTACGAAGGAAGACGTTAATAGGGTTGAATACGAGGAGGAAAGAATGTAAGCATCCTTCAGGATCAATATGACTAGATTTGTATAACATTTTGAATTGTGACTCTTCAATTTGCATCTAAAAAATTCATCTTCAAACCACCAGACTCAGACTCAGTTTCATCCCACAGGCCATAAGACCGTTAATCACCTGAACCTCTGAAAGAACATCAATAACATCTGTTTGCAACATATATCAATATTCCAATTGCTTGTATATAGACTATTCTGCACAGTTATTATATTATATTTTATTGTATTTACGTGCACTATTTGATCTGCTTTATTGTGTTGCACTGTGACCTCATATTTCCATTGACATAACTACACTGTAGCTAAGTACAGATGACAATAAAAGCCTTGAATCTTGAATCTTTTTCCAAGTTTTTGTGTCCAAACTCTTCTTGTTGTTTCCTCTTCCCCATCTTCTTCCTCCCCCTCCTTCCTCCCATCACTCCTCAGTGAGTGAGGAGGAGTGAGAGTCGACATACACCCCATCTATAAAGATGACTCCCACAGCGAGGCAATGGAAAAGGCCATTAGGTTCTGCTTCTCATTCCTCCCACCACACTGGACTGTGAGGGCAGTTAGCTTGACACACACACACACTCTCACACACACATACACACACACGCAGATACAGTGCAGATGCTTCGGAGTAATGCACACACTTAAAGGATATGGAGTGGAATACTGAGCAGCAAGTTAGCAATGTAAAGAAAAATGCAATAATTTTGGGTAAATGTATTTTCTAGGAATGTAATCTGTTCAAAGTTTAAAAGGTTTACTGTCATATGCACAGGTGCAGTGTAGTTATTCAATGACATTATCAAAAGGCACAGGCTCCTCCAACAATGCAACCTAATTAAGACATTAAACAAATACAAAAAAGTAGCGAGTAGTGATACAATAGTGCAAGACTAATGTGGAAGTAGTGCGGGAGAAGTTAACTATATACAAGTACAACATAACGATGAGCTAAGAATGTCAAATGAAATTAAATACTGCTTGTGGTAATAATAGATACATCTGTGATATCTGCAACAGTAGAAGCCAGTGTGGAGTTTATATCTTTGAATACATTTACCAGAAACTGTTAATAAAGTGTGAGTAAGTGCGCTCGCATCTGATTCAGTCGTTGGAGCCGAGCTGAGATGTTGACAGAAACACAGAAACACAGTCGGACCGTCACAGGGTGCCTTTCCAGCTCATTGGAGCTCAATGATGCTTTTCTGGAGAACAACAGCCTGAAACCTTTACCGCTATTCTACTAGCTCATCCGTGTGTTTACCTGACATGTTCAACACTTGCTGCCAAACATGTCAGCAGTGCTTCGGCTGCCAGTCCTTCTGCTGCTACAACACACTCTTATTGTCCTACTGAGCTCTGCCTTTACTGACTGTCGTGTGCCGTGTGTTTGCATTGATCTCTTTGTTTGCAATGTGACATACTGCTGTCCTCAAATAATGTAGTTTGTAAAGCACAGTCCCGGCAGTAGACCTAAATCACAAGGTAAAAATAATAGCTTACATCAGTTTATCGATCCTGCTGGTTGATTATAAAGCATATCCATGTATAACCCATACTTGCCAACCCTCCCGATTTTCGCGGGAAATTCCCGATTTCATTGCCCTCTCCCGGTTTCCTCCCGGGGTCATATTTCTCCCGATTTCTGACCAAATCAGATTTACTCACGACTGTTTCCACTCTGACTTTAAAGATCCCATGTCATGGCCATTTCCACTGATCATAATTCCATTGTTGAGGTCTACTAGAATAGAATTATACTGTGCAATTTTCCAAACTCACATTGTTTCGCAGACAGCATCTCTGTAAAGTATGTGTATTCACTCTCTCCACTAAACGGCTCGTTGCAGCTCTTCCCCCCCTCCCTGTGAGCCCAGTGTGCTCCGAATGGTCGGGACGTTGTGAATCGCGCTGAGCTCCGTGGAGGTGTGATTTCCTTGTTTAGCGATACACAGCGAAACACAGCCAAACTCAACCTGAACACACACAAAGTCACAGTCGAAGTAAAAACAATAAGTGTGCTTGATATTGAGTAAGAAAAAGGTTGATAAACGCTGTGAGAATGGGTCTGCAGAGAGAATTTCGCCACGATCCCAACTGTCTGTTATCAGCCTGCAGCCAGGGAGGAGAGATCAGCAGAGCTGCCTGCACTGAGTGTGTGAGGAAGTCCGTGGATTGGTCAATTTGGACCAATCAGCGGGGGCTTAACGTAACGGCTCCGCGGACGTAACGTAACGGCTCCACGGATTGGTCCATTTCGTTCCGGGGACGACATGACATCATGATGTACCCGGAAGAATCAAATGGACAGTGACGTATCTCCAACGAGGCGTTTTGGGGAGGTATTTTCTGTGTTAGAGTTTTACTCGCTACATGGTGTACTTTGAGGGTTTTGACTCTGCAGACCGTTTACATGCATAAAAACCTTCATAACAACAAGGGGACGGGTAATAACCGGAAAAGCATGACATGGGACCTTTAATACAGCTACACCATTGTTTGGTTTCCATGGTAGCGCGTCTCTTTAGTAGCGCGCGCAACTGAAAGTCTGAGAGGGGGTGAGGAAGAGTCACAGAAAACAGAACAACAATCGACTACTCTACCCTCTGATCACTCCTTTCCTGTAAAATACAGGTCCAGCCCACACATATATGCTCCATCAAGGATGGTGCTACAGGCCGCAAAGCAGTGCACTTACAACTACAATAAGCATGTTAATTTTAATCTAATACAGCTCCGGCGATTCCACCCCCGCGCGGTGGTTTTGAAATGCTCCCGATTTCCCGATAAGATCGATTGAGGGCCTTTTTTTAATGCACTCCGGCCACTTAAATGCAAACAACATGTCTCAAACATTGAAAAAGGGACGTGTGTCGCAACGTTGCTACAAGCATGTTTATTTTGAAGATTCAAAAATGGACTGAGGTCAAAATATTCACGCTCTTCTTTCTACCACCAGTTTCACACACACACATTTACTTCAGAGACCTGAGCTTTGTCTGACAGGCTGTTTTTTAACGACTATCTCACATTCACTCACATATGTTTATCGGCTTATATTTATCAATCCTGCTGATTAAATATAAGCATATACTGTAACATACGGTGTGTCTAGGAGGTCACTGATTTTGATAAATACGCTCTATTTTGGGCCTTTTTTAATGCACTCTGGCCACTTACATGCAAAGAACATGTCTCAAACATTGAAAAACGTGTAGCAACATTGCAAACAAACATGTTTATTTTGAAGATAAAATATTAATTGTGATGTAAAAATATCTCCTTTCTACCACCAGTTTCACACAAACACACAGTTAGTTCAGAGACAGTTTCTGGCAGGCTGTTTTTTGACAACTATCTCACATTCACACATATTTCCTTTATTTTCTTCACATCGGCGTACATTTAAAATATATCCGGGGCCTACAGGTTATCTTTATATCTGTATAATAACGCTTATTTCTCCGGGGAGGGCAGAAATCCTGGATGGATGGATCCCTGTGTAGTATAATATTACTGCAGTGACACACACTCGTGAAGTGAGACTCCACAGAAAGTCAAGCAGCACTTTAACTGAGAGTTAACTGTACTACTTTTGTTGTGTCATACTGTTGCCGTCAGTGAAATAATAATGTCATCCTGTCTCTTACATATCTTCTGACGCTCCGTTTCTATTTATATCCTTAAAAATATGACATTACGCTGTCACAGAAGTCTAACAATGTTCGACTTGATACATCTGTATACCCCAACACTTGCAGCACTCATTACTCCCGCTGCTCTGGCATTGTTTGATTTCCAGCAGCGATCAATGTGAGGCGTCATCCTTCATCCAGACAAATGCACTGATCCTGTCTATTTCTGACTGTCTGATCTTTCCTCTTTCGGCTAAAATGTCAGAGAGCGTCTTTAACGGTCCGTCCACACAGCAGCTTTGAAAACATCTTGAAAATCTTGGAGCTGGGCGTGTCTGAAAGCTTGGGGATTTTTTGCGAGCAACGCGACCAACAACCAATCACATGAATCTCCCGCCCCCGACATACAAAGCAAAAAACCCCGGGGATTTTATGCGAGCCTAAAATCCCCATATATATAAACTCCCCAAACAGGCGAAACCCTACCAGTTTCACCCACTGCCTCTGCCTCCTCCCTCCATGCCTGGTTCCTCCGGTTTGTATCCCGGTAAATAGTTCTGGTCGTAAAGAACAGGGTGATTTGCTACCGTAATTTCTCGTTTGGAATATGAGGAAATGACCTGCGTAGTCTCTCCCAGCTTACACGTGGTTTGATTGGCTAGCGCTTGTACTGTCAGATTTGCATAAACGGGATTTGATTGGCTGACGCTTCCAGCTCAGCTTCAAAAGTTGAACATTGCTCAACTTTTGATGCTCACGATGCTTGCAAAGCCATGCTCCGCTCCCCACAATGCAGTTCGGCGAAGATTCCAAATCGTCTACGTCACCCCATTCAAGTGAATGGGCGAAGCTTTGAAAGATTTTTTTCATGCCTGTGTGTGGACGGGCCGTTACCCCAACTGGTCTATTATCGATATTTCTTAGGTATATTAACATCGAAAATCCTGGTTTGTATGGAAACGAGACTGAATAGCACAGAACATCAGCCAAGACCTCAAACCTTTCTTATTGTCTGAGCAGCTTTCACACATGTCCCAGTTTCAAATCAACATTTACAGGAATAATAATATGAATAATATTACATTGTATTTCTCAAGCGCTCATCTTCATCGGGTGCTCAACGACACAATTTAAAATCAAGCAATAAAACCACATTCATCACCAAAACACAGCATCAATCACACATTAAAAGCTAGACTGAAAAGGTGAGTTTCGGTCAATAACTCTCTTTAAAGTCCTTTTTGCACATTCATTTTTGCATTTTTTCCACATGCAATAAACCCGTAGGATCAGATTAGCGAATAGCTAGCAACATCTTTCAAACAATGTAAGACATTGTGCAGGTAATGAAACAACAACAAAGATTGTGAGAATGTTATGTTTGGACACATTGTGGGAAAAGTTCATCCCAACATCCCAGGGCATAAGGCGGGACCGATGTCAGAGCAGGAAGATGTTTAGGGAGGCAGGAAGTCACATTTCAACCCTGCTTTCTTTCAGTCGATACAGAAAAACATGTTGGAGTTCATACAAAAGGAAAAGGACAGCCACGTTTAAAAGTTGTCTTGAGTTGGATGATTGAGATCCCATCATGCAACAGAAGACCTGCTTCTTCACTGTATGCTGTCTTTACCCTGTATCGCACTTTCCCATCATATTGTAGTATTGGTTTTAACAGAACTAAAAACTCTCCTCTTTACAACAGTATTTGATTCCTATCCAAATGTTATCATCAGCTCATATTTAGTACTCCTAAAACATATCATTATTGTTTGCTTTATCCCAAAGGCAAGCATGCTAATGATCTAGAGAAAAATATGAAAGAACATGACGAATTCAAACTTTAAATCTCGCCCGTTCCATATTTTGTATCTAATACCTCACATGTGCTTTTATTGTACGCCCCTGAAGGCTTCACATCAGCGTTGTTCGTCACGTAGAGTGTTTATTTCTCATTAGTCATACCTTTCCTCCCCTTCAGCTCACCCTGACATCACCCTGCTAGTTTCAAGGTAACGCTTTAAAGCTCATGCACCATCAACACTCTTCTCCCACTATTGTGTTCACGGAAAAACAACTCAAAAAGCTTTCCCTTTCTGCTCACTTTAAAGCTTAGTGTGAAGGATTAGGTGTTTAAGTCTGTAACTATAACCGTGTTAAAATACTCCGGATGCGTCTCTCCTTGAGGATAAACCAAATAAGGTCGCTACAAAGCCACCTTAGCAAAAAGCCGTGAACATAAACACTGGGAAAGCAAAATATTTTCTGCTTCACATCAGTGACCACAGCAGGATGTACAACAGATCTATAACCCGTCCCTCAGCGGGGGGACGACAGGAAGCTCAGTGCAAAACATATTAATACACAAGGTATTCCCAGTGTATAAATACAATGTGATCAAACAAACTCACCTGCTGGACGGCCAGGAGAGAGACAAGGAAGAGAGGAACCATCATCAAGTCCCAGTGGAGCAGAGAGAAGAAAGGGAGGGGGGATACAAAGAGAACAACACCGTCAGAGGCACAGCCAAAACCTTTAGGACTGAATAATTGAAGACATTATCTTTACGTTTGAGCTCTTGAGATGGCATATCGGGGAGGGATATTGAAATGAAAGAAACACCTCTGGGTATGAATAATTGACGCAGTGTGTGATTGTGACTCTGAATCGCCAAGCAGGGGAGGGCCGAGGTGTGTGTGAGGAGTTCAGATGCCTCATTGCTTGAACACATGCAACATCTGAAAAAATATGGCTTCATTATGACCCCGCAGATGCAGGAGCCCAGCACGTAGCATATCGAGTTAGGCAGCCATTCATTATGTATGCTGCTTCCTGGAGAGATCACCTGAATGCTCTTCACCGTGCAAGGGAGAACGAGGAGAAAGGACTGTTGCATAAAAACGGTGGCTTGATTTGATGTGCTTACTCTTTTATTAGCTAAACTTAATACCGTGTTTCGACTACCAGTCATATAGTGCTACTTTTTGTTATTCCTAATGGACCCACTAACACACACACATTGTGAAAGTTTAGCAAATGCAGGACTCTCAGATGAGATACAGCCAGTGGCGGACTGGCCAACGGGATGTTCAGGACGAATCCCGATGGGCCGGTACCGAAGTGGGCCGATCGGACGATGTGGGCTGGTCGGACGATGTGGGCCGGTCGGATAAGTCACTAGCACCCCCCCCCCCCCGTTGACAACTTACTAGCGGTATCGAGGTGGGCCGGTCGGATAAGTCAGGGGTTCCCAAACTTTGCCATGCCAAGGACCCCCATATAGCATTATCATCTGGCGGGGACCCCCCTGTTGCAATTTTTTTTTAAATGATGAGTACATTATGAAGGGAAATATGACTAATTAATCACACGGCTTAATACATTTTCTTAATATATATTTGCATTAATAATCAGTTATTCTTCTAATTTGTTTTTGTATTTATCTTTTGTTTGTCATTCATTACATTGATTGTGTCTTCTATTCTTAACACAATATTAAACAGTAATTTCAACAGCAAACATATTTTAAAGCATTTTTAAAGTGATTTCTGTCTTTATAATATGATATAATTTTGAACAGTAATATGAACAATTAACATGTATTTTTAGCATTTTTGAAAGCTATTTATATATAATATTCAACAGTAATATTAACAATAAACATATTTATATTCATATATATAAACAACAATATTTGCTACATCCGTGCTCTCATCCAGCTGCAGAGCAAAATATTCACGAGCTCTCACTTGCTCCAAAAGCTGAGCAGATACTCAGTTTCACTCTCAGTAGCGGCAGCTCGATTCTGATTGGCTTGAAGGGCGGTCGTGTGATTTAAAAACAAAAAAATATAATATTAATAAATACAAAATATTAAAAGATTGGCATCAAAGGACACATAGATTGATAGATATGCAGTTATTTATAACATCTAAAAAAAAAAAAATGTAACTTTAAAAAAAGAAAAAAATTCCCCTTTCCCCAGTGTTTTTCAAAGTGGGGGCCCTGACCCCCCTGGCGGCCCCCACTTTGAAAAACACTGGGATAAGTCACTAGCACCCCCCCCCCCCGTTGACAATTTACTAGCGGTATTTACTTGCGGTACCGAGGTGATTTTTAGTCCCAGTCCGCCCCTGGATACAGCAGCTAAACTGCACCACATTTGTCTATTTACAGTCATGCTGCCAGTAAACACACTTTCACTAATGCAGCATCAGAAAATTATAATATTAGTTTCTTCTTTGAAGTCATTTTTTTATGAGTTTTCGCCATGGTCCATTTGTGTTATCATACAGATTTCCTGTTTACTGTATATTCTTGCCAGATGCTAATTAATTGAATCCATTGTCATTCATTTAAACACGTATTGCTTTAGCAAGTTGGAGCTTAACATTACATTATTTATGTATTAATATTATATTATACTATTGTTCAATGCATCCATTGGTTTCTTTTAGTTTCTGTACAGCGTGAAAGCACTCAATGTACTTTACCAAACCAAGGTGGTTAAATAATGGATAACACAAATAACTCTGCAATACAATTCTCATACAGTACAGAAATGAATGGAAACCAATTGTCTCTGAAATATCAATTTTTAAATATAAAAACAATAGCAAGTTTGAAAAGAATAGTGACTGCGTTTCGTAAAGTACACGTGATTAGTAAATATGTAAAAAAATGGTTGTTCGAATGTATTAATACGCCACAAAATGCTTGGTACTTATTTCATTTATTACATTTAGACCCTCAAAGCTGTGTGCTGGTGCATTACTAATACTTTAAAGTCATTGAGAGTGAGTCAGCTAACCTTGTAAGCAGTCTATTGAATAATTGAGTAGAAATCCAATAGCTGACTTTGCTATAATAGATAATTTATTCTCATATTTTAGAAGAAATGCAGCAAAAACTGAGTCTAACTTGTTGAAAAACTAAAACTGAACAGGTCTCTTGATCAAACGAACTTCCCCAATACAAGACACAAAATAGAGAATCTAGACTATTAACTGCAAACATCCAGCACAACCTCAACATATCACACACCTGGAAAGACACTTCGGAGTGTTTTTAGGAGATACATCTGCGCCGTCCTCTCTTCACAACTATAATTTATAAAACCCTAAGGCCCAAAGCCAGCCAGAGAATCAGGTACATCTCTTCAAGGGCTGCATCTGAGTCAAGGTGCCCAAAGTTTTCCATTAGAAGGACACATTTAGCATTTTATCAAGCATTTATGGCGCGTTTCCACTACAGCGCGGAGCCCCGTTTAAGAGGGCTGTGACGTCAGGGGCCCGCTTTTGGTTGCGTTTCCACTTGGCCTAGTACCGGCTAGCGGGTCCTAATTCACAGTTTTTCTGGCCCCATAAAATCGGGGTTCTAGGGCCAGGAACAACCAGGCTGTGACGTCACTCTCGACTGCTGATTGGTCAGAGAGAATCGTCGCAATATATATATATATATAGCGAAGCTTGCAGCATTTTTATAAACAGCATTTTTGTTAACAGAGGTTCAACAAAAATGGCAAAGAAAAGCACACCGTGGTCCGCCGAGGAAGTTACGACGTTCCTACACTTTATTGCAGATGATAAGATCCAGCGGGAGCTCGACGGGACAACTCGCAATATGAAAGTATTTCAGGAGGTCTCTACACTGATGTGCGGAAGCGGTTACTCGAGGACTGTCTTGCAGAGTAAAACTGAAAAAGATGAAGAGTGAGTATCGCGTAGTGAAGGACAACAACAAGCCGATCGCTCCGCCTACACTGCGTTACTATAGATACTACCCCAGTTCCTAAACTGTAATGGAGACGCGCCATAAGTGAGCCAGTCCTAACGAGCGAGCCAGTCCTAACGAAGTGAGCCAGTCCTAACGAAGTGAGCCAGTCCTAACGAGCGAGGCCGTGTAGTGGAAACGCGCCATTAGACTCATACTGGAACTTTTACTTGAAGCTGCAAAAGATTTAAGATGAAACTTGATCAAAAAAACACTAAGAAAATATTTAATTCAGTGAAATTACCGTGCGCTGTCCTTAGCTTTTTGTCCAAATTAGACAAATCTAGCATATAATTAGAAATAATACTGAAAAGGCAAATAATCAACAACACAAGAAAATATGTTTCTACTGCAAAATGAAAGCCAACACTTAGAAGTTTTAATTATTGTCATCCACTCTGCATTAAGTCAACAGTAATGTCCCATCTGCTTTTCTAATTAATTGATATAAATCAGTTAGAAATACACATCACATTTGCAAATCTCTGCTTGTCAAATCTGCCCCGAGGCAAGAGGAGGGAGATGAGATTGGTTTGGATCTCTGAAAGGCAGCGAGGATACAAATCAGTATGTGATTTAAACACTTTCTGTTCCGCACTTATCAAACTTGATAGACAGGTGGGATATTGTGTTGAATTAAAAAAGAGGGTGAAAGGTCCTGATTTGTTTTCTTAAATTCAAATCCATCATCATAAAAGTAACTACTAGTTTATATCGGATTTTGTTATTCTGTTCTGCTGCAAGTCGTGATATGACTGTCAATTCATCCGACAATAACAACACAGGAAATAAGAAATAAGGTTTTCCCTTTCTTTCTTTGTTTCTGCCTTAAAGGCCTCCATTGGACTCCTTTGTTTACTTAGTGACATCGCTCCAACACATTGTACGTGATAGACTGAAGGGCGGGACATCTGTAATCGGTTGACCAATCACAACGAAGCCGGCCAGCTGACCAATCAGAGCAGACTGGGCTCTGGTTTCAGACAGAGGGTGAAAAGTGGTGCTGCAGCACAGGCAGTATGAGAAGAAGAGCTTTTTGAACATTAAAGCATGGAGACATGTCCCAGTAGAGACACTACATACTGATATACACCTGAACATCAGCAGGAGAGGACTCTTTAAAGTAGAGACACTACATACTGATATACACCTGAACATCAGCAGGAGAGGACTCTTTAAAGTAGAGACACTACATACTGATATACACCTAAACATCAGCAGGAGAGGACTCTTTAAAGTAGAGACACTACATACTGATATACACCTGAACATCAGCAGGAGAGGACTCTTTAAAGTAGAGACACTACATACTGATATACACCTGAACATCAGCAGGAGAGCACTCTTTAAAGTAGAGACACTACATACTGATAAACACCTGAACATCAGCAGAATATATTCGGACTTTCTGGAGTGACAACAATGATAACCAGTACATACCTACAAAACTAATTATAATATACTAGCACTACTTTAAAAGCCAAGTGTTTATAGCAAATAATACACATTTAAAACCCATCCCCACCAGCTGGTCAAAAGTGAGTCTTAACCAGAGCAAAGCTTTAAAAAATCATAAATTCATGAACTGTTGGAGAATGGATTTCTTTGTGACTGTTGCTGCTGCTTTACTGCTCTTCACAGTGATGGTGGCTGGTTCAATGTATGTGTGTATGGGTATGTGTGTGTGTGTGTGTGTGTGTGTGTGTGTGTGTATGTGTGTGTGTGTGTGTGTGTGTGTGTGTGTGTGTGTGTGTGTGTGTGTGTGTGTGTGTGTGTGTGTGTGTGTGTGTGTGTGGTAAAAGAGAAGGGGGACTTGTTTACTCCATTTCATCACTTCTGTCCCTCCCACACTGATTGCCTCTTTAAAATCGTTTCCCCTCATCTGCTCTCCCCGCTCGTTTGCCAATCTTTGGGGCAGACTTTGTGAGAGCGTCGTGTACAGATGGGGCAAATTGGCATGCAGAATATCCAATCACAATACTTGTGCGGGTGAATACACAACACACACCAAAGTAAACACAACAAACAGGTCAGTTTATCCATCACAACGAGCCATTTCTTAGTCTGCCGGGCATTCAGTCAAACCACTACAAACCAGCCTGTCAATCAACCGTTGAATCAAAGAACCAGCCGGGCAGTTAGACATTGTCTCTGTCAATCAGTGTCTGAGTCAGTCTGTCAGCGCGATGCTGTTTCTGCCAGAGAATCAGCCAGTCATACTCTCAATCTGTCTTGTTTATTCCCGCCTGGTGAGATACAAATGTCAAGCAGTGTTCCTAATGCCTGTCGCAGAGCATCTGACTCCTAAACTGTGCTGGATGATTGGATGAAATGGAACAACTGGAAGGGAAGACATATGAGCTCATGCTAAGCAGAAAAGTATCTTGAGATCATGCTTTCAATATCTTGCTGGATGTTGGGGGGTTTTAGGGTTAGGGTTGTTGTTAGGGTAACATTGATGTTCCCAGTGTCAAACACACATTTGTCATCATCATTAGTATTCTGCTGAGCTTTTTAGCCTATTTCAGATCAGTCTTTTGAAATCAGGTTGATGGAGTTGACTTACAGTAAGGTGTACAAATGTGACCCTTATAAAGAACATGGACACAGACTTTCCTAGTTATGGCGAGTTGTTCAGACAGTAACAATGATTTAAAAAAACTAAATAATATTTGTATAAAGAAAATTAAAAAAATTACCCGACACTATTTTAAGTAAAAACTCATATATAGATGAAGGAATGAAGTGGCAAATTAAACATATTAACGACCAATTACATGCTAACCTTCTGCTCCCATAAGGCAAGACAAGGCAAGGCAAGTTTATTTATATAGCACCTTTCAGCACCAGGCAATTCAAGGTGCTTTACAAAAATGAAAGACATTCAGAAAATGGCATTTAAAATCAGTCATTAAAAAGAAAAGCTAATAAAATAAACATTAAAAGATAAAAGTTACAGTGCAGTCTAAGATATGAATAGTTCAATTCTTTAGGTTCTTGATTTTTAATTTACTCAAAGAACCTCCCTTTGGAAATCCGAACATTTCCGTCCAGATTTATAATTTTGACAGACTGTTTTCACCATGTTTTGCTCTCATGACATCCACAATCGGAGCCTCAGGAGGGTGTACTAGCCCCCTACTCTGCTTTGCGTTCCATAACAAAGTCTTTAAGTGTTACCTGAACACCCCGTGTTACCAAAACACTATTTGTCACCCGTCGGTGATGTGATATTTGTTCCTCAGTACAAATCACACAAAGACTGATCGTAAACCCTGGCTACGACGGATATCCCAAATATCCTACTTTCGAGCAGTCCCTCTCATAAATGTCATGGAGTTTAATTACGTTTAACTTTAAACAATTTAGACACTGTACATCTCACCGAGCATTGAAAGCCTTCTTTCCTTCACATTCATCTTCAACCTTAATATCATAAGGCTTCCAAGCTATACATAACTGGCAGATAAATAAGATATATATAAGATATTAAAGAATTTCCCAAATTGGCATCAAAATCTATCTATCTATCTATCTATCTATCTATCTATCTATCTATCTATCTATCTATCTATCTATCTATCTATCTATCTATCTATCTATCTATCTATCTTTATATATATCATACAGTATATGATATATATGTATAAGTGTTGTGTGTCTCTACTGTGACATGTCTCTATGCTTTAACTGGCCGGCTCTGTTGTGATTGGTTGAAGAATATATCGAGGATTAAAAAACTAATGTCACAACAGGACTTAGAAAAGCTTGTCCATGCTTTTATTTTCAGTCGACTCGACTACTGCAATAGTGTCTTCACAGGGCTGACAAAACAATCCATCAGAAAGCTGCAGCTGATTCAGAACGCTGCTGCTCGAGTCCTCACTAACATTAAAAGAGTGGATCACATCAGTCCGGTTCTGAAATCTCTACATTGGCTTCCAGTCGGCCAAATAATTGATTTTAAAGTACTATTGCTAGTTTTTAAATCATTACATGGTTTAGGACCAAAGTATATTGTTGAACTCCTGCATAACTACGAGCCATCAAGGTGCCTCAGGTCTTCTGGGACGGGTCTGCTATCGGCTCCGAGAGTAACAACAAAACATGGAGAGGCAGCATTTAGCTGTTCTGCCCGACACTCTGGAACAAACTACCAAATCATGCACGTCCGCAGAAAAAGTATTTTAATTTGTTTTGTAAAGCACTTTGAATTGTCGCGTACAGAAAAGTGCTATATAAACTTGTCTTGCCTTGCCTTGCCTTGCCTTGCCTTGCCTTGCCTTGCCTTGCCTTGCCTTGCCTTGCCTTGCCTTGCCTTGCCTTGCCTTGCCTTGCCTTGCCTTGCCTTGCCTTGCCTTGCCTTGCCTTGCCTTGCCTTGCCTTGCCTTGCCTTGCCTTGCCTTGCCTTGCCTTGCCTTGCCTTGCCTTGCCTTGCCTTGCCTTGGTTAACAGCTTAGAGATGTCCCGTCCCTTAGCCTATCACATGCAATGTTTTGGAGCACTAGCCAATAGTGCTGTAAAACACACTCAACATTTTGCATTAATGCACATTAACAAAGGTAGTTTAGGAGAATGTGATAGCAACAGGATTAGTAAAGGTAACACAGAGGCTCCAATGACCCAGATGAAGCAAATCACCGCCAGCATGAAGAAACTAAATGTATGAAGCAATAAACATCAAGTAAAATCTTTGACTTCCTTACAGTATGCTTCCTGCCAAGCACCAACCGGACAAAGTGGAAGAAGAAGAATGTGAAAAGTGTAGCACCAACAGAAACAGATATTCTTTCAAGAGTGGGCGGGAGACCAAAGGTAAATCGACAGTAAACATTTAAATAATCCTCAGGTGGGAACTCTTCTCCAAACAGTTGTTCTCTGTGTCTGCTGGATGTGAAATTGAGATATTTTACAGGTGAAAATGTGAAAACTCATGTGTTTTAAGGTTGTTTTGAGGCCTCTTGAATCTGCAATGTGATGTAATTAATGCAGCTCCTGCTACCTCGCCACTGAGCACATTATTTGTGACTTTTACTTGCATAAGTGTTCAACACAACCACACAAACGCATGTATTGTACAACAAAGCTGCAGGCAGGACTCAAGACCTCAATATTTTTTAAATCCTTGTTGTAGTTTGCTTCGGAAAAACAAGCACAGACACATCACTGACAACTTTAGCATCCGTCTTGCTACACTTCCTATTCCTCTTTCGTTCTCTTCTCTTCTTTCACAGTCATCTTATCATATCCCAGTAATGGCCCATAAAACATTAATTTCATTATTCTGGCAATATGGCTGTTAGCTAGACAGAGAGGAGGGAGGCTGGAGGAACAGATTATTCGGAAAGTAAAATATAACGGGTCGACGAGACTTGTACACACTCAGACTTTCCAAATAATGGTTTCCTATCATCGAAACTAAAGCAAGATGTAGCTACAGTGCATGCTTCTGTTCTCAAATCAATGTAATTAAATATTCCCATTTTGCCGGGTACGCTTGGAAAACAAAGACGATTCATCCCGATGAGACGCTAGAAGGCTTAATGGAAAAGCGAGACGGTAACGCTGCAATCAAAGTGAATATTAAATGTAATATTTTACTTGAGATGTCTCCTTTTAGTGAGTTTGATACAAGCTGATGACGAGCAACATTGCTGATGTCTAAAGAGAGCAATCAGGACACATGAGTGGTTGTGATGTGAGACGGATGATAGCGCCGCTGCAAGGACTTGTTAGGTTTTTCTCTGGAACTAGACTTCAAAGCTTCATGTTTAGTGCAGTGTAAGACTCGTGCCTTGGAGAGAAGAAGAAGAAGAGGAAAAGAAGGTTTATCACATGTAGAGCACAAAGTGGGGGGTCTCATTAAAACATGCATTCCTGTAAAGGGCTTACACAATGTTACGATGAGCAATGCAAACACTGCAAATCTATATCCAGAGGCGTTATTTAAGGATTCATAATTCACCTGCGTCATCATTAATGAGCTCTGAAAAGTTATTTTAGATATTATGTAATTATGGTCTCTAGACTTTAAAGAGGCTCTATTATGCGTCGTAAGGGTTTTCATTCCTGTCGTGCATTCTATAGGTTTTGGTGCATGTCAATGGTCTGCAAAGGCTAACATCTCAAAGTGAGTTTCTTCCATGAAATGCCTCCATTGGTCTCCATTGTTTGCTTACGGGATAGATAGATAGATAGAGAGATAGATAGATAGATAGATAGATAGATAGATAGAGAGATAGATAGAGAGATAGATAGATAGATAGATAGATAGAGAGATAGATAGAGAGATAGATAGATAGATAGATAGAGAGATAGATAGATAGAGAGATAGATAGATAGAGAGATAGATAGATAGAGAGATAGATAGATAGATAGATAGATAGATAGATAGAGAGATATATAGAGAGAGAGAGATAGAGAGAGATAGATAGAGAGATAGATAGAGAGATAGATAGATAGATAGATAGATAGATAGATAGATAGATAGATAGAGAGATAGATAGAGAGATAGATAGATAGAGAGATAGATAGAGAGATAGATAGATAGAGAGATATATAGAGAGAGAGAGATAGAGAGAGATAGATAGAGAGAGATAGATAGATAGAGAGATTGAGAGATAGAGAGATAGATAGAGAGATAGATAGATAGATAGAGAGATATATAGAGAGAGAGAGATAGAGAGAGATAGATAGATAGAGAGATATATAGAGAGAGAGATAGATAGATAGAGAGATAGATAGAGAGATAGATAGATAGATAGATAGAGAGATAGATAGAGAGATAGATAGATAGATAGAGAGATAGATAGAGAGATATATAGATAGATAGATAGATAGATAGAGAGATAGATAGAGAGATAGATAGAGAGATAGATAGATAGAGAGATATATATAGAGAGAGAGATAGAGAGAGATAGATAGATAGAGAGATAGATAGAGAGAGAGATATATAGAGAGATAGATAGATAGAGAGATAGAGAGAGAGAGAGAGATAGATAGAGAGATAGATAGAGAGAGATAGATAGATAGATAGAGAGATAGATAGAGAGATAGATAGATAGATAGATAAATACTTTATTAATCCCAATTTGGGAAATTATTTTGTTACAGAAGAAGCATCAGTGTGTTCAGACATAAAAGTAAAAATACAAAATAGTGACATCGTTATGTTACACTGGCGCTCCTATTGGCCAGTGCTCCAACACATTGTACGTGATACAGGCGGGACACCTCTGAGCAGTTGACCAATCACAACAGAGCCGGCCAGCTAACCAATCAGAGCAGACTGGGCTCTGGTTTCAGACAGAGGGTGAAAAGAGGTGCTGCAGCACAGGCAGTATGAAACAAATAAAAAGCTTTTTGAACATTAAGGCATGGAGACATGTCCCAGTAGAGACACTACAGATTAGATAGAAACAATATATCTCATCTCATGTTTTGCTGCCACAGCAGGTGAAATTATGGGAATTGGGGCTACATTAGAAACTCTCTCCGATGAAGACCACCCATGTATTAAACCTATTGGTATACTCATGGCATTACTGACGTGAGGAAGGCTCCGTTATACAAGGACGAGATTAAGCAGCATGATTCTCGGTAATTAAAGGTGTAATTGGATTTTTAATTGGATTTCTCTGCTCCCTCTCTATAGATTCACTTCACCGCCTGAAATGCCAAAAACCATACACTCCCTGTAGCATCTATGAATTAGCATGTCAGATTAAAAACAAGATGCCATCAACACAACAAGCCTCAGATCAATGGTGCCAACACTGAATCCCACAAATAAGAGGTTTTCATGGCCATACAAGTACACAGACCCGCCTGGAGGACAAGGGGAGAGACACACAAGGCTGCATCATGAAGGAGGCTAAAGGAAAAACATGTTTTGAAGGACATTGATACAGCCCTGAGGATGCAGAGTTGATAACTGAGAAAGTTTCTGTCTGGCTCAGATAACAGATCACATGTGAGTCTCTGGCCGCCGGACAGCCCGAGGTGTCACTGTTGTTACGAGAGGCAACGAGAACAAGATCAGAATGAAGAGCGACAGCAACAGTTCCGCAGAAATACAAATATGTACGCTTGCTGTCGGGAGAAGTAAGTCCAAACACAAGAGGCTGAACATCCACAACCCAGGATGTAGCAGGGAGAAGGAGCCGGCGGATTCAAGGTGACCAAAAAACAGATGCTAAAACACATGAGCAACAAGGACACTATGACTAAGAAACTGAAATAAATGTAAAAGAGATTGTTAAATATCTGCAGGCTGAAGAGGAAAGTTGGTGCTTAAGCAGGAATCTGTTTTTTATTGAACTATGCAGGGCGGCAAATTGAGGAAATAGAGAATTTTAAAGTGGACCTATTATGCTATATTGGAAACATATATTGTCATACCTATACAAAACATGTCTGTGAAGTTGTTTGCTTCAAATACCAAACAGATCCCCCGTTGTAGCCATGCCTCATACTGCTCATACCTCTCTTTTGCAGCCCTGTTAGAGAAACGCGGATTTAAAAAAGAGGAGGCGGAGCTAATGCCTGATCATATTTCTACCGGAGATAAAGTTAAATTCTGCTGTGATAAAACGCCATCCTGTTCTAAACCACATCAAGGATTATTTCTGAAACAGTACGGAGCTCAAATGCTTTTTCTCTCAGGTTTATCACAAGGTGAGTTCCTTTTTTATTTCCTGCTTTTTAAACACATGTGCTCTCCAGTACAGGTTAGCTCTGAGTGTTAGCGATGCTAATGTAAACAAAGACGAGATTACGTCCAAAACACGTCAGGCGTTGTTTCTGTGGGTCCACCATCCGAAATTACGTCATATCGGCAACAAATCTGTATCCGCTCGTTGTACCCCCATTTTTAAAAGATGTGGGTACGGAGGAAAAGAGAGAGGGTTTTATTTTCTGACGCTGCGTGAGTTCCCCGACGCACCGGGGACACATATTGATGTATAAAGGACATCACAAAGTTCATTTTGCATGATAGGTCCTTTTTAACAGCAAAGTATTTAGATCTTTTTGTACCCGAGTATTGTCAGAATACTTATTATGCTTGATATTTCTTCAACCAATTAAAATCTGTGGCTCTCGGTTAAAATAGCCAATGCTGATGCTACTGCTAAGGGTGATCCTAATTAAGACATCTCAATGTACGTTTACAAATGTACAGCAATGTTTTCAGAGAGTGTGTGTGAGTGTGTGTGTGAGAGGCCTGCCCTCAGTAATGATACAGCCACGTGTGCTCTTCAGTGTGAACAGTCTGCTGGTAAGAGCATATAATCCTTCATTTAGCCCGCAGTATGCAGCACATACTGATTCAAGTTTGTAGCAGTGCGTTGCTGTTTCAGACGCAGCCTGTGAGCGGAGGAGAAGAGAGGAAGAGGATATTGCGGGGCAGAGAGGAAGGCTTTGTGTGGGAGTGAGCTGACTGCGATAAAAGGGCAAGAAGAGAATGAGAATGAACGGGTGAGAGGTGTTGTTCATGTGGCTGAAGGATGGGGGTTAGAAGCTGGAGGCAGGAAATGTATGTATGTTTCCATAATGAAAGTTTAATAGGAAGTCTTGAACTGTTTCTGTATGTACATGTATCTTAATGTGCTTAAAGATGCACGTTTACACACGCTTGTTTCAGAATGTAAATGATAACGAACTGCTGTGAGTCTCTTTCTTTCATTGTAACCTAGTTCTAGGTCGCATCTTGTCAATTATGTATCTAATATATAATATTCTATTTACTTGTATATAGACTCTTCTTGCACTATTTCTATTTTATTTGTATTTACTTGCACATTTCAAAACATTCTCTTTCACTATGTTATCTGTTGTATTGTTCTATGTCCTTTAAATATTCATGATGCTCTGTTGGAGGAGCCTGTGACTTGTTTGTCATTGCCATATCTCCACTGTAGCTAATGTGCACATGACAATAAGGCCTTGAACCTTGAGGTGCAATATGCATCAAGTATCTATTTCTCTTTGAGGTCGTGGTTAGAGTGTGATGAGGCAGGTAGGTAGGTAGGTGTGTGTGTGTATGTGTGTGTGTGTGTGTGTGTGTGTGTGTGTGTGTGTGTGTGTGTGTGTGTGTGTGTGTGTGTGTGTGTGTGTGTGTGTGTGTGTGTGTGTGTGTGTGTGTGTGTGTGTGTGTGTGTGTGTGTGTGTGTGTGTGGTTCCTGCTGAAGCACTCTCCTCCTGTGTGTGTGTGGATCAGAGACTCCCACATATGTATTTTGACAAGTGGATACTGCATCTGATTCAAGATGGCAGCTGTTCTTTCCACTTGTGGTGTTTTGCCCGGCACACACACAGCAAGAATTAATACATACATAACTAAATATGTATTTATTGTATGTATGATGTCTGTACTATTATTATTATTATTATTATTATTATTATTAATTCACTTTTTCTTTTGTAGTAGTGAAGTGGTTCTAGTGGTAGCAGTGGTATTAAGTATTATTATTACTATGGTTTGTACTATTAATTTGTTGCCTTGAATTTGTGTACATGTGTGTTGTTTTTCTTTCAGATTATTATTATTATTATTATATGTTTTTCATTTAGTTTATTCTGTTATATGTGTTCCTCATTAAAAGGTATTATTATGATTAGTTATTTGTATTTACTTCACATGTGTGTGACCCAATGCATTATCTGATCACATGTATAATACAGAAGCTCTATTTCTACTTCAACAAAGAAACTAACGTCCGGTTTTAATTGAAAATGTCCGAGCAGAATTAATTATTTAGGTTGTGGTTTGCGATGGAGAGGTAACGGAATAATGATATATCATGTTTCTCTCACTCCATTTAGAAACATGAGACTGCATTACATTTGAAAGGTGTGCCTGATAGAGTGGTGTTGACCTCTGCACCCTTCACACAGAACGATGTCACACCAGAGATAGAATTAGGGTTGCTTTATGACTGTGGTTTATGGCGAAGATATTTTGGTTCCAGAGAAGTTTTTCATTAGTTTCAGCCCCACAAAAAGGCCGCCATCCTGACATGTCTTGGTTGTATAAGAGTTCAAGGGAATAAAGTAAATTACAATGGATTATAACAGCAACCTAAAGTGCAGTGGAGAAGAGTCCACTCTGTGTTTTCGCAGCACTTCTCTTAAGGTCTCTGCATGTTGTGATAACGCTCAAACCTCTAAAGTGGGCAGCTTCTCCCCAAAAAAGCATCCTCCGGCAACAAACGCGTTTCTGCTTCGGTAGCTTTTTCCTCCACAGCTCCCAGCCGTATTCATTTAGCCAGTTGTGTTTTCTGCTCTCTCTTGCTTTGTGGAACCTGTGCACATCACACTCTTGTTAAGCCCGGGACTTCACCGTGTTTTAGTTCCTGTTTCTCTTCGGCTATGGCTGCCCTTTTGTTTGTTCTGCTCATATATCACAGCTAGCCAGGCCTCGCGACAAGCCAGAGCCCTGCATTTGAAAACACATTACTTTTTAAGACCCCCTGAGAAATTGTGAAAGGAGGAAGAGTAATAGAGCTCTCCCACTCTCTCTCTTGTAAACCCCCCGCTGTGCACATATGAGATTGTGTGTCGCTGTGTGTGTGTGTGTGTGTGTGTGTGTGTGTGTGTGTGTGTGTGTGTGTGTGTCTGTGTGTGTGTGTGTGTGTGTGTGTGTGTGTGTGTGTGTGTGTGTGTGTGTGTGTGGGATGATATTTGGATTGAAGCCTGTACACAGACAAAAACAGCAGACAGTAAAGTCAGCCATGTCTGTTTTGGTATTTTCTTATTCCGTGACGATTTGAGAAGTCGGCGCTGTTAAATCTCTTATTTGGTTTTGTGGAAAAAAACTTCTCTTGTTATTAACTTTAAAACATTGGCACTTTCATGGCAAGTGGATGTTTTCAGCGGCAATATCGACAACAATTCCAGCTTCTTAAATGTTGTTTTTTGGCTTTTTGTTATGGAAAGTTATTTATCGGGTGATTTAAGGACATTACATTACATGCCACTTGTTAGACGCTTTTATCCAAAGCGACTTACATACTCAATACTGTGGACAATCCCCACAGGAGCAGTTTGGAGTGAAGTGTCTCAGGGACACAACGACATGTTGACTGCAGTAGGACTCAAACTTGCTATCCCCTGATTCAAAGTCCAGCACACTATCCACTGAGCCAAGGACAATGTGATGTAGCTTTCCCTTCACTTCTGTAGATTGAAAAACGCTTCAAATCAAAGGAAACAAGTTCAGATTGACTCCAATGATAAGTGGAATAAGCTCAATGTGAAACTGAGCTATAAAGTCAATTTATTATATGATATAGAAACATTGTTAGGGTTGTGTTAAACTTATTTTATCACTTTCAATTATTTGTTCATAATTAAAGGGGCTCTATTATGCTTTTTGGGGGTTTCCGCCTCCATTTCAATGTTTTCTTTACTTACAGAGTAGAGACATTAAAAACTGATATGAACCTGAAAGTGAAAATAAAAGACCTTGATAATGTATTTAAGCAGAACAGCTTTCCATTTCCTTTTCATGGTCCATTTAGACGTCATTAAAATGTTTACATTTCTGAAAAACAGGAAGAAAGTCAACCTTGAGAGCATTAGTCTCCCTCTAATGGTAAACCTGCAGATCTACATTACACAGCTCTGTAGGGCAATGTTGGACACTTATTATATATATTAACTATTATTCTTTGAATATAAGGTGGGCTTTGAAAGAACTGACCACACAGACCTGAAGCTGATCCCCAGTGTAAACCAAACTATGATCATATTGGACTTGTTCTGAAATATAAAAGGCATTGTTATTCCCTCTCAGTCGTAAGGACACTTTCTGATCTTCCATAGCTGCTGCACCAGCGATTCATTTTCTTCCATCACATCTAAGACCCTCCCTACCGGGTGGATCTGTCTCTCGAGTGCTTTCTCTCACAAAAACACTATTTTCCCCGACTCTTAATGCTCTCTCTTTGTCCCTTTCTTTATGTCTGCGAGGGACATATGATGATCTGGAGGAAACGCAGAGGGTGTGAAGAGACGACAGAAGAGAGGGAGAGATGTCCGGAGGGAGGAGTTGATGAATGAAAGCAGGAAGGAGGACATTAAGCAGGTAGAACTGTCATCTTCAGATCGTTTGTTTCAGGCCGAGGAGCAAAAGTGTCCAACTGTGCTCACAGGAAACATCTCAAGCTTCAGCAAAGACACCTGCTCGCTGCCCAAAAGCGCTTGTTCTATTGTGAGTTATTATTATTGAGGGGGTTTTATTGAATAATTAACTAGTCAACTGTGTTTAGACTCATTGTTCACTTGTGTGTTTGAGTACTTGACGACCACAGGTGGATATAACTGGTCGTTCTTGATTTTTTATAACAGGAATTTATCATTGTTATTGGATCAAACTAAACAGGATATTAGTTCCGCAATGAATTGATTATGCAACGGCTGTTTGGGGTTAGTCAAAGAATACTCTACTTCACCAATCCTGGATTACATCTTCAAAGATAATGCTGGATGAATAAAAACAAACAAACAATACATAAAACAGCTACGCTAAGGTCCCATGCCTGGACAGACGCTTTGCTTTTAAGTTTTGGAAGATATTCTCAGGATTGAATGTTGTCATTAAAGACAGGGCTGTGATTTCCAGATTCAAGGCCTCATCCACACCATGGCTCTGTACTATGAAAGTGTCATATGTCGATGTTGGAAAGCACAAATGGAAGATGGAGCTGTGAGACAATGGAGAAAGATCGAGCTCAGGTCCCTTTGAACAAACAACTAGTGGATACTGAGTCATTAAGACAGTATGCCTGCTGTTAGGAGAGGGATACAACTATTGTTTAATACATAATATGTGTATTATACGACCAAAAGAGACTACTGGTTACTGGAGGGGTGGATTCAAAAGCAAAGACATGTTTGTAAAATGTCACCAGTCTCTCAATACGTGGTAAATGAAAAGCGCTACTTCTTTAGCGCTTTAATATGGTCTTATGACCTCTTGTTGGAGAAAATGCAAGTTGTCTCCTCTTATGGGTGTTAATGCACTGATACTGTGTGACTTTGCACTGTGTGTGACCTTGCAGCTGCCTCTTCTGAGATAGGAGAAGGCAGGGCATAATTAATGTTGTTGATCCAGATGAGAGGACACTTACTTCTTGTCTCCTCACTTCTTTGAGGGGCAAAGAGCAACAGTGGGACGAAGGAAGTACGTGACTCTCCAGAGATGTCCCGACACCTGCTGACGCCAACCCGATTTACGACTTTGTTGGTACCTCCTCACTTTAGACTATATAAGCTTGATGTTACTTCCTGCTCCTTTGAGCAGCATACCTCGTGTGTGTGAGTTGAACCTTATCCTTTGTATGTGACTTAACTATGCTCCTTCTTGCAAGAATAAATTAGTACCTGACTATTGATTCTCATCCCGGTGTCGAGTGATATTTTCCTAACACCTCTCAAACTTCTTTACTTACTACAAGTCCTCATTCACCCATTCACACCTCATTCATACAGTTTAGGGTGCCATGTTGCTCAAGTAAGCTACAACACACATGTGAATATGAACAAACATGCACGGATGCACACACTTTACAATTTCAGTGATGATGGGGACTTGAAAGGTCAATCAGTCTCTGGACCTCAACTCCCTGCTGGGGTTTCTGATTCGGAAGGAAAAGACCACGGTGATCTAAATTAAGAAGCTGAATCATAATAATGGCTCGGCTCATTACTGAGAAATCAGGAAGATTGATGGCGACTACGCAACACTGAAATCAGTCCTCCTCGGTATGATAAATCCATCAGAGGCGGGATGTGCTCACAGCAGGGGGCAGGTCTGATGGATGCACATGTGTTTATCTGCACAGGAAGACACATGCTGTAGTATTTCTCAGGGTGATAATGAGTATTATTCACTGTACCAAACATATCAATCAATAAGGTGCACATTGGTTTCTCATAAACCTCTAAAGGGGTGGGTTTTCCATCAGGAAACAGGCTTGGAGGAAATAACAGTATTTATATTTGAAGAAAACATTGGCTAGGTCCAAATAAACACTTAAATTAGAGGTCAAGAGTAAAGTTTCTCAGACCAGTTTTACTGAAGCTCATGACATCTTTCCTGACATTGTTCATGGAGAGTCGCTTTCTTTTTGTAAATAAGGTATAGTGTGTGTTCATGCAAATATGTTAATCTTCCTTATGTATTCTGGTATTCATATTTTACTGCCAAGACTGACATGGGCTTTTAATTCATAGAAAACATCTTGGAATCTAAATCCAGCTTTGAATTCAACAGCGAGACCCTCAGAAGTCTTCCCAGAAATCCCTTTCTAACCACAGTCAGTATTTAAATTTGAAAAAAAACACTTACTAGGTCTAAATAAACACTTACATTAGAGGTCAAGAGTAAAGAGTCATGTTTCACAGACCAGTTCTAATGAAGCTCAAACAGATATGATGCTTTCTTGTTACTTGGTATTGTTCATGGAGAGACGCGTTGTTTGTTTGTAGAGATAGGGGATAGCGTGTGTGCATTAAGGATGTTCATTTTCCTTATGTATTCTGGTATTCATATTTTACTGCCAAACTGACACGGGCTTTTAATTCATAGAAAACATCTTCGAATCTAAATCCAGCTTTGAATTCAACAGCGAGACCCTCAGAAGTCTTCCCAGAAATCCCTTTCTAACCACAGTCATTGAGGAATGAGATGCAACGGCTTCAGATGTCGTATTCACATCATGTTCCTGTTCCATAAGATACATATATGTCTTTGGTCCTCCGTGGGTAAGACTCGAGTGCATCGTCATAGGGCTTTACTAAATGATGCGTGATTTCCCATTTGTCTTATAAGAAGAATGCAAACCCCTACGGTAAATACTTGGAGAACCACAACGCATGCATTTTATTATTATGATATACAGACTGGGGCAGTCATGATGTTTCTTTTTTCAAATGGATTCGTTTTTTAGGTTTAACAGAAGTTTAAAAAACCACATGACTTTGATTAGTGAGTTTTTACTTCTCTCTGCAAACATCTCTTACTTTCTCTTTCTGCTTTTTCTCTCTGTGTTTTAAAGAAACTCTCTCCCACTGCTCGGCCTTTGATTATCGGAGAAGACAGAGTGTCTGAATGCAGCCACCAGGCCATTAATCTGAGAGATGAGGGAGCTTTCAGAGCGACCCGCGGGGAATTATCTGCCGCAGAGACCCCCTGCTGGGCTGACCACACACACAGAAACACACAGGAGACGAAACAATTGATGCTACACACACTTCTGAGTTTACTTTACCCCTGTTCTTACTGTCGTTGACTTTTAACACTCACAGTGTAACTAAACCCTATTATTAAGCAGCTCTTCTTTCTGAAACAGGAACGTTTTTGGAATGGACTTTAGTAAAAAATATCTTCAAGAATTTTTTTTTTCTTTTTTAATTTGATTGCTGAAAAAGATATGGTTATGTGTTTTAGATGTTAGCTTCAATACAAACAGCAGACAGGAAGATAAGACTTACATTTAAACAATTGTTCTTAGTCTTTGTCTTCTTTCTAAATATCTGATAAACATGTCAACATTCCTTTAGCAAAGCACTTGTAACCTAGCATTGCTTTAAAAAAATATATAAAACTAATAATTACAAAAAAATTACATTTACATGTGTGTGTGTGTGTGTGTGTGTGTGTGTGTGTGTGTGTGTGTGCTCAGGCTGAGTTCAGGTGAGTTTCGCGATGTCTCGCAGACCCCACGCAGCAACCAGGAAACGATCCCAGTAATAGAGCTCACACTGTCCCCTCCTCACAGCAGCGAGCCCCGCAACGTCCCGCCAACACGGCACCCAGACCCCACGCAGCATCTGGTTGTCAGCACTGGTGTCATTTTCTGGTTGCTAACAAACGCCGTTGTAACACATAAACACTGATGTTCTGCTGTAACGGTGGTGGACTCATCAGAACAGAGTGGGCGAGCTGACCAATCAGAGCACAGTGGGCTCACAGGGAGGGGGGGCAGGATCTCCAACAAGCCGTGTAGGACAGAGAGTGAATACACATACTTTACAGAGATGCTGTGAGAAACCAATGTGAGTTTGGAACATTGAACAATGTAAATATATTCTAGTAGACCTCAACGATGGAATTATGATCAGTAGAAATGGCCATGACATGGGACCTTTAATGATACATGTTGTGATGCTGTCTCTTCTCTCCTTTCCTCCTGCTGATCCATTGATGGCATTTAAATTCAAACATCATTTTTCATGATGTTAGCTCTTTTTAGATACCTCTCGTGAAACAGCGCTGGGGTTGTGTGATAGCGGTTGGTGTTTGATGGATGAAGCCATCACTGTCTTTAAACTCGCACAAGAAAACCGAGCGATTGGGAAAATCAAGTTAAGGCAGGAAGTGGAACATGTTTATCTTCATTGCAATGTCACTTCATAGAGATTAACAGCTATTTCTGGAGGTATATATGGGTATTGCGTGTTAAATAAACAACACATCCATAATTGTGTTACCTTACAACCTGTGTGTGTAATATCAGCCCACTCTCTTCAGTCTGCGTACAAATGACACGACTTTGCAAAGGCGTGCAATAGATACGCAGAAGTCCGATTTTGCGTGCATATGATACTCCCACGTTACGTTTGTTATGAACGTATCTTAAATGCGTTTATTTTCTACATATCTTTGCCATTTATTTAACCCTAACCCTAACCATAACCCAATGAGCTGCTGTGTCGTTTATTGCACCGCAAACATTAAAACTGTCATTGGAACGGCGATCAAGCCTGAAGCCACAGAGCTCTTTGTTGTAATGTTTGAGGTGCAATATCAGCGCTGTAAGAGAATAATTTAAACCGATCTGTGTATTTTTGAGATTCTCAGTCCTTCTTACATGTTCGTGTGTAAGTAAGTTCTCAGGGAGAAAGAGGTCAAGAGGTCCCCTGACTTCCTGTGGGGGGAAGGGTTTGGGCACATATGAAGTTGTAATACAATCTGGCTTTTGTTTCTGTGTCTGGCAAATCATAAGGGAAGGGGAGCTTTCTAAGACCCTCCTCTCTGATATACAGAGCTACGTGTCTCTTTGTGTAGCCAGAGTTGGCTGGGTTTTTACATGATGATAGTTGTGTCCTTACCCTGTGAACTCTCCGGCCGTTTAAACTCTCAATAAATCTCAGTGTTTGACTAAACTGATTCCAGTTTCCATCTTTTCTGCATTGCTGCTCCGAAGTTTCCGTAACAAGCGCATCATATGCACGCATAATCGGACTTCTGCGTATCTATTGCACGCCTTTGCAAAGTCGTGTCATTTGTACGCAGACTGTGAGACCGGGTTGGTAATATTGATAATTCTCGTGCTAACAATCACATGTTTATTTCAGCCAGTAAGATTTAGGATTGAATTATTCTGGATAAAGCTGCGAGTGACGATCTCGTCTTTTATACATCTGAACTAGAGTCAAACTCTCTAAGAAGACGTTGGCAAACATCAAACCATCTGCGCTGTGGAAAACTTCCGTAAGCTTCTGAGGAAATATACTTTAATGTATATTCTATCACACATAGGTTTGAGCAAGCTCTCTGATTGGTCAATAGGCGTGTTTGATTCCACGATCAAACAACGATCACATAGAACGTGCCTAATCACAAAGTATCCAGTGGCCTACACACGCCACTAGCCTACCGAAACTACTTCCATGAGCCTACATCGTGTGGTTTCCATAGCGACGTTTAGCGACACACAGCCGTTACACTGTTATACATTGTCTCTCGTTGGAAATCGGTAGCTACAAAATGTCAGAAGCACCTGCATACAGCGGCTGGCGGAGGCAGGGTTGGAGGCCAGAGAAATCATGTCCGTTAGCGGACATAAAAACGAGTCATCGCTTCGCAGCTACTGGGCTCCATCTCTAGACAACAGAAAGATGTGGAGCAACCAGGGAGCAACGCGCTTTTTGCCGGTCCGGGACACGCCATGAAACGGCCACTGGAGGAAAGCTCTTCCTATAACGTAGTCCTACCCGTGAACACCACAGCACCACCTGCAAAAAACTCTGGCATGGAGTTCATGGAGAGCTGTTTCAAGAATTGCACTTGTAATGGCAGCATGAACATCCACCTTCATTCTGAACCCAAAATGTCTCAGCACCATGGACAGCCTGATTTGATTTGTTCCGCTAATCCCACACAGTGATTACTCAGTAATTTAAATAGCCTAATTCAAGAATTGTTTTCAATAAATTGGTTAATAATATATTATTTACTATAATTATATCAATAACTGTACGCGGGGTAGCAGGAGTGTTCGATTGATCGGCTATCGTTACCATGAGAAATACTTTCTAGGAACTACTTTCTGACGGAGATTAACTCAAGCAGAAAGCGTAGGTTTGGGAGCAAATTAGCCCACATTATGAAATTATTTTTACGATATTGTTGATTACAATGATAGTTTGTGTAATAGAATCGCAATCATACAATCGTACAGGCGTACAGGCGTACGGACCTCGGCGCAAGCGCCTCGGTCCTGCCGCAGTACTGTCGTACCAATAATGACGTTCAAGAACGGCCTCTCGTGTATGATTGCTTAATTCTTATTCTTTTGTCACATTGTAATCCATGTAATGTATGCTTAGCGTTTTCATTATACGCATAATGCTTTTATTTGCAGCTTAAACTGTCAGTCATGTAACCTGAAATACAGTAAGGGGAACGGAAAGGGCAATTTATGGATTTCATATTTTATTATTTTGTCTTAATGGGATTAGAGAGGGAATCAATAATCTTGTGATGGAAACGAAATGTTAAATGGACTGTACTTAGTCCGTTTGATCAGGTCTTAACAACGCCTCAAAGCGCTTTACATACACATGTCATCATTTACACCTCGTTCGAGCAGAACCACTTGGTTGTATATCTTATCATACAGTAGCTTAATCATCTATGGCAATATCAATAAAACATGATCTACAAATACACTAGTTATACTATGGAATCTGCCAATGTAGGCAAGTAGTGGATTACAAATACTTTGTTACTGTACTTAAGTACATGTTCCTGGTATCAGTACTTTACTCCACTACTTATTTTTCTGACGACTTTTTACTTCTACTTCTCACATGTTGAACTCAAATACCTGAACTTTCTACTTCTTACATGTTGAACCCAAATACCTGTACATTCTACTTCTTACATGTTGAACACAAATACCTGTACTTTCTACTTCTTACATGTTGAACCCAAATACCTGTACTTTCTACTTCTTACATGTTGAACCCAAATACCTGTACTTTCTACTTCTTACATGTTGAACACAAATACCTGTACTTTCTACTTCTTACATGTTGAACCCAAATACCTGTACTTTCTACTTCTTACATGTTGAACTCAAATACCTGTACTTTCTACTTCTTACATGTTGAACACAAATACCTGTACTTTCTACTTCTTAGCATGTTGAACCCAAATACCTGTACTTTCTACTTCTTACATGTTGAACCCAAATACCTGTACTTTCTACTTCTTACATGTTGAACTCAAATACCTGTACTTTCTACTTCTTACATGTTGAACCCAAATACCTGTACTTTCTACTTCTTACATGTTGAACCCAAATACCTGTACTTTCTACTTCTCACATGTTGAACACAAATACCTGTACTTTCTACTTCTTAAATCTTGAACACAAATACCTGTACTTTCTACTTCTTACATGTTGAACCCAAATACCTGTACTTTCTACTTCTTACATGTTGAACCCAAATACCTGTACTTTCTACTTCTTACATGTTGAACCCAAATACCTGTACTTTCTACTTCTTACATGTTGAACCCAAATACCTGTACTTTCTACTTCTTACATGTTGAACCCAAATACCTGTACTTTCTACTTCTTACATGTTGAACCCAAATACCTGTACTTTCTACTTCTTACATGTTAACCCAAATACCTGTACTTTCTACTTCTTACATGTTGAACTCAAATACCTGTACTTTCTACTTCGTCACATGTTGAACCCAAATACCTGTACTTTCTACTTCTTACATGTTGAACCCAAATACCTGTAC
>CM053242.1:56583012-56634151 GCA_028583405.1 Pogonophryne albipinna
ACAACTTCGAATTATTTGAATCCACACACCACAACGTGCAGTGTGAGCTCATGAATAAGTCGTTATTATTATTTGTAAGTTGTGTTGACGATTAGAATATAACCAGTTTGATATTCAGTGCCTTTGACTGGATTCACGTTTACTGCCTGCGTTAAGTGAGAGATAGTAGACACAAATTCCCATATGTCCTATTTCTAATTACCACAAGCAGAGTTGCATGTTTCCCCCTCAGCAACAGCCTTTAACGGTAACTGATCATGACATGAATGCAGATTAGGACCTCCGTTGGAGAATGATGATTCTTAGCATTTTTGTCCAGGCGCTGCATTTGTTGGAGGTAATTCCTAACATGCAGGTGGGGTTTGCTGAACAAGTGCTTTTATCCTTAATGGCTAGCATTTATTACATTGTGGCAATGGGATGCACTCATCTGTGTCACAGTACAGCCATCTGGAAGAATACAACAAATAATGCTAAATAAAATATACAGTGGCTCAAAGCTCTGGTGGATTCCTGGAGAGCTGCAGAGCTTATTAGGCGAAACATGCACATTCTTCTGCAGCTGTGGCAGGCAGAAATCAGAGCCCGATGGTAAATGAGGCCAGTGTTTGTTGTGAGTGTGTGTGTGCTCGATACCAGGCTCAGTATTGCAGCCTGAGTCTCGTTCCCTTTACATCTGGGCTGAGCTGGAACAAAAGGGCAGACGGCAACCCAACAGGCAGAGCGAGCATTAGCACGCTGATTAGCATACCACACACACACACACACACACACACACACACACACACACACACACACACACACACACACACACACACACACACACACACACACACACACACACACACACACACACACAGCAGAGCCACAAAGCCTATAGTGTCTTGATCGTGACCGAGATGTGGAGGGATGGAAGGAGAGAAAGAAAGAGAGAGAAGGAGAGAGCAGCGAATGATAAAATGAAGGAGAAGTGACGGCAGCTGGTGCTTCCCACAGACCTCCTGCTGTCTGATCCTCTCTCCCTACTCTCCCTCTTTTTCTCTTGGACTTTCACAGAATCATTTGCACCATCCATTCCCCCGCACTTTCAGAATGTCATTCAGCATTAAGCTTAAATATCTATCTATCTATCTATACTTGTATTTCTATATCTTTTTCCTATCTATCCATCTATATATCCATATATCTACTTATCTATCTATCTATCCATCTATCTACCTATCTCTCTACCTATCTCTCTACCTATCTATCCATCTATATATCTCTCTACCTATATCTCTACCTATCTATCTATCTACCTATCTCTCTATCTATCTATCTCTCTACCTATCTCTCTATCTATCTATCTATCTATCTCTCTGTGTATCTGTGTATGTATCTCAATCTGGCAGAGGCAGAATGAAAGTGAAGCCGTCATACTTCTGTCAGAGTCCACTCTAATTTTAGCTCCCGCTGCAATGCAGGTGACAACCCGTAGCCAGCAGAAACACACACACACACACACACACACACACACACACACACACACACACACACACACACACACACACACACACACACACACACACACACACACACACACACACACACACGTTCAAAGCCTAGCCACCAGCAGAGTGAAAAGAAAGCATTCCAGCTGTTTCTGGAGCAAAATGAGAAGGCACTTTAATCTGCGGGCCATCCCACCACCGTTCCTCTCCTCCACTCTGAGGACAGGTGAAAGGTTTCGTCTGACTCGAGAGCAGCCATCATGCTTCATTTCCTCCCAGACTTATCTCATTTACTGCTGGGTGTTGTTTGCCTTTATGGAATCATGACATGCCCATAATGCCCTTTGGCTATAGTGCATTGAAATAGGGAAACGTGCTTGGATTATTAATGCAATGTATTTATATGTCCCACACATTGATGTTTGTATTTTTTTCTAATTTCGCTTCCTGCTTCCCATCACTGTCAGAAAAGTGAGTATAATGTTTAGTGTGCTCACAAAGAGAGGTATCTGATTAATGCACATTCCCTCGTTATATATTCATGACTATTTCCTGGAGTCTATTAGAGAGACATGACTTATTCAAGTGGAGGTTTTGATTGAAGTTCTCTCTGTCGGGGCAGTTGACTTTCAATCATTTTCCAATACTACTCCTCCCCGCACCTATCTCTTTGAGTGAGGCTGATCTCCGTCCAACCTATTTCTTCCACTCTGTTCTTTAACCCCACCCGCTCTCCTGTCAGGGCGGAGGGCCTCCATTGATTGGATGTGACAGATTATATCCATTCGGCTCCACTTAGCTGGGGCTAGTTGTGTGAGAAGGAGGTTTCTGACCCTCTACGAACTGCTGGTGAGAGATGACTGTCAGCTGTTATAGATCCGGAGGGTAACGGTTGTCGTAGTAAATGTATCATTAAGTCTCCTTTAAGTATATACACTTCCTTCTCTGGTTTTCCCACAGTTTGAATTCACATCTAGCTTTTAAATATTAACTTCCTTAGAACAGACACAAGCTGTCTCTTGGACCATTGTTAGGATTGATATTAGGTTTTTAATAGAGTGGTGCAGTGAGTCAGCATTTCACCACTTCCTGTTCCCTCGTCTCAGAGCCAATGGGATCTCTCCATAGCATTTTGGAAAATAGCTGAAATAAGGTCTGTGGTTGAGACACATAACTTTAGCATTTTGCTTCTGGCGATTTCATTTATGTTTCGAAAATAATAAAAGTAGTGTAGACATATGGAGATTATCCGGCTGAACAAAACGTGCATTTATCAAACAGGTTTGTTTTCCACAGACCTTATTTCGAGCTACTTTCCAAAATCCTATGGAGAAATCCCATTGCTTTTTTGTCGAGGGAACCAGCAGCTTCCTTCCGGGTAAATACGTCACCCCTGCACCGCTCTGTTACCATGTATGTAACTTTCAACCATCTGGCCAACACTTCAATAGCCTGTAATGTAAGATCCCTGCTGAGACCTTCCTCTTTCTTTTGTTTTCTTTGTCTTGTATTTTCTGTTGTACAGTATGTTGTCAGATTCTTGTGCTACATTAGTGGTGCAGGTTATCTGTCCTTCCAGCTGGAAATGGATTCTGTTAAATGCTATAACTCTTTATTAAATAACAAGACTTTGGTTTAAACTTGTATATTTGTGATTAAGTGTGGAATTTCCACTACAATGGTGTTGTGATGATTTTAATCCAATGGATGCCCGTTTGCCTTTCTGTGAGTTCCTCATTATGCATTCACGGCACTGCAGGACTATTTTGGGTAGCCGAATAGCTCCGCTCAACTTTGATAAGGTATGATTCTGTGCAGCCGAGAAATGTTATACATCACTCTGGTCCAATTTAACTCCAATGCATTGCTCCAGGCACACCGAGGAATGCAAATGTAGAAAATGCATTCATTTAAATGTACTGACTGAACCCTTAATATACTGTCCTGTCGAAAGGTAATATTACTCATGGCACAGTTGTTGTCTTAAAGGTCCCGTGTCATGGTCATTTCTAGTGATCATAATTCCATTGTTGAGGTCTACTAAAATAGATTTAAATTGTTCAATGTTCCAAACTCACATTGGTTTCTCACAGCATCTCTGTATAGTATGTGTATTCACTCTCTGTCCTACACGGCTTGTTGGAGCTCCTGCCCCCCCCCTCCCTGTGAGCCCAGTGTGCTCTGATTGGTCGGGACGTTGTGAGGCTCGCTGCTCAGTGAGCTGGCTTACTGGTGTGGTTTCCGGGTCGGCGATACAGCGAGAACAAGCGAAACTCATCCTGAGCACACACACACACACACACACACACACACACACACACACACACACACACACACACACACACACACACACACACACACACAACACACACTCACAGCCGAAGTAAAAACAATAAGTGTGGCTTGATATTGAGGAAGAAAAAGGTTTATAACGCTGTGAGAATGGGTCTGCGGAGAGCCTTTCTCCGCCATCCCAACTCGTCTGTTACCAACCAGGGAGCTCTATGCAAGTCAATGGGACTCCCTGTTAGTTTAGTTTAGTTTATTTTTTCGAGCGTGTAAAAGCAAAGAAAATACAAATGAAACAAAAGATGATACAGACATGATACAGTACTATACAAATGAATGCAATAACACAACGAAATATTTAATTAATAATTGAATAATCTGTAGTATCATTGTCTGATATCAATAAACAACAAAGCTTTAGCGAATTACACGTCCTGTTAGCTGAACATTTACGCTAAAGGTCCTGGTGTGTGAGGAGCTCCGTGGATTGGTCCATTTTGGTTCCGGGAAGAAACAAATGGAAAAAGAGAAATGTCCAACGAGGCGTTCTGGGGCAGCACAGACAGGTCTTCTCTGTGTTAGAGTTTTACTCGCTACAGGGTGCACTTTGAGGGTTTGTGACTCTGCAAACCGTTTACATGCAGAAAACCTTCATAACACAAGGAGACGGGTAATAACCAGAGAAGCATGACATGGGACCTTTAAGTGTTTCATTCATGTTGGGACTGCTTTTGGGGGCAAGGGAAGTTACAAGTCTTCATGAGAAAGGTGCAAGTCATATTTTTACTTTCCCCTTTACTGTAGTGTAGTGTGTTATATTTATATATTATATATTTTTTGAAGGTAAATGGTCTTCAAAGGCTAAAATCCCTGTGTTCTCTCCAGAGGGAGTTTCTCTCACACACATTCCTCCCCCCCTATTGGCTAGCGTTCCAACACATTGTACGCGATAGGCTAAGGGGCGGGACATCTCTAAGGGATTGACCAATCACAACAGAGTCGGCCTATTAACCAATCAGAGCAGACTGGGCTCTGGTTTCAGACAGAGGGTGAAAAGAGGTGCTGCAACACAGGCAGTATGAGAACAATGAAGAGCTTTTTGAACATTAAAGCATGGAGACATGAAACAATCACTAAAGTTGAAACAGCTTCAAGTCACGCATTTGGCTAAATGTGTTCTAAATATTTTGCAGTAGAATGAAATGCAATCACATGACCCTACTTCACATGTGGTATCAGTCAATTATCCAGTAGACTCCCATGAGAGCTACCAAATGAAGTAGAACACATGTGAAACACCAAAAGGACTATAAATATCACTGTGAAAACTCCTGTGGTGAAACCATGGTGTTTGTATATGTACTGAGATCAGTCCTAAACAAGTAATCAGATGTGGTTTTCATTCAAAGTGAATGTGAGGAAGCCTCTCTATCAGTGAGTATCTGATGCTGCCTTCAGAATAACACTGAGTCTCTCCATGTCGCTCCCATGAGACTCCAGTGTTCTGCAGGCACTCTGTCCCCTCAGGATGCTCCAACACAAACCATCAGTAACATGCACTCTGCTGCTTCTCATCATCTTATTGGATGTGAACTAGACAGGCAGTATGTATAAGCCCCACTCCCTCAAAAGAAGTATTACTGAGCTCCAGACAGCACTGGAAATGACCCGTGCTGCCACGTCTTTTTCAGAAAATGTCTGGTAAATGTATAATCCACCGTCAGGAGAGCCTGCTAATGAGGATGATACACTGCCTTCGTCTCGGAAACCTGGAGCGAAATTATCTTTTTTCAGGTGGACTTTGCCATCGGATTAAGATGAGATAGACTTTATTGCTGTGTGGCTTGCAGCGGGGAGTCGTTTGTCAGTATACGCCGAGTTTTCTTAATGATGCAGCACGACTCTCCCTCACAGCTTACAGCCATTGGAGTCTACTGGCAATCCCTCCACACAATGAGTGTGTAAATCAATAGGGTCAGTGGGTCACTCATTGTGAGAAGATCTCTTTGTACGCTGCTATGGGCAGCCTTGCACTAATGTACATTTTCAAAGATATTGAAGTGACTGTCATTTTTGTATATATTGATTGTTGTGCTTTTATTTAGATCTTAAAGTGTGCATATGTATACATGTGTCTTTGATTGTGTATATATAGGTATATACATATTTATTGCATACATATTTTTATATATATTTGTTTTTGTATTCGGGATTGTGGGAAACGTTATTTCGATCTCTCTGTCTGTAAAAGATTGACAATAAAGTTGAGTTTGACTTTGATCATTCCAGGTGCTTGATCAGGCCCTAAAACTGACCTGCAGTATATGTCTTGGCAAACTTGTAAAAATGCAGTTTTTGTTGAATAAATAAACTAAATGTCAGCATGCTTTCTCCCAACTTTTTTGAAAGGAAACCAGTTGGCTAAATCTCCTGACACACACACACACACACACACACACACACACACACTCTCACACACACACACACACACACACACACACACACACACACACACACACACACACACACACACACACACACACACACACACACACACACACACACACACACACACACACACCATGTATACATCACTTCAGGGGACATTACATTGACTTACATGCATTTCCTGGAGACTTATCCTAACCATAACCAACACATGCCTAACCCTAATCCTAACCAAGTCTTAAATTAATGACTCCCCTCATGGGGACCTCCAATTTGTCCCCATAAGGGAGGCGAGTCCCCACACGTGACTGTGTAAACAGATGTAGGTCCCCCCACAAGTATAGTAATGCTAGGCCACACACACACACACACACACACACACACACACACACACACACACACACACACACACACACACACACACACACACACACACACAGAAAGCAGAAATTCGATCCAATCAGAATGGATCTCTTTCTTTAAGCAATTTGAATAACAATATTTGGTATTGTGATGCCGGTATATATTGTCCTGTGTCTTTCTAAAAGTCACTGTTTTGTTATCATTTAACCTTTCTCACAATCGTTTCTTTCATCAGAATAGTGTCATTTATTCCGGTAATGCTCCACTTGTTTTGCCAATTATTAGTATATTCGCCGAATAGCCAAAAAGGCATTGAAATGCATAGTAGTATCTACCCATACCTAACATAGTATACCCACTTACCAAGGGACTACTTTATAAATGGTGCCCTCACGAGCGTACTCATGGTCAGAAAGCTTTCCATTTAGTCAGTTTCTATTTTTAGGACTCTTTCCATAGACAATTATACACATGCCCGAATAAGTGATATGTTTGGGGATCATATGGTCCTGGATCTGCAGTGAAATCAAAGATACATTGCCTCTCTTCCTTTCTACTCAATGCATCTGTCAGTTATTGCTTTTTGCAAAATAAAAATACGTTCTAATGCGTAAATACAGACATTGACACCCTTTGCATCAAACAGAAGGCAGATTATCCTGTTGAGTAAAGAGTCAACACAATAAAAATGTGCCGTAGAGAGAGGTGTTGCATTCATTGAGCATATTCACGTACTCAGCACACAACTGTTTGACTCTTCTGAGCAAGTGTTACCCCTCACTTTGAGGAGGGGCGGTGTGTGGACACAGCTGTACTCGTACGATAGTCTCTTATGCCTGTGAGCCCAGAAGCTGGAGTGCTCTGACGCCCCCTCAACATACAGAGATAATGCTTAGGCAAGTAAACAGGAAAACAGCTCGAAGCCTCTAAACTCCCATATTTAAAATTACAACGATATAAATTAGTTGTTGTTCCTCTGGCCCTTCCTAAACGTGTTGTGCGTCCCCATACTACAGTAGTAACACTTAAACACTGCAAAAATATACGGGGTACATTCATAAAGAGACCATATTATGCTTTTTGGGGACTTCCCTTCCTTGTAGTGTGTTCTATTGGTTTTAGTGCATGTAAATGGTCTGCAACGTTTAAACAACCTGTTCTTTAAACTCCCTAAAGGGGCGGGACATCTCTAAGCTGGTTGACCAATCACAACAGCGCCGGCCAGCTAACCAATCAGAGCAGACTGGGCTCTGGTTTCAGACAGAGGGTGAAAAGAGGTGCTGCAGCACAGGCAGTATGAGAAAAATAAAGAGCTTTTTGAACATTAAAGCCTGGAGACATGAACCTGAAAATGTCCTCTTTAAGTCGGAGTCTAAGCACAACATCCTCTCTTGGCTCTGTCTTGTAGAAATCCAGTCAAATATATTGTTTAGTCCTTCCTAAAAACACAGACCTCTGCCAGTGTTTTGTATTAAATGCTGAAGACCCACACAGTACAGATTATATAATTATTGAGGTACAAAATCTTTCAGTATAATGGTTTATGCTAAAATACCATCCAAATCCTTTAAGAGGTACATCTTGTGTATTCTTTGTATGTGGTAAACACAAATTACAGATAAGCCTTTTTGAGAAGACACAACAGTCGGGGTATCCTGAAGAGTTGGAGACATGTCACAGTAGAGACACAACAAGCACATATGAACCTGAAAATGGGTTTAACAGGGTCCCTTTAAAAGAACATTGAGAATGGCATGACTACCATAGGTTTAGTACAAACACAGCTACTTCAATTGTCACACCTCTCTCCATTCCTCTAATTAAACTGCGTGTTCATGCATAACACTATCATTATTCATGATCCATTTAACCAGTTGATTGTTAGTTCTGCTAGCCCCAATCCCCTCTTGTTATATAGTTGTAGTAGAACAGGTTTGCAAAGCTGATTCAGACCTTATATCAGGAGCAGCTCAGAATTACATGTCATGTCAATTCTATGTTTTAGGTCAGAGTGTAGTTTAAGCTGTAAGTAGTACCTGCTCAAAGCGTCAACGGCAGTTCAATTACACCATAAAAAATCTACTCTAAGCTTTTTCTTACATGTGAACAAGGGAACATAGAGTGGGCGTTATTTTGTGCAAGCCAGTCTGTGGATTATTGAGTGGAAACATGCAACCAGAGATGCCCAACAGCCTTACAGCTGGCAGTAGAAAGCTGCATTTACTAGGGAAACACAAACACAAACACAAACATACATCCTGGTCTCCTTTTCGTCCTCCTCAGAGATGGCAAAAGTACACACATCGGTTACTCAAGTAGAAGTACAGATACTCGTGTTTAAAAATACTATGATGAAAGTAGAAGTACTGACTAAACTTCTTTACTCAAGTAAAAGTAAAGAGGCTTTGAAATGTACTTCAGTAAAAAGTACCCATAACTAGCAGCTGTTTTAAAGAGTACCTGACCTCCCTTTATATTAATAGAACAATAATGTCATTGTTAGCTAATGAATGTTTCCATGCTGAACAACGGCAACATGACAACGTTTCCATTGGTCCCTCTTCTTTAGAGAAGACCAGGAAATGATGGATACACGGATCGTGTTCAAATCAATAGGCACGCAATGACTCTAAAGAATAATGATCACGCCACCAAACACACATTCAGACTAAAGGAACCAGCTGTTTGGGAAATGTGAGAAGTAGAAAGTACAGGTATTTGAGTTCAACATGTAAGAAGTAGAAAGTACAGGTATTTGTGTTCAACATGTAAGAAGTAGAAAGTACAGATATTTGAGTTCAACATGTAAGAAGTAGAAAGTACAGGTATTTGGGTTCAACATGTAAGAAGTAGAAAGTACAGGTATTTGAGTTCAACATGTAAGAAGTAGAAAGTACAGGTATTTGAGTTCAACATGTAAGAAGTAGAAAGTACAGGTATTTGAGTTCAACATGTAAGAAGTAGAAAGTACAGGTATTTGAGTTCAACATGTAAGAAGTAGAAAGTACAGGTATTTGAGTTCAACATGTAAGAAGTAGAAAGTACAGGTATTTGGGTTCAAAATGTAAGAAGTAGAAAGTACAGGTATTTGAGTTCAACATGTAAGAAGTAGAAAGTACAGGTATTTGAGTTCAACATGTAAGAAGTAGAAAGTACAGGTATTTGAGTTCAACATGTAAGAAGTAGAAAGTACAGGTATTTGTGTTCAACATGTAAGAAGTAGAAAGTACAGGTATTTGAGTTCAACATGTAGGAAGTAGAAAGTACAGGTATTTGTGTTCAACATGTAAGAAGTAGAAAGTACAGGTATTTGAGTTCAACATGTAGGAAGTAAAAAGTACAGGTATTTGTGTTCAACATGTGAGAAGTAGAAAGTACAGGTATTTGTGTTCAACATGTAAGAAGTAGAAAGTACAGGTATTTGAGTTCAACATGTAAGAAGTAGAAAGTACAGGTATTTGTGTTCAACATGTAAGAAGTAGAAAGTACAGGTATTTGAGTTCAACATGTAGGAAGTAAAAAGTACAGGTATTTGTGTTCAACATGTGAGAAGTAGAAAGTACAGGTATTTGTGTTCAACATGTAAGAAGTAGAAAGTACAGGTATTTGAGTTCAACATGTAAGAAGTAGAAAGTACAGGTATTTGTGTTCAACATGTAAGAAGTAGAAAGTACAGGTATTTGAGTTCAACATGTAAGAAGTAGAAAGTACAGGTATTTGTGTTCAACATGTAAGAAGTAGAAAGTACAGGTATTTGAGTTCAACATGTAGGAAGTAAAAAGTACAGGTATTTGTGTTCAACATGTGAGAAGTAGAAAGTACAGGTATTTGGGTTCAAAATGTAAGAAGTAGAAAGTACAGGTATTTGTGTTCGAAATGTAAGAAGTCAAAGTAAAAAGTCGTCAGAAGAATAAGTAGTGGAGTGAAGTACTGATACAAGATAAATGTACTTAAGTACAGTAACGAAGTATGTGTACTCCACTACTTCCCACCTCTCCTTTTTAAATCAACCTGCTTGTTATTTGTCCACCTCTCCATCCCAGATCTAGTGAGGGTTCATGCTGGTTGAATATTGCCAGGAGAACAGACTAACCCCTGTTTTACTTCTTGCTCTAAATGAGAAAGTAGAAGGACTACTGGGACTAAGAAGGAATTAAGAAGCATAACATTACACCCACATAGTCAGAGGACTCAACATTTGGAGATAGTGTCTTAGATCCTTCAACAAATGGCCAGTGGAGAACAGCCACAGAGGCACCAAAGGAACAATTACAGTGTGAGACAGCGAAGCTTAATGTCTTGCTTTAAGGCTTTATGTTTTATTAATGTTTCACCAAACCTTGCCATGGGGGTATGATCTTTTTTTTCCATTATGAGAATGAAACTTATAAGTGTTTCAAACCATATTTAGCAAGGTTAACTCTCTTCCAGATTGAGACATTTAAGGCTTTTAATGTTCAGTTTTATCATTCCTGGATCAGCGGCTGCACTCGTTTTACTTACCGAACCCTAAGCATATTGCCTTTTAACGTTATGTAGTCATTAGTGAAAGGATTGTTGAGTTTAAAACATATGAATCATGAAATTTGTATTACTTTGGGTTCCTTATTTTTGGTAAAAAGGGGCAAATTGTGTTGTGACATTAATGCGAGTCACACAGAGATGTTCAATTGGCTGTTACATGATTGATGCAAACCTCACCGGAATGAAAAGGTCACATTAATAATCTTCCTAATGATGGACCTGTCGGTTTCACTGTGACGCTCTCAGGTGTTTACAGAGGGTAAAAGGCTAATGGCACAACAACTAGCACAAATAGCCTGTCAGGCAAAAATGGGACATGGAACTTCACACTGTTCTAGTAAAGGCCTCAGGGACACTGTGCACACAAGGCAAAAACAAAGGCATACAAAGAGACCTAAAGTGTGGCATATTGGGCACTTCGAGGTCCAATGATATCCTCCTGACAAAGAGAAAACTCCCCATTTTCTTTCAAGATTCAAAGGTTTTAATTTCATATGCACATAAGCTACAGTGTAGAAATGGCAATGATGCAACATATATGATAAAATACAAATAAAAAATAGTGCAAGAAGTCTATATACACATAAATAGAATATGATATGTACAAGAGCAGAATGGAAAATCTAATATTGTACAGTAAGATGAAATGAAATACCACCAACCCATCAATCGCCTACAACCCAGTTGTCTGGAACCCAATCAAAGCCTCCTTCATATATGTAAAGAATAATGTGAAGCAAGGCGTCATTAATGAAACCAAAACACTACCAGGGTGATCAGGATTCTGTGCAAAGCGTATTACACTGCAAACTACTAAATGAACCAACGACTTGACTTAAAATATTTATAAAAAATGATGTTATTGATTCAAAAACAGAGAATCAATGCACTCAGTCCCTTAACCAGTTCAGCCCGAGCCTGTTTTTCAGGTACCGGGGGCATGGGGCTTAACTGGTTAATTCTACATAGCAACAGTCTATTTTTCTTAGCAGCAGTCTGTTATCGAGTATTAACAACCTCTGGAATGTCCAATTGACCAATCAGAATCGAGTATTTAACTAAGAGGTGACATTATTAGATCAAATGTTAAAAACAAGGGATTTTGATGCGCTGGTTAAACAATTGTAATGGAAATTATGATTATCAGAGAATTGAATGCTATGATGTTATATTCAACATAGAAATAATAATATTCTGTGAGCCTTACACGTCAAGAGACAGTAGATCTCTGCTCTTCATGTTATTCGCCTCTTTTGCAAAAGATTTAAGAACCAGAAAGACATCTCTTTGACTAGTTAATATCAAGAATTTCCCCCACACAATATTTCTGGGTTACCCTTCCTTATTGTACTAAAAGCCATTGACATGACGAGCTGAATGGCGTGTATTTCTTGGCAGCACAGAGCAGAGGGATGCCAGGGTTCAGGTCCCTGAGATGGATTCAGTTACCAAGGTTACAGGGTCGCGGAAAGGTCATGACACGGCCACTGAACCTCAACAAGCTCTATAGGGCTCAATCTGTAGCTCATGCTGCACTTTAACCTCCCAGAACGCAAAGATAGTTCACCATTGGAGATTACATTTGTCTATTGGGTTATCTTTAGGCTACAGCTTGTATATAGACTCTTTTTGCACTATTTCTATTCTATTTTATTTGTATTTACTGCACTATTTTAACTATTTTATATGTTTTATTGTGTTGCACTGTTGGAGGAGCCTGTGACCTAAGATGTTCATCGACATATCTACACTGTAGCTATGTACAAATGACAATATTTTTTTTCTATAGGGTTATCTATTATTGTTTATCTCCTAGCAACCAGCTTTGGTCCCTAGATCCAGCATCCTTTGTGAATGCAATAGAAACTTCTGCAACCACAACAATTAGACCCTTCACTGTCTTCCCTCTACATGAACAATGCCAGTTAATGGGATGGCTTTGTGTGAGTGTGTAGGAACCCAAGTCTGTGCAAACATCATTACAACATGTTGGAAAGAATGGTTCCTTTTTTTGACGTTATATCGACCCATTCACTGGGAGAACTCACACGGTGTCACCTGAACAACATCCAGATAGACTGAAGAGGACGGTCCTATGTGACAGATAGAAGGATGAAGCACCAATCAATGCAGTACGGCTTAAAAAAATGAAACTAGTAGCTTTCTAACTCCCGTTCTCCTGCTCCCAAACAATACAAATAGGCTTTAATGCTCATTCCTGCACACAGAGCTAACCCTCATAGCCCTGTCTCTGTGTGCACTTCCATTATTTGTGTCGATAATCCTACATGTTTCTATGATTTACAGTAGGCAGTACAGTATACAACATGATGATGATGATGCCAGTTCCAAAACCCAAATAACTCAAATACACAGTGGGCCAAAATAAAGAAATGGGTACTAGTGGAGGGCCGGACTGTTTATTGCAGAACGTATTGAAATGAACTTCTTGCACATATTAAACCTGGAACTAACAAAGCTTAAATTATTGCCTATAAAAACAACATTAAACATTAAATAATCAGCTGCATTCATTTCTTATGGCTCTATCTGCAGCTTTTCCAGAGTCATTTCTTATGAGTACATTTTCCCACAGGCCAACAACAGCTTCAACAAAACTATTCCCCTCAAAGAGAAAACAAACATGCCCTGTTGTCGTGAGAGAAAGAGCAGAAGGAAACCTCCATTAAACTCAGTGTGCTGCTCTGTGATGCTAGTTCAGATACTTGGCGTCTCATCTTGGGTGCAAGGTCATCAATGTTTGGGCTCAGGCTCTGAGCGGAGGAGACCCTCAGGATGGAGTGAAGGTGTGTGTGCAATATACCGGCGGGCCAGATCTAATAGGAATTAGAAATGATCCTGCGGGCCGAAATTAAATCCACCACGGGCCTGATTTGGCCCCCGGGCCTTGAGTTTGACACATGTGCTTTACACACACATATACTCTCGGCGTACTTGACGCAAGTATTCTAGATCTTATACTGTTGTACTACAATATATATTTCGTTATATGTTTTTATGTCTTGAGGGTCTAAGGCTTCGGATCCACAACATTTATTTTCTGAGAGGAAGGCCTCATTCTGGTACAATTGGTGATCTTATTGTGTAAACTGATAGCATATAACCAAAACATTTCTATTTGAATAGCGCAACATGAAGGAACTAACGAGGAAGCAGGAGAGCTGGATCTGCTGTATTCAAACGGGAGGTTTGATCAACAAAGGAAAAAAAACATGAACAATGCAATCAAATATGCCGTCAAGAGAATCTCTCTAAAACGTTTTAAGCCTTTGCTGACCCTTCACATGCACACAAATCTACAGGACATAATGTACTACACTACAGGAAAGGGAAAACCACAGAAAGCTTAAAAGGGCCTCTTTAATATGTATTTGAATGAAACAAATACATAATCAAAGTAAAGCTGATTATCTCAGTTGAGAGAAATAAGTGTAAGTATTTGTGTTCAATCCGCTGGCCAGCATCACACACATGCACACAATAAACAGCTCATGTTCAGTCCTTTCTCCATGTATCCCCGTGCTCCTTCTCTCCTCTTTCAGGTGCCTATGCTGTGGGGGCTGGAGAACAATAGATGATGAATGAGGGGAGCCATGTAGGCTATGTGAATCAGACAGTTTGTATTTATAGTGGCAGCCCACTCTCTCCATCACCAGGTACTCCACATCGGTCGGTGTGGTGAACAACGTTTAGCCAAAGTGGTTTTACACCGCCTCGAGCACACGGTGTCAATAAAGGGTGTGTGTTGAGGGGTTTAAAACACGGAGGGGGGCAACAGCTCATCCTCGCAGTAGTAAGAAGAGAAGACTTTCTATGTGGTGTTGAGGAGACGTTACACTACAAAAACTAGAAATCTTGAGTATGTGTGTCTAATATCTAGTCAGAATATGTGATATCTGATATAAGACATAATAACTTCAGAAGTAACACTGCAGTGAGATGTCTTGTTTTTTAGACAATGCATCATCTTGTTAAGTCAAATATGTTATTTTTAGTTGTATCTCAGATTAACCCTCCTATTGTCTTTGTTTCCCCCTTACTTTGGTGTTCGCGGTCAAATTTGACCGGTCCTGTTTTAACTGCTATTACATTAACACAAAAACCATTAATCATCACCACATTTCATTTAACACCCTTTCAAACTGTACATATTGTATCAGACTACTGGTATACATGAAGAACTGCAGTAAATATACAAAGAACAGACACTGAACATGTATTGCGTGTTCCAGGTGTGATCCATGTGGGGGGAGGGGCACATAAGAGCGGGAAATGTGTCAAATTGTTCTGTGTGTGTGTGTGTGTGTGTGTGTGTGTGTGTGTGTGTGTGTGTTTTATCTGATCCGTATGGTTACTAATTCCTTTTCTTTATGGCGGTCATTTTTGACCATGGGTGTTACAAAGTTGACTAAATCATCCAAAATGCAATGAAAGTGGTGATCAGCAATTTCATATGTTCAAATGTCTTCTGTGAAGGATATCATGAAGCCTGAATGCAATCGAATTTAAAACAAAATAGTTGTGATTGATGAAAGTAGTAAATCGGTCAGATTTGACCCGAAGACAACAGGAGGGATACACTTTATTGGAAAAGCACCAACTAACTTCAGAAAACAGAACACTTTTGAGCATTTACGGCTTATATTGTAACACAGCATTTCCTGATTCTGGTCAAATATAGTTCAGAATGATCTCCAGCTAACTACAAGATCTGATTTATCTAAATATCCCTTCTTATTTCAAGAAGTCTTACCAAGCTAATGTTCACTTGTTCTATTGGCAGATTGTTGTACTTAGTTCAAGTGAAAACAGCTTGTTTTCATTATGTTTGTACTTGTTCTGGCTGGTTGGCACACCAGATCCCAAACGTCTGTTCACGAGCACTGAGCAAGGGAGATTGATGAGGACATTATATGAACCCTTTCCATAAGAGACTGAAAAATAGGTCTTGACTCTTTGGAATTGATATTTTTGCCTCTAGAATAACACATAGAAAAACCTGATTAGGGTTGGCGAAACATATTGGATTGAGTTAACCCAACTACTTGAATAAAGGTAGGGAGCGCTCAGGGTCAGGGTTTGATATAAAGCAATCTTGACTGATGTTAAAAAGCAAACGACATATCTTTAAAATGACATAACTGTCAAACTGACCAACGGCAGAACTCTTTAAAGGTCCCCTATTATAGTGTTTTTCATCAATATATTATAGGTCTCAGATATATACAAAACATGTCTCTGATTGGCTGAAACACCAAACAGATCATTGCAGCATTACCCATAATCCCCTCTGTTTCAGCCCTGTTTCCAAAGTGCTGATTCTCTGTCTGTTACTTTAGATGAAAATAAGGAGCCCCTCCCCACGCCCCTCTGAGAGACATTTGGTTACAAAGAACACAATGGTGCTCTAGGAGGAGATTCAGGTGATAAGGTGGGGGGGGGGGGGGGTACCTTGGTTGCTGATTGGCTAATGGTTACACAAGACAACACATCGTTATGACATCATAAAGTGGCCAAAATCTGATCAGCTCATTTTCAGAAAGGTTTTTATAGAAATGGATCAAAAAGAGAGAGAATCTTTGTTCCTGAAACTTTCAGAGTCTCTTTCCACAGAGGGGACACATGTTGATGTAGAAGAGACATGAAGAAGAGGGGACACATGTTGATGAAGAAGAGACATGAAGAAGAGGGGACACATGTTGATGTAGAAGAGACATGGAGAAGAGGGGACACATGTTGATGTAGAAGAGACATGAAGAAGAGGGGACACATGTTGATGTAGAAGAGACATGAAGAAGAGGGGACACATGTTGATGTAGAAGAGACATGGAGAAGAGGGGACACATGTTGATGTAGAAGAGCCATGAAGAAGAGGGGACACATGTTGATGTAGAGGAGACATGAAGAAGAGGGGACACATGTTGATGTAGAAGAGACATGAAGAAGAGGGGACACATGTTGATGTAGAAGAGACATGGAGAAGAGGGGACACATGTTGATGTAGAAGAGACATGAAGAAGAGGGGACACATGTTGATGTAGAAGAGACATGAAGAAGAGGGGACACATGTTGATGTAGAGGAGACATGAAGAAGAGGGGACACATGTTGATGTAGAAGAGACATGGAGAAGAGGGGACACATGTTGATGTAGAAGAGCCATGAAGAAGAGGGGACACATGTTGATGTAGAGGAGACATTAAGAAGAGGGGACACATGTTGATGTAGAAGAGACATGAAGAAGAGGGGACACATGCTGATGTAGAAGAGACATGAAGAAGAGGGGATACATGTTGACGTAGAAGAGACATGAAGAAGAGGGGACACATGTTGATGTAGAGGAGACATGAAGAAGAGGGGACACATGTTGATGTAGAAGAGACATGAAGAAGAGGGGACACATGTTGATGTAGAAGAGACATGAAGAAGAGGAGACACATGTTGATGTAGAAGAGACATGACGAAGAGGGGACACATGTTGATGTAGAAGAGACATGGAGAAGAGGGGACACATGTTGATGTAGAAGAGACATGACGAAGAGGGGACACATGTTGATGTAGAAGAGACATGGAGAAGTAGATTTTGCCCAATAGGTGACCTTTAAACAAAATGCCTGCCAGACAATCGTATGCATTGTTTGTGGTAGATGGATAGAAAGTCTCCCTCTCTCTCACACACACACACACACACACACACACACACACACACACACACACACACACACACACACACACACACACACACACAAATGTAATGGGAACCTCTGGCGAATCAATTTCCCAGCCGAGAGTGTGACTGAGTGTTTCGGCTGAGCTGAGAAGGCCCATTACTGCTGGACAGAGGGAGAAGCCACTTCACCCTGCCCCATGTCTGTGTGTGTGTGTGTGTGTGTGTGTGGTCCTGATGCAACTGTTGTCTAGAGTACTTTCATGTTCTTTCTCTCTGTCCGACACACACACACACTCTGATTCAGATACACATCGAGGACCAGGACCAGGACCTGAGTCCAGAGTCTCCGGATAAATTGGTTCCGTTTGCAGAGTCCAATCAACCGGAGGAGTGAACTGGATTCACCCCATCAGGCCTGATAGAAGCTGATTTCATGACCAAGTACTCCATGATGCAGTCACTCACTGCCTGTGTGTGGATCTTGTCTAAATCCAGGGTGTGAAAGCTAAGAGATACAGCAGCTTTGTGACAGGCTGCATCCAGTAAGACCTTCAGCTGGAGGGACATTCGACATGTCATGCATCAAATCACGAGAGTAATAGTTTGATCTGCCATTCTATGTCATAACCAGATGCAGAGTGTGCCAGGCCTTGGGTTATTTTGAAATGTCAGTATTTTAAAGAGGGCCTATTCTGCTTTTTGGGTTTCCCCTTTCCTGTAGTGTGTTATGTATCTGTACATGTAAATGGTCTGCAAATGCTAAAATCCCTGAGTTTCTCTCCAACACACTTACAGCCCCTGAAATGCCTCCATTGGACTCCTTTGTTTACTTCAGGAACTTTGTGAAATCACTATGTAAGCGCTTGGCTAGCGCTCCAACACATTGTACGTGAAAGGCTAAGGGGCGGGACATCTCTAAGTGGTTGACTTATCGCAACAGAGCCGGCCAGCTAACGAATCAGAGCAGGCTGGGCTCTGGTTTCAGACAGAGGGTGAAAAGAGCAGCACAGGCAGTATGAGAAAAATAAAGAGCTTCTTGAACATTAAAGCATGGAGACATGTCCCAGTAGAGACACTACATACTGATATACACCTGAACATCAGCAGGAGAGGACTCTTTAAAGTAGAGACACTAGATACTGATATACACCTGAACATCAGCGGGAGAGGACTCTTTAAAGTAGAGACACTACATACTGATATACACCTGAACATCAGCGGGAGAGGACTCTTTAAAGTAGAGACACTAGATACTGATATACACCTGAACATCAGCGGGAGAGGACTCTTTAAAGTAGAGACACTACATACTGATATACACCTGAACATCAGCAGAAGAGGACTCTTTAAAGTAGAGACACTACATACTGATATACACCTGAACATCAGCAGGAGAGGACTCTTTAAAGTAGAGACACTAGATACTGATATACACCTGAACATCAGCGGGAGAGGACTCTTTAAAGTAGAGACACTACATACTGATATACACCTGAACATCAGCAGAAGAGGACTCTTTAAAGTAGAGACACTACATACTGATATACACCTGAACATCAGCAGAAGAGGACTCTTTAAAGTAGAGACACTACATACTGATATACACCTGAACATCAGCAGGAGAGGACTCTTTAAAGTAGAGACACTACATACTGATATACACCTGAACATCAGCAGAAGAGGACTCTTTAAAGTAGAGACACTACATACTGATATACACCTGAACATCAGCAGGAGAGGACTCTTTAAAGTAGAGACACTACATACTGATATACACCTGAACATCAGCAGAAGAGGACTCTTTAAAGTAGAGACACTACATACTGATATACACCTGAACATCAGCAGAAGAGGACTCTTTAAAGTAGAGACACTACATACTGATATACACCTGAACATCAGCAGAAGAGGACTCTTTAAAGTAGAGACACTACATACTGATATACACCTGAACATCAGCAGGAGAGGACTCTTTAAAGTAGAGACACTACATACTGATATACACCTGAACATCAGCAGAAGAGGACTCTTTAAAGTAGAGACACTACATACTGATATACACCTGAACATCAGCAGGAGAGGACTCTTTAAAGTAGAGACACTACATACTGATATACACCTGAACATCAGCAGAAGAGGACTCTTTAAAGTAGAGACACTACATACTGATATACACCTGAACATCAGCAGGAGAGGACTCTTTAAAGTAGAGACACTACATACTGATATACACCTGAACATCAGCAGGAGAGGACTCTTTAAAGTAGAGACCCTACATACTGATATACACCTGAACATCAGCAGGAGAGGACTCTTTAAAGTAGAGACACTACATACTGATATACACCTGAACATCAGCAGGAGAGGACTCTTTAAAGTAGAGACACTAGATACTGATATACACCTGAACATCAGCAGGAGAGGACTCTTTAAAGTAGAGACACTACATACTGATATACACCTGAACATCAGCAGGAGAGGACTCTTTAAAGTAGAGACACTACATACTGATATACACCTGAACATCAGCAGGAGAGGACTCTTTAAAGTAGAGACACTACATACTGATATACACCTGAACATCAGCAGAAGAGGACTCTTTAAAGTAGAGACACTACATACTGATATACACCTGAACATCAGCAGGAGAGGACTCTTTAAAGTAGAGACACTAGATACTGATATACACCTGAACATCAGCAGGAGAGGACTCTTTAAAGTAGAGACACTACATACTGATATACACCTGAACATCAGCAGGAGAGGACTCTTTAAAGTAGAGACACTACATACTGATATACACCTGAACATCAGCAGGAGAGGACTCTTTAAAGTAGAGACACTACATACTGATATACACCTGAACATCAGCAGGAGAGGACTCTTTAAAGTAGAGACACTACATACTGATATACACCTGAACATCAGCAGGAGAGGACTCTTTAAAGTAGAGACACTACATACTGATATACACCTGAACATCAGCGGGAGAGGACTCTTTAAAGTAGAGACACTACATACTGATATACACCTGAACATCAGCAGAAGAGGACTCTTTAAAGTAGAGACACTACATACTGATATACACCTGAACATCAGCAGAAGAGGACTCTTTAAAGTAGAGACACTACATACTGATATACACCTGAACATCAGCAGGAGAGGACTCTTTAAAGTAGAGACACTACATACTGATATACACCTGAACATCAGCAGAAGAGGACTCTTTAAAGTAGAGACACTACATACTGATATACACCTGAACATCAGCAGGAGAGGACTCTTTAAAGTAGAGACACTACATACTGATATACACCTGAACATCAGCAGAAGAGGACTCTTTAAAGTAGAGACACTACATACTGATATACACCTGAACATCAGCAGAAGAGGACTCTTTAAAGTAGAGACACTACATACTGATATACACCTGAACATCAGCAGAAGAGGACTCTTTAAAGTAGAGACACTACATACTGATATACACCTGAACATCAGCAGGAGAGGACTCTTTAAAGTAGAGACACTACATACTGATATACACCTGAACATCAGCAGAAGAGGACTCTTTAAAGTAGAGACACTACATACTGATATACACCTGAACATCAGCAGGAGAGGACTCTTTAAAGTAGAGACACTACATACTGATATACACCTGAACATCAGCAGAAGAGGACTCTTTAAAGTAGAGACACTACATACTGATATACACCTGAACATCAGCAGGAGAGGACTCTTTAAAGTAGAGACACTACATACTGATATACACCTGAACATCAGCAGGAGAGGACTCTTTAAAGTAGAGACCCTACATACTGATATACACCTGAACATCAGCAGGAGAGGACTCTTTAAAGTAGAGACACTACATACTGATATACACCTGAACATCAGCAGGAGAGGACTCTTTAAAGTAGAGACACTAGCATACTGATATACACCTGAACATCAGCAGGAGAGGACTCTTTAAAGTAGAGACACTACATACTGATATACACCTGAACATCAGCAGGAGAGGACTCTTTAAAGTAGAGACACTACATACTGATATACACCTGAACATCAGCAGGAGAGGACTCTTTAAAGTAGAGACACTACATACTGATATACACCTGAACATCAGCAGGAGAGGACTCTTTAAAGTAGAGACACTACATACTGATATACACCTGAACATCAGCAGGAGAGGACTCTTTAAAGTAGAGACACTACATACTGATATACACCTGAACATCAGCAGGAGAGGACTCTTTAAAGTAGAGACACTACATACTGATATACACCTGAACATCAGCAGGAGAGGACTCTTTAAAGTAGAGACACTACATACTGATATACACCTGAACATCAGCAGGAGAGGACTCTTTAAAGTAGAGACACTAGCATACTGATATACACCTGAACATCAGCAGGAGAGGACTCTTTAAAGTAGAGACACTACATACTGATATACACCTGAACATCAGCAGGAGAGGACTCTTTAAAGTAGAGACACTACATACTGATATACACCTGAACATCAGCAGGAGAGGACTCTTTAAAGTAGAGACACTACATACTGATATACACCTGAACATCAGCAGAAGAGGACTCTTTAAAGTAGAGACACTACATACTGATATACACCTGAACATCAGCAGGAGAGGACTCTTTAAAGTAGAGACACTAGATACTGATATACACCTGAACATCAGCAGGAGAGGACTCTTTAAAGTAGAGACACTACATACTGATATACACCTGAACATCAGCAGGAGAGGACTCTTTAAAGTAGAGACACTACATACTGATATACACCTGAACATCAGCAGGAGAGGACTCTTTAAAGTAGAGACACTACATACTGATATACACCTGAACATCAGCAGGAGAGGACTCTTTAAAGTAGAGACACTACATACTGATATACACCTGAACATCAGCATGAGAGGACTCTTTAAAGTAGAGACACTACATACTGATATACACCTGAACATCAGCAGAAGAGGACTCTTTAAAGTAGAGACACTACATACTGATATACACCTGAACATCAGCAGGAGAGGACTCTTTAAAGTAGAGACACTACATACTGATATACACCTGAACATCAGCAGGAGAGGACTCTTTAAAGTAGAGACACTACATACTGATATACACCTGAACATCAGCAGAAGAGGACTCTTTAAAGTAGAGACACTACATACTGATATACACCTGAATATCAGCAGGAGAGGACTCTTTAAAGTAGAGACACTAGATACTGATATACACCTGAACATCAGCAGGAGAGGACTCTTTAAAGTAGAGACACTACATACTGATATACACCTGAACATCAGCAGGAGAGGACTATTTAAAGTAGAGACACTACATACTGATATACACCTGAACATCAGCAGGAGAGGACTCTTTAAAGTAGAGACACTACATACTGATATACACCTGAACATCAGCAGGAGAGGACTCTTTAAAGTAGAGACACTACATACTGATATACACCTGAACATCAGCAGGAGAGGACTCTTTAAAGTAGAGACCCTACATACTGATATACACCTGAACATCAGCAGGAGAGGACTCTTTAAAGTAGAGACACTACATACTGATATACACCTGAACATCAGCAGGAGAGGACTCTTTAAAGTAGAGACACTAGATACTGATATACACCTGAACATCAGCAGGAGAGGACTCTTTAAAGTAGAGACACTACATACTGATATACACCTGAACATCAGCAGGAGAGGACTCTTTAAAGTAGAGACACTACATACTGATATACACCTGAACATCAGCAGGAGAGGACTCTTTAAAGTAGAGACACTACATACTGATATACACCTGAACATCAGCAGGAGAGGACTCTTTAAAGTAGAGACACTACATACTGATATACACCTGAACATCAGCAGGAGAGGACTCTTTAAAGTAGAGACACTACATACTGATATACACCTGAACCTCAGCAGGAGAGGACTCTTTAAAGTAGAGACCCTACATACTGATATACACCTGAACATCAGCAGGAGAGGACTCTTTAAAGTAGAGACACTACATACTGATATACACCTGAACATCAGCAGGAGAGGACTCTTTAAAGTAGAGACACTAGATACTGATATACACCTGAACATCAGCAGGAGAGGACTCTTTAAAGTAGAGACACTACATACTGATATACACCTGAACATCAGCAGGAGAGGACTCTTTAAAGTAGAGACACTACATACTGATATACACCTGAACATCAGCAGGAGAGGACTCTTTAAAGTAGAGACACTACATACTGATATACACCTGAACATCAGCAGAAGAGGACTCTTTAAAGTAGAGACATTACATACTGATATACACCTGAACATCAGCAGGAGAGGACTCTTTAATGTAGAGACACTAGATACTGATATACACCTGAACATCAGCAGGAGAGGACTCTTTAAAGTAGAGACACTACATACTGATATAAACCTGAACATCAGCAGGAGAGGACTCTTTAAAGTAGAGACACTACATACTGATATACACCTGAACATCAGCAGGAGAGGACTCTTTAAAGTAGAGACACTACATACTGATATACACCTGAACATCAGCAGGAGAGGACTCTTTAAAGTAGAGACACTACATACTGATATACACCTGAACATCAGCATGAGAGGACTCTTTAAAGTAGAGACACTACATACTGATATACACCTGAACATCAGCAGAAGAGGACTCTTTAAAGTAGAGACACTACATACTGATATACACCTGAACATCAGCAGGAGAGGACTCTTTAAAGTAGAGACACTACATACTGATATACACCTGAACATCAGCAGGAGAGGACTCTTTAAAGTAGAGACACTACATACTGATATACACCTGAACATCAGCAGAAGAGGACTCTTTAAAGTAGAGACACTACATACTGATATACACCTGAATATCAGCAGGAGAGGACTCTTTAAAGTAGAGACACTAGATACTGATATACACCTGAACATCAGCAGGAGAGGACTCTTTAAAGTAGAGACACTACATACTGATATACACCTGAACATCAGCAGGAGAGGACTCTTTAAAGTAGAGACACTACATACTGATATACACCTGAACATCAGCAGGAGAGGACTCTTTAAAGTAGAGACACTACATACTGATATACACCTGAACATCAGCAGGAGAGGACTCTTTAAAGTAGAGACACTACATACTGATAAACACCTGAACATCAGCAGGAGAGGACTCTTTAAAGTAGAGACACTACATACTGATATACACCTGAACATGTTATTTTCGAGTCTAAGCACAACATCCTCTCTTGGCCCTGTCTTGTAGAAATCCAGTCAAATGTATTCTTTAGTCCTTCCTAAAAACACAGACCTCTGCCAGTGTTTTGTATTAAATGCTGAATCCCCACACAGTACAGATGATTAATTAATTATATAATTATTGAGGTACAAAATCTTTCTGTATAATGGTTTATGCTAAAATACCATCCAAATCCTTTAAGAGGTACATCTTGTGTATTCTTTGTATGTAGTAAACACTAGTTAAATTACAGATTAAGTATTCACGGCAGTCTGTGTTTCCTGAAGTGTTGAACTGTCATTAGGTCCTTGCTTTATGCACTGCTTCTTAAAGATACATCTGGAAACACTTCGTAAATCACAAATTAATGTTATGTTTTTAGGATGTTTGGTTGCTTGTCCAAAATACGTTAATTCTGCCTATCGTGGAAAGTCAATCTCTCCTTCAAAGTGCGATTGTGGCTGCGAGGGAGTGTGGTCGTCTTTCAATAAGAAGGTTGTTGGTTCGATCCCAGCCCATTAAGTCAACATGTCAATGTATCCTTGCGCAAGATTCTCACATACTTATGTATATATAATAACTTACTTTATATGTTGTTATTGTTCATTTGTAAATTCAACATGTATATGTTCTACTCTCTTGTTTATTTATTTTAATTGTTATTGTACAATGCCATGTCTTTATGCTGCTGCGACACAACAATGTCCCAAATTGGCATCAATAAAGTACTATCTTATCTTATCTTAAGATACTGAACCCGGAGTTGCTCCCGATTGCCAACGGTGTGTGAATGTGTATAAATGTTAGCTTCCTATAGAAAGTGGCACTGCTCTGCAGGAATCAGGTGTGAATGGGTTAATGATGCTTTGAGGGGTCAACAAGACTGGATAAAGCGCGATATAAGTACAGTCCATTTACCATTTATCATGAGAACTGACAAGGCTTCTCGGACTATGTGGTAAAAACATAATTCTCAGTGAATGTAGATGTTGTTATAATACATCAAATAAGTTAAAGTAGCTTGCAGCTAGTGAAGCCCTTTGCTATGACTGTTGCACAGAGTTCCAGTAAGCCGTCTCTGGAGCAGCTGAAGGGTGAATGCAGTTAACTTTTGTCCCTGTGCTGTGCTGAAGACACATCCCAATGTTAAAGCAGTTAAATGCTCCTTCCAGGCAGACTAACCTGCTTCTAATTCCAGGACCAGAAGCTCCATGGAAAATTCCTCTTCCCTGCAATGGCTGCTTTCTCTGGTGATTTGTGGATTTCATGCCAGTCCTTACACAGAATGTTCGTCCAGCAAAAGGTTGTCAATCTGCATTATTGATACGCGCCTCCGGAGTATTACATCTTATTTTACAGAAGGACTGCTTTCCCTTCCTTAAACACCACAGCGTACACGCATTGCACTTTAATGATAATCACAGCGCTGGCTTGTCTTGTGGAGATAACAGGGCTTTAAATGATCTCATTTCAGCGCCGACTTAGAAACTGCTCAAGTGTTGACATCTTTAATAATGAAATACCTATGCATTTGTGCGGCACAGAGTTTCTGCACAGCCATTACAGCAGCACACACACACGGGGGTTCATTAGGAGCATATTGTATTGAGGTGTTTTTTCAAAAAGCAATTCTCTGTCTTCTTCTTCGATCCATTCCTATAACATGTGAGGGCAAAAAGCCCCCAGAGACGCAGCAGGACTCCAGAGACACAATCAATTTTTTATCAGCCTGTCCAGACCCAGGGTTCATGAAAGAAGAATAAATAGGGCTATTACAACCTTATGGCTTTGCTCTTAAACTACAACAAATAGAGCCGGCAATAAAAAGAGAGGAATTGAGAAGTTGCTGGAAAGCTTTACTTTACTGTTTCTGGAAGGGCGCAGGGCGTTGATAAAACACCGTCTGGTTTTCTGCCTGTCAAACCTTCTCCATATAACACTTAAACACAGTGCTCTGAAGTACCTAAGTACATTTACTCATGTACAACTTTGAGGTACTTGTACTTTACTTGAGTATTTCCATTTTTGGCTACTTTGTGCTTCTACTCCACTACAGTTCAGAGGTACATGGTGTACTTCTACTCCACTACATGTATTTAATACCTTTAGTTACTTCACAGATGTGGATGAATGATGTGAAATCTAACCAAGTGTTAAATCAGACTTTAGTTCCACCTGGAGTAAATCCACCAGCTACCCTGCAGTCTACAAAGTCATTCAAACTAGCTGCACCTTCACCAGCTTTGAGAACACTTTAATGATCAATCATTATAAAACATATCATATATATTATTCTGAAATGGACCAATCTGCACAACGACTACTTTTACTGTCTTTCACTATATTTTGATGAGAATACTTTTCTACTTTCACTTGAGGAACATTTTGAATGCAGGACTTTTACTGTGACAGAGTATTCCTACACTGGTACTTCTACTTTTACTCAAGTACACGATCTGAGTACTTCTACTTTTACTAAGTACAAGATCTGAGTACTTCTACTTTCACTGAAGAACAAGATCTGAGTACTTCTACTTTTACTCAAGTACAATATCTGAGTACTTCTACTTTTACTCAAGTACAAGATCTGAGTACTTCTACTTTTACTCAAGTACAATATCTGAGTACTTCTACTTTTACTCAAGTACAAGATCTGAGTACTTCTACTTTTACTCAAGTACAAGATCTGAGTACTTCTACTTTTACTCAAGTACAAGATCTGAGTACTTCTACTTTTACTCAAGAACAAGATCTGAGTACTTCTACTTTTACTCAAGTACAAGATCTGAGTAATTCTACTTTTACTCAAGCACAAGATCTGAGTACTTCTACTTTTACTCAAGTACAAGATCTGAGTACTTCTACTTTTACTCAAGTACAAGATCTGAGTACTTCTACTTTTACTCAAGTACAAGATCTGAGTACTTCTACTTTTACTCAAGCACAAGATCTGAGTACTTCTACTTTTACTCAAGTACAAGATCTGAGTACTTCTACTTTTACTCAAGTACAAGATCTGGGTACTTCTACTTTTACTCAAGAACAAGATCTGAGTACTTCTACCTTTACTCAAGAACAAGATCTGGGAACTTCTACTTCTACTCAAGTACAAGATCTGAGTACTTCTACTTTTATTCAAGAACAAGATCTGTGTACTTCTTCCACCTATTCTTTAACAGGTTGGACTGCTCTTGTGCTTCTGGCTTTATTTCCTCATGTCATATTACTCTCACCATCGCACATTTGCTTTGTCTGTCTACTAACAAAGAACTGCTAACAGAGCACTTATATACTAATAAAGGACTGGCTTATCTAAATCCAGTTGAGTAGCACTTGAAATGTTTTAGCTCTATGAAAACTGATGTACTTATATGATTCTGTTTTCTTCAAGGTTGTATCTTGTTGGTCGAACGCACTTATTGTAAGTCGCTTTGGATAAAAGCGTCAGCTAAATGTAATGTAATGTAATGTCTGTGTGTGAGCTTGTGCAGCTAACGTGAACAAAAGCCATTAGAGTGGATGTTGCCGGATCGATACAACATTTCTGGTGCTGACCTCTCGCTGCTGATGGAGTCTAAACATTTTCCTCTCAGTCTTCGTCTTCGTCTCTCTTTGTCACAACGCCTCATCTCTCCAGGTTAGCACGATGACCTGCTGTACGACTAGCATGACGCAACGTATATAAACGGTGCTTTCTACTCGAGGGGGGGTTTGTACAAGTAATGTTTTGTTACTAAGGATGTGACTTCATATCGTGTTACCTTGTTTTGTGATTCAGAAATTGAATGATGCATATCTGGAGCAGTAAAAAAGTTTTTTCAACATGAACTAAATCGTATCAGTTTGCATGCAGCGCTGCAGAGGAGGAGGAGAAAGCAGACAGATTTTCAGACTTACATACTGCGGTTTATCTTTATATCCTGCAGACTCTACCCTTTCTTCTTCTTCAGTGTATGTACATAAAGAGTCCTTTTAACTCGTGTAAATTCAGTGGAAACATCTTCCCCTGAATACATCACCCTGAGTCAATATGAATCTATCTGTCTCTCTATGGCCTTTGTCTTCATTAGTCCTGCCTCTAAAGATCCTTTTTGCTTCATAACATGGAGCTGAAAATTGAAAATTCAATACAGAGCCTTTGGAAATGTCATATTTGGAACAATGCTCTTTGGAATATATTTGTCCTGTGCAAAAGTATACTTATTTGAGAATGTTAAGCATCGAATAATAACTGACAGAAGTCACGGTGGCACCATTGGTTTCAAAGCCTTGAGTTTGGCATTTAATATATATTAATAATATGTCTTTTTGTGACAGGAGAGGCGGAATAGTACAACTAAGTGCTGATTAAAACATTTTTAGGCAAACACAACCTTCAAATTAACACACAGGGAAAAGGTTATGGTTATGGCTAAAAACCAAACCGGACTACACTAAATCACAACTCTGCTTTATCGTCTAGATTTCAACAATAATCTACAAATCTACTTTTAAATACGACATTACCCTAGCATTTAAAACCATAAACCCATCAGGTAATTGTTTACAGAGGTAATAAATCAAGTGAAAAATAGAAACATTTTCTCATAGACTTCTCGACCACAGCAACAGGATTAGTCGAGGCTAATCCTGTTGCTGTGGTCGTGTGTCCAGGGGGGTATACTACGAAGCAGGATTTTCGCTTAGCGGCTAACTTCAGGGAAAACTCCGGCTTTCCGGTCCTACGAAGCTGGTTCTCTTTTTAGCGGGCTAGATCTCCATGGTAACTTATGCTGAATGGCTAACCTGGTCGGGACCAGGTTAGGTTGCAGGCTAAGAGCTCAACTCAGTGAAAGCACTGCCTGCTGACCAATCAGAGCTCAGTGTGCGGAGTTTAAAGCGATCAAGTCATATTACCGGAGAAAGGAAATACAGAAAAGCTGCTGTTGCAGGAAAGACGGCCGTCAAAAATCACTGACTGTGTGAACGTGAACATTAATAGAATATCACCTCCCATCTTCAGAGCAATCTGACTATTATAACATTAGCGTTAAGAAAGCTTACTTAAATATCTGCCACAACATAAGTAACCTGATCAAAGTAACATTAAATACAGTCCGCGGCATATCACATCATAATGTATCATATATCTCCTTATCTGAGTCAGCTGAGCCGTATCTGGACGTGCAACACTCACTGTGTCATATACTGTATGCAGAAGTATTATTTTAAGCAACACATTAAGTTGACGAAACACTCGAGACAAATGTAATTAAAGTCAGATCGTGTCTTAGACGGGGCAGTGATATCATAAACCTGTTAATGTACGCATTCAAACACTTGTTCTGTTACCAGCTGTATTCACCTTGCAGGTGCAGCAAGGTGAGATCCTGGATCAAGTGTTTAAGTCATGGATGTTTAAAGTTTAACTTCTTCATATGTCTAATATTATAGTTGACTTTTCATTCAGGAAGTATGACGCTGCGCTGTCAGTACGCTTCTCCATGTTTGTGATTGGTCGAATGCTCCAGATACCACCCCTTTTATGTGAACGCGCACCTAACTAGATAGGACACGGCTGGCTTGAGCGATCCACTTGATAACCCGCGTCGTTGTACCGTTTAGCGAGAGCGCGTATGTTTTGGATTAGGCCAACCGGCTAACTCAAACATATCCAGGTTAGGTTGAAGCAGCTTCGTAGTACAGGCCTCTGGACCCTCTATACTGAGTCCTGGATCCTGAGTCCTGGATCCTCTATCCTGAGTCCTGATCTGAGTCCTGGACTTCGAGTCGTGGCTGAACCAGTCTCTGCGGTCCTGCCTGACTCTCATCATACTACTTCCCTGATGGCTCCCACAGGATTGCTGACATCCTCGTGGATTCATCTTCTTATTACAGACACATGCATTTCCAAACATTTGGACTACCTATGTTCTAAATGTATTATCTTTTCATTTTACACACGGCATCTATTGCACGTCTGTCCGTCCTGGGAGAGGGATCCCTCCTCTGTTGCTCTCCCTGAGGTTTCTCCCATGTTCCCTTTAAACTGTGGGTTTTCTCCGGAAGTTTTTCCTTGTACGATGTGAGGGTCTAAGGACAGAGGGTCTAAGGACAGAGGGTCTAAGGACAGAGGGTGTCGTATTGTCATACTGATATTCTGTCCAAACTGTGAAGTCCACTGAGACAAATGTAACATTTGTGATATTGGGCTATATAAATAAACATTGATTGATTGATTGATTGACTTCTATTAAATCTGACATCCAGACTCTTCTGATCCGGTTGATATAAAACCATGACCTTTTGTTCAGTATTATAGAGATTAGGAGTATACCAGAAAATCTCTTCTTATTCACAAAGTTTATTTAAGTTCAAACTTTCTTAAGTATGTGATCAGACGCAAACACACCACTCTACACACTACTAATCACGTATCAGACTCAGCTCTCACTGTGATCACTGATTTCAATCACTATGGCAGACACTCTAATCAAGCCTTTTCCTGATATACCTTTTTCAAAATGAGACAAAGACGTCACCTATTAGAATTGTATACCACCTGTTCCTTCCTTCTTCTATAAATATACAGTATAATTATGTTGAACAACCGTATAGTTGAACGTTTTGAAGATCTTCCAACAAAAACGGTTTCAAAACTGGACAAAAGTGAAACCTGTATTATCTGTTTTCAGTCATCCTTTCATATTTAGGGGTCACAGGGTTGGCTAAGTTTGCCGGTCCATCGTCAGGCGGCTTCACATTGCAAAACTGTTAAATATTCATGAATACACTTGAGAATCATAAAACCCACGTTACTCCAAAGCTCCCCAGAGGCAACAAACAAAATGTGTGTTTTGTTCAATATTGCAAGCCACATTTTGTGGTATCCACAATTTAACGCCGGCTTTTTTTATTCAAATTAATAATCATACTGTAAGCAAGCCGGATGTAGCGCTCACTAATTCACCAGAAAACACAAGTCTGTCAGTGCACTGCAAATATTTAAAAACTTGCCAAGTATATTTGTCTAATTTGTAGTCAGAATATGTCTTTACACTTAAAAACCTAATAACTTAAGTCTACTTTAAAGGTCACCCATCATGCTTTTTTAGGCAATAGCATAGGTCTCAGATCTATAAAAATATATAAAAAACATGTCTATGAAGTGTTTTGCTCAAAATACCAAACAGATCACCCATTCTAGCCATGCCTCATATCCCTCTATTTCACTTCCTGTTTCAAAAGTGCTGATTTGGGGTAGAAAGCTTTTAGAAAAAAGGAGGGGTCTGAGCTCATGCGGGACCCGGCAGCTACTGTCTAAACTAAATGCTGCCGTGATGAAACGCCATATCATGGATTATCAAGGATTCTCTCTGAAACAGTCTGGAGCTCAAAGGCTTTCTCTCTTGCTGGTTATACCACAAGGTGAGTTCCTTTTTACTTCCTGCTTCTTCACACACATGCTCTCCAGTACAGGTTAGCTCTGAGTGTTAGCATGCTAATGTAAACACCGACCATATTACGTCCAAAACAGTCGGGCATTGTTTCTGATAGCAACGTTTCTGATAGGGCCGTGGGTCCACATTTCAGATATTACGTCATATCGGACGCAAATCTGGATCAGCTCCGTTTTTAGAGATTTGGGTACGGAGGAAAAGAGAGAGGGTTTTTATTTTCTGACGCTGCGTGAGTTCCCTGACACACCGGGGACACATGTTGATGTATAAAAGACATCAAAAAGTACATTTTGAATGATAGGTCCCCTTTAAGTCAAAGTCTCTTAAAAACATCTTATTTTATAGGAAACTCACCAACTAACATCAGAAAACAGAAAACGTTTTAGCATTCCTGTCTTTTTTTGTAACAATTTCCCTAATTCTGGTCAAATATAGTTCAACATAAGTTTTCCCAGCTAAATACAAGATCTAATTTATCTAAATATCCCATCTTTACTTCAAGAAATCTTACCAAGCCATTTTGTACTTGTTCTATTGGCAGATTTGTTCACTTATTAAATGAGAAAACACGGTATTTTTATTATATAATTACTTGTTTTTGAGGCATGTGTTTCTATGCAACACTATCCTATTTTGAAATAAGGGGCTCTACTTCACTCAAAGCCATTTCAAAATCACAATCAAAGTAATTAGGAGCCACAGAAATGCATTCAACAAGAGCGGGATGTCCCAAGGGAGCAATACTCAGAGGTGTGGAGAGGGAGGGGCTATTATAACTCCACAGGTTTTGATTCAGCTTATAAAATGTGTTTGTTTTTAAGGGGAGGAACCGTTGTGTATTCTCACGTATGCAAGGATCACATTAAATCATATACAGCGAGACAACACATTCTGCATTAAGCTATGACCAGAGATGGGGTCGTTACTAAAAAAGTAATATATTACATATTACTTTTTAAAAAAGTAATGTATTACACTACTTCGTTACTCTCTACATAAAGTAACTCGTTACTTTACTCGCAGGGCCGGCCCGCCCCTCCCTACAGGCAAATCACGCAGACTGCTAAAGTTTCAAATGTTCTCTTTAGTTCAGTTTCCATTGTCGCATAAGACTGATCCAGATAGCTCCTGAATGTTCTCCTATCTGACCGTGGCTGTCCTCTGTCTCCTGCTATCTGTATTGTGCGCAGTATATCTCTGAACGATGGTGATTCCACTGTGCAAGTGGGCAACATTTCCTCTACTATGAAGGATGCTACAAGCCTGTCCATCTCTGCTTTGGTTACCGGTCCTCCAAATTCTAATTGTTGCTGCTTCGGAGTTGGTGGCGGCGCACTCACAACATCCTCACTCTGGGTTCGGGGGTCCTTAGCTATTAGCTTCACCTTAGCATGTGTTCTTTGCAGGTGCTTGTTGAGGTTTGACGTGGTGTTTACAGCAGTGGATAACAGCTTCTGGCCTGGACACAGTTTGCACCTCACCGTCACATTCCTGTCTATTCTTCGGACAAACTCAAAATAATGGGCATACCTCCACCCCTCGAAAGTTATCGCTGACTCAGCCATGTTTATGCAGCACTGCACGTGGAGATGTGGACGCGCAAGTCGTGCAGATTACGTACATTGAAGATTATGTCACCTGATATATAAGAAGTGTGTTAAATTTGAATGGACAAAGTACATTTGTTCCTCTTAATTATAGAGAGGTTTTTTATATATTCCTGAAACAATGTCCCCTTTTTAAGTAAAAGTAGATTAGCGCAATAGTCTTTTCTTCCACTTGACTTGTTAATAAACAGAAGGTGGTTTTTTGGCTATTTGTGAGTAGGTAATGGTGCAGTACAGCCTGTGATTTCTGCCTTGAGTAAAAAGATTACCCGTGGATGAGTATTTTTCAGAAAGTCAGTAGAAGAGTCATGGGAGTCTCTTTGCTAATTATCAATGGTCTTTGCAAATTAACAGCAGATGTACCCATGTTAATTGAATTGGTGAGAGGTCAGAGGAACTCCAAGAGAGGGGCTTCCTCAGACCTAATACAATTAAAGTCTTGTTGATTAGTGGTTCATATCCAGCATGTATTAGCTAAGAAACGATAAAAATGTTGGTGCGTAAGCTGCATAGGGGAAAATGTATGTGCGCTCCTGTGCAGACGTTAGTTAATTGGATAATTCATATCCTGCAAGACTCCTAGAGAGGCCATGGGATAATGGTCGTTCTGAATTTATCAATACATGTATTCCTGTTAAGTTAAAGGTGACATGTCATGCTTTTCCGGTTATTACCCGTCCCCTTGTGTGTTATGAAGGTTTTTATGCATGTAAATGGTGTGCAGAGTCAAAACCCTCAAAGTACACCATGTAGCGAGTAAAACTCTAAAACAGAAAATACCTCCCCAAAAGGCCTCGTTGGAGATACGTCACTGTCCATTTGATTCTTCCGGGTACATCATGATGTCATGTCGTCCCCGGAACGAAATGGACCAATCCGTGGAACCGTTACGTTACGTCCGCGGAGCCGTTATGTTAAGCCCCCGCTGATTGGTGCAAATTGACCAATCCACGGACTTCCTCACACACTCAGTGCAGGCAGCTCTGCTGATTTCTCCTCCCTTGCTGCAGGCTGATAACAGACAGTTGGGATCGCGGCGAAATTCTCTCTGCAGACCCATTCTCACAGCGTTTATCAACCTTTTTCTTACTCAATATCAAGCCACACTTATTGTTTTTACTTCGGCTGTGACTTTGTGTGTGTTCAGGTTGAGTTTGGCTGTGTTTCGCTGTGTATCGCTAAACAAGGAAATCACACCTCCACGGAGCTCAGTGCGATTCACAACGTCCCGACTGGTCCCGACCAATCGGAGCACACTGGGCTCACAGGGAGGGGGGGGCAAGAGCTGCAACGAGCCGTTTAGTGGAGAGAGTGAATACTGCTGAATACACATACTTTACAGAGATGCTGTATGCGAAACCAATGTGAGTTTGGAAAATTGCACAGTTTAAATCTATTCTAGTAGACCTCAACAATGGAATTATGATCAGTGGAAATGGCCATGACATGGGACCTTTAAGCTGACTTCGAGGTTAGAGGAAGTTCAGAGGATGTCGTGCGTGCTAAATTGCCACAACATTTTGGAGTAATTGGCTTAAATATATGTGTGTGCTTAATTACTCTGTATGAAGTAGGAGCAGTTTTGCATGGCAGGAAACATCCTTATTTAGACACACACACACACACACTGTAAGGAGAGGGAGCGAATCAGACAGAGTCAACGGCTGCTGACTCACTGTCTTGGGTCCGCCCAGAAGTGAAACTGGCCAATGGAAAACTGCCAACTCACTGGCTAGCTCGCCCAGAAGTGAAATTGCCAATAACAAATAGCTAGGGAGGAGGAACCAACACAACTCCTCCCCGCTTGTGTGTATAAATATTATGATATTCTCATGCTCGGCGCTGTCTTCTGACTGACTGTCGTGGTATGTATATCACACGGCAGTAGAATTAAGCCCGGAGCGCTCTGTATTTGTATTGTTGATTACCATTAAAGCAGATTATTGTTTAACCCTTTATCTGGCGCTTTGAATTCCTTCTTTTATAAATCTGACTAGCTCATCAAAGGACACGCGGAGCCGAGGTGGGTTTCAGACCACTCCATGCTCCAACAACATATAAACCTGCGGCGGAAACCCCTCTTGTCTGTCAGTGTGATTATGACTGACTTTAGTAAGTAACGAAGTAACGCGTGTCGAGGCAATGTTAGTAACTGTAGTGTGATTACTGAATAATAAAAGTAACGCGTTACACTACTCCGTCACCGACAAAATTAATATTATTACAGTAACGCGTTACTTTAAGCAGAGGGGTGGAGTTGACACAATTACAAAAATATGCTCATGATGAAATGAATAATAAATGGATTGCTAATCAGCAGGAAATCTCATGTTCATTTACATTAAAAAGAGAGCAGAGCTTTACATTATGCATGACGTACAGTAGAAGCAACACACACAGACAGGAAACTGTGATAATGAGGGGGTGACTGTACTGACAAAGAGTGTGTGTGTGTGTGTGTGTGTGTGTGTGTGTGTGTGTGTGTGTGTGTGTGTGTGTGTGTGTGTGTGTGTGTGTGTGTGTGTGTGTGTGTGTGTGAGTGTGAGTGTGTGTGAGTGTGTGTGTCTCTCCCACAGTTCAGTGTGCCTGTGAAACATCAACACATTTCCACACACAAAAGAAAAAGTGAAGCACGAGGAGGAAGAGTTGCAACGTGATGCACAGCGACCTCCTTAGCACTGAGTAGATGTGTGTGTACATGATGTGTGTGTAGTGTGTGTGTATGTATGTGTGTCTGTGATGATGCACATGCAAGGCAGTCAAACTGTCAGCAGATGTGTTTATGTTTACTGTAATATGCATAAATAAACACAAATTGATGGAGAAACAGCTTCCACTGCCACTCTCTCTCTCTCATGCACACGCACACACAAACACACACACACTGCCACTCTCTCTCTCACACACACACACACACACACACACACACACACACACACACACACACACACACACACACACACACACACACACACACACACACACACACACACACACACACACACACACACACTGTCACTCTCTCTCTCTCACACACACACACATGCACACACACACTGCCACTCTCTCTCTCTCTCTCTCACACACACACACACACACACACACACACACACACACACACACACACACACACACACACACACACACACACACACACACACACACACACACACACACACACTGCCACTCTCTCTCACACACACACACACACACACACACACACACACACACACACACACACACACACACACACACACACACACACACACACACACACACACACACACACACACACACACACATACACACACACACACACACACACACACACACACACTTCTTTCAAGTGTTCTCTGTGCTCCTCTGCGCCGGCACAGTCAGCAGAGATAAAGGTATTGAGACAGCCTTTGTAGCGTTTGCATGCAGAATGGATTCGGTGTCAGAGGGTGACAACGAGGTGAAAGCTGGAGCTGTCAGATTCCTCTGCCTGGATTTGTCTGCATCATCGTCTATGTTCATATTGGTCGTTCCAAAACGCTGATGCTGGCAAGATAGACGCTGAGTCATTGTCTGAGCGCCTAATAAGCGCCTCTACCTACTCAGCAGTGGTGTATCAGCGACAGTAACGGGTGTTTTCTGACCTTGAATGACTGAGCTCTGGTTTAGTTTAAATCCAGGTTGTGGGAGAGAAAAACCCTCTGGAGGGAACACAGGGACTTTAAGCTTTGCAGACCATTAACATGCACTAAAACATACAGTATAACACACTAAAGGAAAGGGAAAAAAAACAAAATCATAATAGGGCCTCTTTCAAAAGAATTGTTCCAGTACGTAATGCAGGTGGTTTCTCTTATAGTGTCTTTCTCTCACACCTGTGATGATACTAGTGTTCATTTTGTCAGCAAATTTTTTATTTAGTCTTACGGCCCGTCCACACTACAGCTTCGACAGCTTTCCAACGCTTCTGCCCATTCACTTTGAATGGGGTGACGTCACTTTTCGCCGAACTGCATTGTGGGAAGCAGAGCGGAGCTTTCCTGGCGTTTCAGGCTGCAAAAGTTGAGCAATGTTCAACTTTGAATCTTCTGAAGCTTTCGGTGGAAGTGTCAGCCAATCAAATCATATGCCAGTACAAGCTCTAGCCAATCAAACCGCTGCTTGTGTGTCAGGGGCGGGAGATTCATGTGATTGGTTGTTGGTCGAGCTTCAGACACGCCCAGCTCCAAGCTTTTTTTGAAGCTGTAGTGTGGACGGGCCGTTAGTCCTGTCTCAAATGTCCTTGTTAGTTTTAGTCATATTTATCAAGTTTTAGTCAACTAAAAGTCTGAGCATTTTAGTCTTATTTTAGTCAAAGAAAACAAACTATTTTAGCCTACTTTTTCTCAATGAAACGGTTTGACATGTTAGTCTTTTCTAGTCATCAGATTATATTAAACATTTCAGTCAAACTAGTCCAGCCAAAAACAATAATGTGTCATTTTATCTCTCATCAACATAAACATATTTCATCATAGTTTTAGTACACAAAATGGACACTAGTTGTTACATATGGCTTTTATCTGTCTGCTGATGAAAGTGAGGACAGACACTCTGGCCTTGTCTCGTCTGTCTTAATCAATTGGTTTTAAATCAGCATTAGCCCACAGGAGAAAAGCGAGACCCTGCACTGGAGGGTCTCGCTGTTGTCTCCCACTGATGCTGGACAGGAAGAATCAATACTAGCGATCGTTGAAGCCAGCGTGTCTAAAACTCAGATGAATAAAATACATAACAAACAGGGTTTCAGACAGAGTGCAGCCCAGCATTTAAAAACTATTCATATGTAGATCTCTCAAACTGTCACAAATGGATTAAAAGCGCCCGGATTCAGAATGAGAAGAGCAATCTTTTCCCCCTAAAGTGCACCACTCACACTTATGTAAAAGGGAATGGCTCTCAGATGCATTTTGTGTTCCCAGTGACACAGGAAGTGAAACATAAAGCCATCTCACGAGTGCTGTCAACACACTGTAGCTCTACTGTGTATTATGATCTGCCTCTGCTGCAAACTAAGGGAAAGAAGTAAGGAGATTGATGCTGAGAGAAGCTAGCCTCGACCTTTACATTCCTGCGTGGCACTGTACTAACAACAACATCGAGGTCAAATCGTCCATAGTTATTTTGCTGTGAGATGGCCGATGGGCGATGGCGTTGCGAATGGATGTCGTTTCTTATGTAATGTATGCTTCGTTTTCTCCTAAGTGCCTCTAGCGCTGCTGCAGACGAAGAAGCACATAGCCTATAAGAGCTGGGCTGCAGTCACGAAACAGCAAATAAAATAAACAACAAATAAAATATACAATCCGACATGGAATCATCCACAGTTTGATCTGAGGTTGATCGTACATTTTTCATAAGAAAAAGATAAATATCAGACTGTGGGACGTTAGAGAGACGGAGAAACATGTGTACTGTAAGCAGCCAGAGGTCATTAACCCCTCTCCACTATGCATATATAAAAACACACACAAATAAATTGGATATTCACAGAAATATAATCCCTTATTCAATCCCACAATCCCTCTCTCCTTCTATGGAGCTCCTTCACCTCTCGGCTCGTAAATAAAACAGGGTGAGATTGCATCGCCTGCAGCGATAAGGGATGCTGAACCCAGTCTGTGTGTGTGTGTGTGTGTGTATGTGTGTGTGTTTGGCGTGGGTGGAAAGGTGCTTTAAAGGGGCCACATTCTGTTTTCAAACTAGCTGATGTGAACTTAGGTCCCGGCCACACGAGGACGAAAACGGTCGTTTGCGTTACTGTTTAGTGTCATATAGACCGTTCGGCCACACGAGGACGACCGAATACGGCACTAAACGACTGCGGTAACGATAACGGGTCCCAAGGTGGATAGAACGGCATACGCAACGCTCTGGGGGGTCCAACGGCTCCGTGTGTACGCCCTATACGATAATTTTCTGATAATGATGAGGCAATAGCCCCGCCTCTCCCCACCTCTGCTGCTCACCCCCGCGTCAAAGTAAACTGCACACTGAATTCAGATTATTTATCTTTCTCTCGATATGGACATAAACGCGAGTGAAGTCTAATCTGACAGGACGGAGACACCTCTCAAACTACCTAAACTAGTTATAAATATGTTTATTTTTACTGTCGGCCGGGTCACTCATTACTGGATCAGCTGCTGCATGAGACAGACACTGACGCTGTCCGAAGAGAGGGAGGAAAAAGAGAGGCTCCATGTATTTTATTATTATATTATATAGATTCGTTATTCATTTGTTTTAAAGCTCAATAAATAACAAAGAAGACCTTTGACCTGCACTTTTATAATTTTGTCGGAAGATTTAAACTTTAATACACGTTGACTGGCGAAAAACTCTGCCCGGTTCCCTCGGCCCCCACCGCGGAGAATAAACAGAAGGGTAACCATGACAACCATGCTTCTTCGCTGCTTTTGTGGAGGAAGTTACAGCGCCACGTACAGGCTCCTGCATATGTACTGCAGCTTCTCCAGCGGTTGGAGCTAAACGGAGCTGTCTCGTGTGGACAGACACTATCCGGTGAATATTGCGTGTGGACGGAAGCTTTTTTGCGATTGCGTTTGTGTTAATCCTATGCGTTTAGCCGTTTTCGTCCTCGTGTGGCCGGGGCCTTAGATACAAAATCAAAATGAACTTCTCTTGCCATCAACTATTTATTATACACCACCTGCCGCTGATAAAAGTGCATATTAATAATAATTAGTATGCAAGTGGAGATTTTCAAATACACAGCTAGTATTTATTGGGTTAAATAAATAATAGTATAAGTATGATTGTGGGCAAATGCAAACTTGATCAAAACCAAAAGACCATGCATGCTTGAACATCAACAATACCGGGATCATTATGCTTTGTATGAGAAAAAACACTTAATCACTTAATTATTTACAACAACAAGAGTTAAATCACATCTAATTTGAAATGCAAAATCAACACTTTTAGTCAAATTGGTCTAGAACCGCCATTGTACCCAACACATCATTATACCAAAGTTTAAGCTGACCTGGGTTCCAGATCAGGACTTGGGATCAAATAAACCAATGTGGACGTCTATTGACCTCTAAATACGTCGCATAATGTTGTTACTGTTTGCAGACAGAAGGACACAGAAGAAGCCTGAGGGTCAGTGAGAGGTAGAGACAGTAACAATCACACAGATCAAATAAAAACCATCTCAGAGCTGCTGCAGAAAGTCGTCTTTGAGCTCTGAACACATTTGCCTTTCATAAGGATAAACAAACAAATAAACAATGCTGTCGCAGAGCGGTAACAGCGGTGCCGTGTCAGCAAGACAAATCCCTGTCTGATGCAATGTCATTGAATTCTCTTTTTTGTGATCAAATTTTTATTGATGTTAATACACGACATGTACAACTACAAGCACAACATTTTTTTTTTTTTTTTCCTTAAATGAAATAACTGAAAGTACACAAGAGAAACAAAATGAGATAAAAATAATTACTTACAAAATATACAAAATGCAGAATTCAGAACACACAAGACAACGAAAATAAAATAAAATAAAACAAACCCTACCCTCCCTCCCAGACATATAAACACACACAAAGACACACACACACACACACACAGGGAAACGCAAAGGTCGCAATTGAAAAGGCTGTGGATTATGGAAAGGGAGAAATCATTCTAAAAGATCTTTGAAGGAATCGACTGCAGAGCGCCAATTGTTTATATTAGTGTCATTTGTCCTATTTATTCGGGCAGTTGACAACTCTAGATAAACAACATCCAGGGATGCAAGGACCCAGTGTCTGAAGGTGAGGGAATTAGGAGGCTTCCATCGAACCGCAACCATCTTTTTTGCAGCTGTTAGGCCAGCTAGTAAGATGCGCATCTTAAGCTTGGTGATATTGAGCTTTGACAGATCATTCAATAGTAGGGCGGGCGCAGTCACCGGCACTGTCACTGAGAGCACACGTGACATGCCAGAAGCCACTTTAGTCCAGAATAGAGCGACTGGGGGACAGTCCCACATCATGTGCATAAACGTGCCAGGGGACTTCATAGTGCATAAACTACATGAGGGATCGTCTATCATTTTCATACAGTGAAGTTTACGCGGGGTAAGATATGTTCGGTGGACATAGTTAAAGTGGATCTGTTGGTGATCGGGATTCCGAGAAGCTTCTTTTATGCTTGACCAAACACCCTCCCAACTGAAATCAGGGTCTAAAACTGGGCAGTCACGTCTCCATACTCTGTCCAGCTGTAGGTTATCGTAGGAAGCCTCCAGAAAGAAATTATACAGTGTAGACACCATACCCCTGTTTTTCCCTTGTACAGTAAACAACTTATAAAGAGGATGAACGGGTATAGGTTGTTGCCATGGGACACCATGTGCCTTGAGAGCAGATCTGAGCTGCAAATAGAAGAAAAACGAGCTACCTGGCAGATTGAACGCACTCTTAATTTCTTGAAAGGAGCACAAGCCCCTGTTATCATAAATGTCACTTAAGTGGTGAATACTGCTGTTGCTCCAATGAGAGGATGAGACAGGTCTCCCACCAATTAGCAGACCTTTATTATCAAATATAGGAGAAAGTGTGTGCCACTTGCAGGAAATCTTACATTGTGATTCAGCTGTGCGCCATATCTTTATGAGATGTGAAACTATAGGGCCAAAGCGTAGTTGACATTGCCTATTTGTTAAATTGGCAAAAAGGATATCCTGCAGGTTCCAAGGTAGTACGATATTTTCCTCTATATTACGCCAAGAAACGGAAGCAGTAGGGTTAAGCCACACCAGTAACGGACGAAGCACAAATGACCAAAAATACAATTTAAAATTAGGCACCGCCAGACCACCACCTTCCCTCCTCCTCTGTATAGTGGATAATTTCAGTCGTGGACGCTTTGAATTCCAGATAAAGCGCGAAATAAAAGAGTGGATTTTTTTCCAATAGTCAACCGGGGGTGAGAGGGGGATCATTGAGCTGACAAAATTAATCCTGGGTAAAATGTTCATTTTGACTATAGATATTCGGGCCCGAAGACTGTTCGGAAGGCTAGTCCATCTTTCCAAATCAATCTTAATCCTGTTCCATGCTTCTGAGTAATTATATGTTACAATACGATTTAAAGATGCGAACATTTCTATCCCAAGATATTTAAAGTGCTGGACAACTGGGACATTGGGTGAAAATTGAAGCATTTTAGCTGACTCATTAAGGGGTAATAGGGCAGATTTAGACCAATTAATCCTAAAGCCAGAGAGACAACCAAACTCCTCACAAATAGATAACAATACAGGCATAGATTGAGTCGGTTTCTCCATGAAAACCAGAATATCATCTGCGTATAGCGCCACCTGATGGTGAGTGTCACGAACAGAAATCGGATGTATGCTAGGGGATTGGCGTATCATTTGGGCTAGAGGTTCAAGGGAGAGTGCAAAAAGTGCTGGGCTCAATGGACATCCCTGACGGGAAGATCTAGAAACAGGGAATAACGCGGAGGATAATTGCCCAGTGAGCACCAGAGCTGAGGGATTAGAGTACAGCACCTTAACCATATGTATAAAGCCATTACCAAAACCCATTTTCTCCAGCACAGACCACAGAAAGGACCACTCTAGTCTGTCAAAGGCTTTCATTGCATCAAGAGACAGCACCGCTGCCGGGTCTTTTTTGTCTACTGAAGAATCTATTATATGGAGAAGACGTCTAACATTATCAGCAGCTAGCCTTGACTTTATAAACCCAGTCTGATCACAGTTAACTAAAGTTGGCATATAATCCTGAATGCGCCTGGCAAGCACTTTTGCAAATATTTTTAGATCCGAATTTAATAAACTTAGAGGCCTGTAACTAGCACAATCTGTCGGCTCCTTATCCTTCTTTAAGAGCAAGGAAATCAAGGCTATGTTCACGTCCCTCGAAAAACTGCCTTTATCTATCGAATACATTATCATATCCAAAAGTAGTGGACCCAGTTTATCCCAAAATGCTACATAAAATTCGGGAGGTATCCCATCTAAACCTGGTGATTTGTTTCGTTGCATGTTGCGTACTGCATCTTTTAACTCCTCTAAGGAAATGGGATCATCAAGATGGATGGAATCAGTGACTGCAAGCTGTGGTAAGTCTAGCTGACCGAGAAAGGCGTCACATCTATTCTTGTCCAACTGAACCTCTGACTTATATAAATTGGAATAAAAGGTTTGAAAAGTCTCATTTATTTGCTTTGGCTCAGTTGTGACATTACCATTCAAAGATTGAATGGAGGGAATATCTGCAAAGTGCTCACTAGACCTGATTTTTGAAGCCAAGAGGTGACTGGGCCGAGACCCGTGGAAGTAATAGCGCTGCCTAACCCTATGTATTAGAAATTCTGATCGTTGTTTCAAGATATCATTTATTTCCTTTTTGACAAGTTTACGTTTAGATGCCGTTTGTTTAGAGTAATTATTCTGCAAAATGGAGTCAAGACTAGCAAATTCTGCTTCCAAAGCCTGTAATCTGGCGGATCTTTCCTTACACACATTTGAAGAGAACAATATGGTATTGCTTCTTATAAAGCCTTTGACTGCATTCCATAATATTCTTGGGTCCTCAACTGAACCTATATTTAAGTCAAGAAATTCTTCCAATTGTGTCAGGAATTGTTCTTTATATTTTCCATTTCCTAGTAAAGTGGAATTGAGGCGCCATCTAGTGGCGCGCTTAGAAAAATTGCCCAGAGTCGCACAACAGAGTACTCCCTTGTGGTCTGAGAGGGCAATAGGAAGCAACATTACATTATCGACTTTCTGGAAAAGTTGTGGAGAGGTAAAAAGATAATCTATCCTAGAAAAAGATTTGTGTCTGGCTGAGAAAAATGAATAATCTTTAACCTGTGGGTTAAAAGCTCGCCACATGTCCACTAGTCCCAAACTCCCAGCCCAAGACTGTAGCGCAGCAGTAGCCGACTCCTGATCTCTAGAGGCTGTTAAACTTGACCGTTCATTTGAATTCCATACTGCGTTCATGTCTGCTCCCACCATGATAGCATACTCGGTTAATTCTAGCATTTTTTTAGTTAAGGTATCATAAAAATCCTTATCAAATGTATTTGGGGCATAGGCAGAAATAAGAGCCACCTTTCTCCCATAAACTTCCACCCTGGCAATAGTTATCCTCCCTGCAGTGTCTGCCCACATGTCCAGCACCTTAACGTTCAAATTACGTCTAGATACAATGGCTACTCCTTTGGTTTTGGAGTTAGCTGAAGAGGATGCAATAGTGTGATAGAATTTATTAGCAATGCGGCCGGAATCTTTACTCAGCAGGTGCGTCTCTTGTAGGAAAGCCAAATTAATTTTACGGCGATGTAACATAGTCAACACACTAGCTCGCTTGTGAGGTGCATTCAACCCATCACAGTTCCACACAAGAATAGATAAGTCACCCATTGGGCTGCACTGCTCTGGAAGATGTCAACAATAAGCTGAGTGGAACGTCAGATGATAAACAACCATATCTAATAAACCTGTAAACGAGACCAAAATAAAATAGAGTCCCTCCCCACATAATCAATCCGAGAAGATGTAAGCGTTTCCCATAACTGGACAAAGACAAAAACAAGACAGTCCCCCATACATTTCCCCGGTAACAAAAACAAGATGATACAGAAAAATAAAGATTAAAGACGATAAATAAAATAACTAAACCGTACATTAAACGGATATTCCTAAATTGATCCGTGATCTGATTGGATATGGGGCTGCAAAAGGATTATATCTACCCTTCAACCCAGTACTTAAAGCTTACTAAACCGTTGTTAACAGACTAAATGAAATAACTTAAGGCAACAATGAGCTTAGTTATTAGAAGAAAAGAGAGCATCATAGCAACATCATAGCATACACTGTTCCGATAACCAACGCACATCTTACCGGCCATTGTCCATTCACATCCGGCATGCACGGCGGATCCGCCGTGATATAGATCAAAACAAAAAACCGGCTGTGTTTGTATTAAAGTCCAGAGTCTATTACGTGGTGTGGGATCCAAAAATCAAGCAGTATGCTCGCAAGTTAGTCTGATCAGACAAACAATGATAAACAACTATCCGTCCCCAAATGAGTCCAGCGTCAGACAGAAACAAATAAAAAGAAGCCTGCAGAAATAATCCAAAACTCTGTAAGAGATCCCAGACCACGCAAAGCAGTGTGCATTTAATCTAAAACAGCGACGCTATATAGCCCAGCAGGTTCCAAAAGACCGCTATTCGCCGTCAAACGAGCGCCCAGGTCCCGGGTCTCCGTCCCCGCCGGTTGGTGCACCCTGCACTCCTGGTAGGGAGACGATGAAGTCTTCGGCATGTCCCGGGGAATGAAATGTCTTAACTTGACCAGCTCCCTTGACCTTCAGTGTAGCGGGGTAAAGGAGGAAAAATTCCACCCCTTTGGCACGGGCGGTATCCATTGCCCGGGAGAAAGCCTGACGACGTTTAACAGTGTAGCTGCTGTAGTCAGGGGAGAAGCGAATCCTCCGTCCATCAATCGTGAGCGGGGCTTTCTTTGCGGCACGGAGTATGTCTTGGCGGGTGGTATAACGGAGAACGTTGAAAATCAAAGTGCGGGTAGCGCCCACCTGCTTCTTCCTGTCGTCGCTGTAGATACGATGAGCTCGCATTAACTCGCCCTTCAGATTACCTAAGGAGGGGAACCACTTTGGAAGCGAGTCTGTCAGAAATTGTATGGCGTTAGACCCTTCAAGTCCTTCCGCTAGCCCAGTTATACGGACGTTGCATCTTCTGCTCCGGTCCTCCATGTCCGCTAGCTTGAGTTGCATCATGTCCAGCGTATCCTCGTGGGTGGCTAGCATACCCGAATTTTTCACCACATCCACCCGTATCTTGCCCATCTCTGCCTTAACAGTGCCGATGCTTTCACTCAGTACCATCAAGTCCGTTTGGATAGAAGTCAATTTCCCCTCCGTCTCCCTCCCCATCTGTTGGAGTTGGTCGAAGCGCGAATCCAGATAGCCTCGTTGCTTCACAAGCACCGTGTCGGCTAACGCCTCCATGTCAGACTTCCCCCTCGTCTCGGGACCCTTTTCAGGCGGCGACTTTTTGCTCGATTTAGACATTGCCTTCGATCAAACACTCATAGAGGCTAAAATATATATTTTTTAAATGGTCTCAACGGTATATATTTACAGAATTAGCATCACTGGGTTGCGCGAGTTTAACCTATGCTGCCATCTTGTCCAGCTGATCACGTGACTCTGTCATTGAATTCTCATGCATGTTCTCCATCTATCTGCTTCTTATCGGGATGGGAAGTGCACTTTTTAGATGCTGTTTGATTTGCTTTGTCTCTATTGTCTCAAGACTGTATTCCCTGTGGTGATTCACCTAATGTATCATAGTTGATATGAACTCCCTCCCCCAATACCTCCGTGAGTCTGAGCCCCTCACCCTGTTCCAGTCCCGCCTCAAAACCCACCTCTTCAAATCTGTATCCATAAGCCCCCCCCCTCTCAATCAATCTCCTCCTGACTGCTTTTCTGTTTTGTTTCTTTTTGGCTTTGTTTTTGTTTTGTTTGTCTACCCTCCCTCCCTAAAGCATCTTTGGGTTCAAGAAAAGCGTTATAGAAATAAAATATATTATTATTATAGTTCAATATGCATTCCTCAAGAAAAAACAAGGGAACTGTAACAATTTACTTTTGTTTTTACCTGCTGAGCTCCTGCTGTACTGATGTGTCGTTTTCAACCTTACCAGCAAGTCAAGCTATGTGAAATATAACAATTTGAACGCATTTATAACAAGTCTCACACATATAGTAACAAATGCATGGTAGAAATGAAAGATACAATGCATAGAAACACAGATAATTTCATACAATTGACATCACAGCTGAGCCTGATTGGTAGCCAGTTATCACGTTAATATTTCATGTTAAAACCAAGCGGCAAACTCTGGGGAAGAGCCGGGACGCCAATACGGAAGTGCCACACACTGCAGTTCATATATTGGCCGATAGGCGATGGCTGCAGAAAGGAGCAATTTCCATAGACCCCCATGTTAAAATGCCCAATTTTACAGCAGAAAAAAACATGTTTCTACCCCTGGCTCCATACATTTTTATTATCGATATAGTTAGATTCCACCTTCATGATTATGGATCTGTGAGTGAATTGTTTTCTAACACGACCCTTTTATTTATATTAGGTCTTAAAGTTTTTGGATAAATTAGGGCGTGGTCACTTTGATGGACACGTACATGCCTCACTGTCAGCTAACAGCAACGTGTCCACTTTGCTAGGCTACAACCATAGAGGCTACAACGTTAGTTAGTCATAGTACTGTACTTGACCCTTTAGCTTTAGCCGTGTTCGTGGTGATTGTGCCTTTTAGGGAATATTGTTACAAATACCAGACAATTAAAATGTCGTGCTGTGCGCTTGAATGTACTAACAGAACTTCCAAGAAGTCTACTCTCAGCTTTTTTCGGTGAGTAAAATGATAATATTATGTTATGTTATTGTTAACCCCGTTAGCAGGTGTTTGTGTGCTTGTTAGCTTAGCTTGTTATGTAGCTTATTAGCCAGCTAAGGACGTAACCCTTTATACATGTGTATATATATATATACAGTTTAATTTATGATTCAGCCTTGGGTAAGACTTTTATAGTCTATGGCTATGACGCCCATAATGCTAAACGGGAGCAAATGTTAATAGGGGACCCAATTATCCCAGTGGTGGCCGCCGGAGCTAACGGAGCCACAGGGGGCTAGCTCCAGCCGGCGTCCCGGAGCTAGCCCACTGCGGCTCCGTTCTTCCGGGCGGTGGAGTCCGTCTTTTCTAAACGTGTGAATGACAAGCATTAAGAATAACAAAATATAGCTAATTCTCTTGCAGATTGTCTCATTTGATTATGAATGTAACGTTTATATAGGGGAACTACACTGTTAGCAGTAACTTGGTATGCATGTATTTCATGTTAGCTTAGCTTCTTAGCCTGAGCTAGCTCTGTTTACTTCCAGTTCGGAGGCAGCAGGTCCCGCCTCGGCTCCGCCTCTTTGCCCTTATTTGGAGCAGGCGGGATTAGACTCTGACGTCACAGTCGAGCCGTTAGTGGCCGACTCCGCCTACTAAGGGCTTCACGGCAACTCTGCAGAATCCTATGGGTGACGTCACGGACACTACGTCCATTTATATATACAGTCTATGGTTAAAACCCTTCGATGCCCGATGAGTGACTGGACCCCACACTCGTCCATAAGTGGGTCAAAAAGGACCCGTATTAGAATAATATGTGTTTTTATGCAATTTTTTTCATTTTGGTTAAGAAAAGTCACTTGTATAATATTTTGTATTATATTTTGGTTCACATTATAAATACTTAATATTTCATTTTTCACAATTTATAATTTTAGACATTTTTTTTACATTTTTTACTCCAGTCCCTTTTCAAAACTCATCTCCTCTCCTCTTGTCTACTCAAAGCCCCCCCCCATCAATCCATGCCGGTTGGTCAAGTTTGATAGTCCTATACCCCCCCCACCCTAACCTTCCCTTATATTGTAAAGCGATTTTGAGTCCTTGAAAAGCCCTATACAAATATAATGTATTATTATTATTATTATTATGATTATTATTATTATACTGACAGGTATCGGATCTTGCTGTGTAAAATAATCTTCCTGAGAGGTGTCACGTGTGATGTCATCTGTGTGGTCTACAGTGAATGTATTCCTGACAGCAACAGGTGATAAGAATCAAAGGTTCCCATAGGAAATGCATGCGGGTCATTTTTGACCCACTTATGGAAGCTTGGGGTAGAAATACAAAAACTACAATTTCTTAAAATGTAAATGTAAAATGTGAATGGCATGATATCCAAAGCATGTTTTTTGAGGAATAGCTGGAATATGAAATGATAAAAAAATGTAATTACAAAGATACTTCAAGAAAACCACCTCCCCGGGTCCAAAAAGACCCACTTATGCATCTAAGGGTTACAATTGAATAATTTACAGAAGTCCTCTGTTTTAAATTAGATGAATCTTTAATTACTTACACATGGGGTTTTATTGTGCTAAAGTACAATAATACATTGGCCTTTGGTCTCGTGTTCTGAAGAGTAACCATGTTTTCATCAAACTGTGTGCTCCATGGGAGAAATGATTAGCTGAGAAATATAACAAGGCATTTATATCAAGTCTCAAACATGTAGTTACACATTGATGGTAGAAATAAAAGATAGACAGCATAAAAATACAGGTAACTTCATACCATTTACATCACAGCTGCCCCTGATTAGTCACAAGGACCGATACAGGAACACATTCCTGCCCACTGCAATAACTCTGTGCAGCAAATCACCTCTGGCTGGAAGAGAACTCTCTGCTCCATAGTTTCTCTTGAAATGAAACCTTGCTGTACATTTTACACATATATAATCTGTTCAATATGTAATATTCCATATTCCATATGTCATATCTTTTTGAATAATATATTTGCATATATAATATATACATGTATATTTTCTATTTTATTTTATTTCTATTCTTGTTTATTTGTAGTTTTGTTTTATTGTAAAATGCCTTGTCTTTCATGTTGCTGCAACAAAAACAATTTCCCAAATTGGGATCAATAAAGTACCATCTTATCTTATCTTATCTTATCTTATCTTATCTTATCTTATTTTATCTTATCTTATCTTATCACGTTCATATTTTATGTTAAACTGAATAATCTATAAATGTCCTCTGTTTCAAATGTGATGAATCTTAATGTATGGTAAAGGTTCTGTCGAGTAACCATGGCAGGTTTTCATCGTGCTTCATGTGACAACTGATTTTCTCGATAAGCTAATTTTAGGAGTGAACCCCTCGTTTCCTTCATGGATTTGAAGATGTTAGGTGATGAGTCGGTGAGATGTCACAGTGACATTATTGGCACTGTGACATAACAGCCCAACTGTTAGCGTGACGTCAATGGCCCAGTTTTCACA
>CM053242.1:56634891-56649891 GCA_028583405.1 Pogonophryne albipinna
AAAAAAACTAGAGTTTGATTTAGTTAAAGAACGGTGTGTTGTTGTATATATTACAGTGTAGCAGGATCTTCTGTTTGCTGCTGCTGGCGTCTCTCTGCTGTCCCGTGAGAGCGGCTGATTGAGAGATTTGTCAGAGTCTGGGTCTGCATGAATATTCCTGGCATGAAGCAGGTCTCTGCTGTCCGGGGTCAGTGTGACAACTGATGGGATTCACTGCTGACAGATGACTTTGTGAGAGAGGGGGAGGGAACCAAGGCCACCAGGGTGATTTGACATCTACAGTATATCTTAATTTCCGACCCCTCTAACTGTCTTCCATGAGACAGAGCATCTTACAAACTCAGACACACATACGCAGAGATGGCAAAAGTACACACACCCTTTACTCAAGTAGAAGTACAGATACTTGTGATTAAAAATACTCTGGTGAAAGTAGAAGTACTGACTAAACTTCTTTACTCAAGTAAAAGTAAAGAGGCTTTGAAATGTACTTCAGTAAAAAGTACCCATAACTAGCAGCTGTTTTAAAGAGTACCTGACCTCCCTTTATATTAATAGAACAATAATGTCATTGTTAGCTAATGAATGTTTCCATGCTGAACAACGGCAACATGACAACGTTTCCATTGGTCCCTCTTCTTTAGAGAAGACCAGGAAATGATGGATACACGGATCGTGTTCAAATCAATAGGCACGCAATGACTCTAAAGAATAATGATCACGCCACCAAACACACATTCAGACTAAAGGAACCAGCTGTTTGGGAAATGAGAGAAGTAGAAAGTACAGGTATTTGGGTTCAACATGTAAGAAGTAGAAAGTACAGGTATTTGAGTTCAACATGTAAGAAGTAGAAAGTACAGGTATTTGAGTTCAACATATAAGAAGTAGAAAGTACAGGTATTTGAGTTCAACATGTAAGAAGTAGAAAGTACAGGTATTTGGGTTCAACATGTAAGAAGTAGAAAGTACAGGTATTTGGGTTCAACATGTAAGAAGTAGAAAGTACAGGTATTTGAGTTCAACATGTAAGAAGTAGAAAGTACAGGTATTTGTGTTCAACATGTAAGAAGTAGAAAGTACAGGTATTTGGGTTCAACATGTAAGAAGTAGAAAGTACAGGTATTTGGGTTCAACATGTAAGAAGTAGAAAGTACAGGTATTTGGGTTCAACATGTAAGAAGTAGAAAGTACAGGTATTTGGGTTCAACATGTAAGAAGTAGAAAGTACAGGTATTTGGGTTCAACATGACAGAAGTAGAAAGTACAGGTATTTGAGTTCAACATGTAAGAAGTAGAAAGTACAGGTATTTGTGTTCAACATGTAAGAAGTAGAAAGTACAGGTATTTGGGTACAACATGTAAGAAGTAGAAAGTACAGGTATTTGTGTTCAACATGTAAGAAGTAGAAAGTACAGGTATTTGAGTTCAACATGTAAGAAGTAGAAAGTACAGGTATTTGTGTTCAACATGTAAGAAGTAGAAAGTACAGGTATTTGAGTTCAACATGTAAGAAGTAGAAAGTACAGGTATTTGAGTTCAACATGTAAGAAGTAGAAAGTACAGGTATTTGGGTTCAACATGTAAGAAGTAGAAAGTACAGGTATTTCAGTTCAACATGTAAGAAGTAGAAAGTACAGGTATTTCAGTTCAACATGTAAGAAGTAGAAAGTACAGGTATTTGGGTTCAACATGTAAGAAGTAGAAAGTACAGGTATTTGGGTTCAACATGTAAGAAGTAGAAAGTACAGGTATTTGTGTTCAACATGTAAGAAGTAGAAAGTACAGGTATTTGTGTTCAACATGTAAGAAGTAGAAAGTACAGGTATTTGGGTTCAACATGACAGAAGTAGAAAGTACAGGTATTTGAGTTCAACATGTAAGAAGTAGAAAGTACAGGTATTTGTGTTCAACATGTAAGAAGTAGAAAGTACAGGTATTTGGGTACAACATGTAAGAAGTAGAAAGTACAGGTATTTGTGTTCAACATGTAAGAAGTAGAAAGTACAGGTATTTGAGTTCAACATGTAAGAAGTAGAAAGTACAGGTATTTGTGTTCAACATGTAAGAAGTAGAAAGTACAGGTATTTGAGTTCAACATGTAAGAAGTAGAAAGTACAGGTATTTGAGTTCAACATGTAAGAAGTAGAAAGTACAGGTATTTGGGTTCAACATGTAAGAAGTAGAAAGTACAGGTATTTCAGTTCAACATGTAAGAAGTAGAAAGTACAGGTATTTCAGTTCAACATGTAAGAAGTAGAAAGTACAGGTATTTGGGTTCAACATGTAAGAAGTAGAAAGTACAGGTATTTGGGTTCAACATGTAAGAAGTAGAAAGTACAGGTATTTGTGTTCAACATGTAAGAAGTAGAAAGTACAGGTATTTGTGTTCAACATGTAAGAAGTAGAAAGTACAGGTATTTGAGTTCAACATGTAAGAAGTAGAAAGTACAGGTATTTGAGTTCAACATGTAAGAAGTAGAAAGTACAGGTATTTGGGTTCAACATGTAAGAAGTAGAAAGTACAGGTATTTCAGTTCAACATGTAAGAAGTAGAAAGTACAGGTATTTCAGTTCAACATGTAAGAAGTAGAAAGTACAGGTATTTGGGTTCAACATGTAAGAAGTAGAAAGTACAGGTATTTGAGTTCAACATGTAAGAAGTAGAAAGTACAGGTATTTCAGTTCAACATGTAAGAAGTAGAAAGTACAGGTATTTGGGTTCAACATGTAAGAAGTAGAAAGTACAGGTATTTGGGTTCAACATGTAAGAAGTAGAAAGTACAGGTATTTGGGTTCAACATGTAAGAAGTAGAAAGTACAGGTATTTGGGTTCAACATGTAAGAAGTAGAAAGTACAGGTATTTGGGTTCAACATGTAAGAAGTAGAAAGTACAGGTATTTGAGTTCAACATGTAAGAAGTAGAAAGTACAGGTATTTGTGTTAAAAATGTAAGAAGTCAAAGTAAAAAGTCGGCAGAAAAATAAGTAGTGGAGTAAAGTACTGATATCATAAAAATTATCTTAAGTACAGTAACGAAGTATTTGTATTCCACTACTTCTGCACATAAGCATGCATACAAGGTGTTTTATGTGTTGTATGTATGATTGAGGCTCTCCGGTGTTTGGATGTTGCGAAACGATCCAATATAAAGATACCGAGTGAATGCAAAACTCTTATAAAACCGTTTTTTTGATTCTCTCTGTGTGCTCTTAATGCAGATGGCAGTTTGAGAGAGAGGACTGCCCTCAGTGATAGATTAGTTTTTCCCATCGTGGGAGACAAGATGGAGTGCACTAATTAATATGGCTTTTGACAAATTAACTTGGAGATGAGTTCACTAAGGAACCACACTGCTGGGATTTATAATATATGATGTTTATTATGATAGATGGTGGTCTCAAAATCCTGCAGAGAAAGAAATGAACCGATGGTTAATTGTTAAATGTAGTCCCATTTTAGGCTGAATGAGCCCAAGGATATCGCCTCTTCACTTTAAATGTTTAACGCAACAGTGAGTAAAAGGGAAAGAACTGAGTGAGCAAGTCATGTAGTGTCAACAGCTTCTAATTCCAGTCTGAAGCACTTGGCACCGATTCAGTTCCTGTAAAATAAAAACCAAACATAACCAGCCAGCCAGCAAAATGTTACTTGGATGGTGCTTTATATGCTCGTCTCTGACTCAAATCATCCATGGATGAAAACATTGTTTATTGGCAGTGAGAGCTAAATGTCTTCAGCATGAGGAGAATAAAAGTTGAACAAATCAGAATTCATCCCGGTTCACTGAATCCAAGAGCAACTTGACGAAGAGGAAAAACTAAAAGGGAGAAAAACACCTTTCTATTTTTTTGTTTGCTCTTTAAAAGGATGACAAAGACAGTGCAGAAACACTCACAAGAAGCTCTGCTGCTCTTTCCCCGGAGCGGTGGCTCGGCTGCTTGGACAGATCTGAAATGGGCAGGACCAAAGAGACTGAGAAAGTAGAGCCAACAACATCCTCGATGGCTGCCTCTCTGTGACATTTCAGATGTGGTTGCAGGCTGTGTGAGTGTGTGTGTGTGTGTGTGTGTGTGTGTGTGTGTGTGTGTGTGTGTGTGTGTGTGTGTGTGTGTGTGTGTGTGTGTGTGTGTGTGTGTGTGTGTGTGTGTGTGTGTGTGTGTGTGTGTGTGTGTCAAATTTGACCGGTCCTGTTTTAACTGCTATTACATTAACACAAAAAAGCATTAATCATCACCACATGTCATTTAACACCCTTTCAAACTGTACATATTGTATCAGAGTACTGGTATACATGAAAAACTGCAGTAAATATACAAAGAACAGACACTGAACATGTATTGCGTGTGTCAGATGAGATCCATGTGGGGGGAGGGGCACATAAGAGCGGGAAATGTGTCAAATTGTTCCGTGTGTGTGTCAGTGTGTATGTGTGTGTGTGTGTGTTACAGGTGTGATTCACATGGGGGGATTGGGCACATAAGGGGGGGGCACATAAGGGGGGGGCAACACATCTAGAGTGTGTGTGTGTGTGTGTGTCGCTGTGGCACTTGTTTTCTAAATCGGACAATGTGAAAAGACTTACAATGTATTACTTTTGGTATCAGAACATTGTCAAAGAGTCTTTAGAGACGGTGGTATGATCGTTGCTGACACAACACATTCACAACATCAGGTGGAGAGTCACAACATACTGTAACACAAAGCTGGGGGCTACACTTTGTCCTAAAGCAGGGGTGTCCAAACTATTTTTCACCGAGGGCCACATACAGAAAAAGATACAAAGGGCTCGGCCCCTCACTAGAGGTGAGGTATATTGCCTCATATGTTAAGTTATATGTTAGCAAAATCAATCAAATGTAGGTAAATTGAGCTTGATACTTGAACATGCTGTAGGAAACACAACGGCCTGCATCACAGATCTCCATCAGGTGTCATTTATTTAGGATGCAGCTCATGCCTTAAAACAAGCTTCAGATTGTTATGCAGATAAGTGATTGGGCTTTTAATATGAACTAATTAGTTTATTTATTTAATTTATTTGAAAAGTTGGCACACATGGATACTGTGATAAATATGTGTACATATATATTTGAATTAGCTGAGGGCCGTTTCAAAATGGGCCACATTTGGCCCCCGGGCCGTAGTTTGGACACCCCTGTCCCAACACCATTTTGCACGTTGACTTCCATCCATAATGAATAACCTATGTTCGTGCAAAGTGACCAAATCTCTACCCAACCAATGTGGAAGCTAGCACGAGGCGACCAGCTTCTCCTCAACGATGCAGCTTGTTGAGGTTTCAATTGTTTGTAGCATGTGATCGTGACGGCCCCTGCCTTAGTATGTGGTACAGATAACGATTTTCCCTTTGTCCCTGAAGGTAGCACTGATTGAGAGGTCCTCGTACCGTTGAGGTTAAAAGCCCTGGAGATGCTATCACTCTCTCTTTCTGTTGGTCTCCTTCCTCAGAGCAGCTATCTGTTTGGAATTATCTTTTGGTTTTTGCATACAACACAGACTTTGTATTATTATTAAATGTAAATTAACCCGCAGCCATTGTTCCCTTTACCATTTTTGTCATGGTCTAAGCGCCAAGCTATGAGATGATTCATTGAGGTTGTGACTCGTACATTATTTTGGTTACTTGCGGTAAGGTTTAAGCAACACAGCTATTTTGTTAAATAAAGAAATTCAAAAGAGGATTTGTGTTCAAAGCTTTGGACCTAATGTCTTTGGCGTCACATTTTATAAAGTCAGAAATAAAAAGACTTAGTTATTGGTTTCACAAGTGACACAAAGGCGGGTCTCCTGGGTCAAGTCCTGCGTTGGTTAGACCCAAACAGAAGTCTGTCTTTCTCACAATCTTATAATGACGCAAATGGGTTTACATTGGAGTTTATAGAAATGCCTGTGTTTCTAAACCAGCAAAATATGCATAGTGAGGTTTCTTTTTTTGTTTTTCCTTGTGCGCTGCGAGGGTCTAAGGACAGGGGGTGCCGTATTCTGAACTCACTGTACAACTATACAGGGGTGCACATAACTGTTACGCAGGTACGCATGCGCGGCAACAATCTGAAATGCTTACCGTCACTTGTGTCACAAAGCGCATTTGCGTACCAACGTACTTGTGAAGCTTTTCCAGAAGGCGGTTAGATCACCGGACGACAGAGTCGGTCTCCGTGTGCACAGACAGGGCTGCTGTTAACGTCGGCCTGTACAACGGGACTGTGCCAAAACTACGCCAACCGGCTGCGGAGGGAGACTCCCCCCCCCCCCCCCCCTTCACTGGAGAACTGCGCTAAAACAGCTGATCACAACGTTCACACTCTGTGGTCACAAAGTACTCCACTAGCCCCCCCCCCCCCTAGACTTTCCTGAAGTACTCCACTAGCAACCCCTTTTTAGGGGAATTCACAGAAACTTTTTTGCACAAGAGAGGAAAAGTTCTATGTCCTTACTTCAATGCCTTTAACATGCTGGAGGCTGTGTTGCACCTGTGTAAACATAAATGCCTGCATATGTTCACACACATTAACACACAGCTTGGGAAGCACCAGAACTTTTCCAGTTTAATGATCAATTCCTGAGATGCAATTGGACAAGCTGTCATCAAAGCCTGAAGTCACTGTGTGTGTTCATGTGGCTGTCATTGTGTGTGTGTGTGTGTGTGTGTGTGTGTGTGTGTGTGTGTGTGTGTGTGTGTGTGTGTGTGTGTGTGTGTGTGTGTGTGTGTGTGTGTGTGTGTGTGTGTGTGTGTGTGTGTCTCTCTGGTGGTGTAATTACCAGCGGTGCTGCCACAGGGGACTCCGGCTGGAAGACAGGACAGCCAGGAGACGAGGAGCGGCAGTAATTGGCCGAACTGGACATGCACAAAAACACACGTCTTTTTTTGCAAGAGAAAGAGAGAACGTGTCTTCCCTCTACACACAGAGAGCAGACATCTATATGGCATTCACTACATGGAGGAAACTCAAGTTAACAATCCAAAAGTTCACGAGAATAAAGATAACTTTCTTTACCAGATACATGGCTCTTCCTCTGATACAGACAAGAGACAGAGGGAGCATGCTTTGCCTTTAAAGATGCCCTATTATGCTTTTTGTGGGGTTTCCCTGTAGTGTGTTATTTAGGTTTTTGTGTGCATGTAAATGGTCTTCAAAGGCGACAAATGATCCTGTTTCCAAGCTTACTGTCACTGTTGGAAAACTTGGCAGACACTGACTTGTTAAAACGTCGTAATGTTAATCACCTTGTGTCGAATATTTCGTAAGTATTGGTCCCTTCCAATTCACATACTAAATAATTTAATTGAGGTAGCACAGTCCAGGCCAATACTGTATGACAAATAGGACAAACAGAGATCTATCAAAGCTGCTTTACCTGTTGTAAACGGATCCTTTCAAGCCGCCTCATTACAGATAGAATAAAGTGTAGGTGTGATGCATTATTGGAGAAAGGAGGGACATGAAGGAACATATGGGCCTCGGATTAATCTCTCTCCAAGTTAGTCCTTGTTATCCAGAGTGTTGTTTGGATTGTTTGTTAGGACATATGTGTAACTATTTAATTATTGGTCCTGTACATGGTCGGTGGTTGTGTGTTGGCTGCAGGTTTGGCTGACGGGAACATTATGGATTAGGAGCGGCCGAGAAGTGCTGATGTAGGGAATAGAACAGCTTGCTGATAAATACATGAACATGAAGAGAGCATACTTTAACACACACTAACACACCTGCTTCTACTGTACAAACACACACACACACACACACACACACATACCATGTATACATCACTTCAGGGGACATTACATTGACTTACATGCATTTCCTGGAGACTTATCCTAACCTTAACCATAACCAACACATGCCTAAACCTAACCCTTACCCTTACCCTTAACCTTACCCTGACCCTTACCCTAACCAAGTCTTCACCCTAAAATGAATGATTCCCCTCATGGGGACCTCCATTTGTCCCCATAAGGGAGGCGACGAGTCCCCACACGTGACTGTGTAAACAGATTTAGGTCCCCACAAGGATAGTAATGCTAGGCCACACACACACACACACACACACACACACACACACACACACACACACACACACACACACACACACACACACACACACACACACACACACACACACACACCAACCATTAGATCACTGGATTGATTCCAACAAGACTTCATATAATAAAATGGAATGTAACTTAATCTGTCTGATGCAACAACAGCTGCTTTTTCACTGCTATTTTTTTTATCTTAGGACCAAAATAATGATCCACATAAATGTATTTATCTGTCATTTCTCTAGTAAAGACAGTTAAGTTTATTTAACAGGACATTAAAAGTGAAGTGTTTGTGTTAGACAACTGCAGATACAGTAGATGTTAGTGTCTTCTCTCTTGGTTTAAAGCATGGAAACATGTCACAGTAGAGGCAACACATATGAATGTGAACACAATTAGCATGATATGTCCTCTTTAAATAACAGTACACTGAATCTCCATTTAGCTCGTAACAATGGTTGGTTTCACATTTACTATTTGACCAGATGAAACCAGTTCAGTAATATTAAATTAGGTTTGAACTTGTGTTGTCTCTATCTTGTGAATGTGTGCACGTGAGTTCATGCAGGAACTAATTAATTGGTATCTGTAAACTATCCAGATCCAGAATTGAGCCAACATGTGAAGGGAATACAATTCATGGCAGTATGCAAAATCCATCGAAAACACACATAAAAACCGACAGCAGGCAGAAAGAAAGAAGGAACTGACACTCAGAGGTTTGACAAATGGAGGTATTATGGGAAAGATTGCTCACAGCAAGGTAGACGGATGATTACAGTGCAGAAAGAGACACACACACATACATATGAACACATTAAAACCTCCCTGCACTTGTCAGAGTTTGGAGAATAGACACTTGGTAATATTATGCATCTTAATATATCTACAGCTAGCTTGAAGGCACAGGTACACCATATGCTGACAGGAAGCGGCACAGAGGAAATGCTACCTGATTTTTACGGGTGGTTGTAAACATAAATAGTACTTTGATTTTCTTGTATTTCCAGATGAATACGTTGCAGCGATTGCAGTGTTTTCCAGGATCTGGCAGTAAAACGAAATGACTAATTGGCGCCTTTAGCCAATAAAATGATTTTTCAATCAAAGAAAAACATAATTGTAATTGCCCAATTGAGTCACAGAAGAAAGCAGCTCGGGGTAATTGTTTTCAGAGGGTGGTGAAGCACTAATAGAGGAAGCCTGTGGCCGTTCAAAACCCCTCAGGCCAGCAGTTTAGTTAGCAGAGGTACGATGGAAGTTTAAAAAGACGAGGAGAAGAAGACAGCTAATTAAATAAATTCACAGGAACAGGGAGAGTTCTCATCACTGTGAGTCCCACAACATGTGGAGATCTGACAGGTTAAATTTAGTTTGAATGAAGAAAGTGGAGTAAAAAACGAAGAAGAGACAGCGTGGGATAATCCCTGTCTTTAAAACTAAAGAGACAGTTAACATGAGAGGAGTGCAGCCTGATTGAACCTCTGTTAAACCTTCATTCGGCTCAAATGAATACTTATGGGCAAATATCACCTGCTGCTGCAGAGATGATGTTATCAGTGGGTCATTATATTAGTATTCTAATCACATGGAGTGTATAGGAGGAATCTGAAGTCTATAACAAGGCAGATGGACAGCGTTTTCAAATCTGTTCTTGCACTTTTGTTACCCATTCTAAATGAAAGCCGGAGATGTTACAGCTTCTAAGCACTGCCATGGAATGTAAGCAAGGTCATTATTACACACACACACACACGCACACGCACACACACACACGGTGTATAAAGAGACCAGATGGACGCTCTACATCAGCTCCCCTGCATCTTGTGACCCGGGCCACCTGGGCTCCGGAAGGTGACAGCGTGCCTCCCTTAGAAATATGACCACACACACACACACTCACACACACACACACACACACTCACACATGCAGACACATCCTCATTAACACTCGTCCATGCAGCCACACACACACACACACACACACACACACACACACACACACACCTGGATGAAATAGCAGAAAACTAACAGTAGCTTGGTGGGCAGTAGAGCAGAACTGTGAGGTTTTATCTGTGAAGGTAAATAGAGGAGAGTTGTTCTTTTTAAACAGTTCCCTTCAAATGGATGATGAATAATGGGCCAACTAAGTCACTGGTGCATTCAAAGTAAATACATTCACTAAGTTACTCTACGACAGGTAATTTTCAAACTAGCATCTTATTTTCAGGTTCATATCAGTATGTAGTGCCTCTACTTTAAAGAGTACTCTCCTGCTGATGTTCAGGTGTATATCAGTATGTAGTGCCTCTACTTTAAAGAGTACTCTCCTGCTGATGTTCAGGTGTATATCAGTATGTAGTGTCTCTACTTTAAAGAGTCCTCTCCTGCTGATGTTCAGGTGTATATCAGTATGTAGTGTCTCTACTTTAAAGAGTCCTCTCCTGCTGATGTTCAGGTGTATATCAGTATGTAGTGTCTTTACTTTAAAGAGTCCTCTCCTGCTGATGTTCAGGTGTATATCAGTATGTAGTGTCTCTACTTTAAAGAGTCCTCTCCTGCTGATGTTCAGGTGTATATCAGTATGTAGTGTCTCTACTTTAAAGAGTCCTCTTCTGCTGATGTTCAGGTGTATATCAGTATGTAGTGTCTCTACTTTAAAGAGTCCTCTCCTGCTGATGTTCAGGTGTATATCAGTATGTAGTGTCTCTACTTTAAAGAGTCCTCTCCTGCTGATGTTCAGGTGTATATCAGTATGTAGTGCCCCATCACGTACAATGTGTTGGAGCGCTATCCAATAGAAGTGTGAATGTTACGTACTGATGTCATTACATTACAGAAGTAAATGGAGTCCAATGTAGGTATTTCTGGAGGGAACACAGATATTTTAGCCTTTCAGGACCATTTACATGCACTGAAACCTAAATAATACACTACAGGAAAGGAAAACCCCAAAAAGCATAAAAGGCCTCTTTAAAAGTGCCATGGTTAGGGTTAGGGTTATTTTTGGAATTTCATCAACTACAAAGATATTTTTCCTTAAAGACATGTTATGTTTTCTTAATGAGCTCAACTTACGTATTAGTTCATTAATAACATGTAGTTGCTGGTAGCACTTTCAAATAAAGACAGAGATGTAATCTTCCACTAATCAGTATAGTGCAGCCTCATCTTTAATAAAACTAATTGGTGGAAATAATTGTAACTGAAGTTTGATAACACACAGCGCAGATCTGATTAGTACAACTGCATTAATATTCATATTTCAGCAGCAACAGACCCCCCTTCTTCTTCTTCTCTAAAAGCTCATGCACGAGGACGACTGTACCTCATCAACAATACATCAAGCCCTTTGAAACATCTTTACATTTTACATAATGATGAGCTCTGAATTATACATGCGTAGCTTTGACGGTGATGTAATGTGGCCTAATGTGTTTAATATGAATTGAAGTGCAGTGGAGTGTGTGGCAGATTGAGAATGTGTTTTCTTAGCAAACGAAGCGGGAAATAAACTGTTAATTATTCTGCTCTCTGGCACTTATCTTTGGAAATTAATAAATGTTCCTTTTTTAATTATTCAAATGAATATATGCTATGTTCTCATGAACTTGTCACTCATTTCCTATTAATGTCAGTCGTCTATTTCCTGGAGGCTATCCTTGTAGTCTTTATGTATTTATTTTATTAATTCAACCACTTCTTACGGTAACGAACTTGCTCGCCTCACTTTCCCTCCCACTGTGATTGGTAATATTTGAGTATGCGTTATGTAACTAAAAATGGAAAAAGCAGCACTTAGCCTTGAGCTAATATGCTCTATCTGGAAACAAACTAATGTAGAAGTAAATAAACATGCTTATATTTCACTGATACTTGGACTCTTGGACTTAAAATCTCACTGCAACATTAACATATTCTACTTTCCTATTTATTTCTAGTCTTTTTTATTTTGATTGTACAATGTCATGTCTTTTATGCTGCTGCAACACAAACATTTCCCAAATTAGGATCAATAAGGCACTTATTATTCTATCCATCTATCTATCTATCCATTTATATATCTATCTATCTATCTATATATCTATAGATCTATCTATCTATATATCCATCTACCCATCTATCTATCTAGCTCTCTTATCTTATCTTCCATACGTTACATTTGTGGATTTTAATCATTATTTTTTAATAAAAGTTGTTTTTACTTGGAACATGTCCTCCTCCCCGGGCATATAGCACATTCTGTAACTTTAGTTGAAACCCATCAAAGCACATTTAGTCTTCTTCCTCCGAACAGATTGCGGGACACATTTGTCTCGTTGTAGCTGCACATCACACAGCTCCAGCCGAGCTTATTTTGACAGTTTTGGATTCTCTTTTTAGTCCTACCAGGCGTGAACGTGTCTAAATGCGTCACCAGCAGTGTTTTCTCCAAACTTACAGTAAAAAAAAAGGCCATCCGTGCGTCAGAATACGCGTCCACAGGGAAGAGGAGAGGAGAAAGAGGGAGAGTCGGCCACAGAGAGAGCTTCTCAGCGAGGATAATGACAGCGTCTTTCAGCGTGGTCCATTTTTGCCGCCACTGCAGGAAAATAAAGACAAATTGGTCCAACAATCTCTCCTTCCTGCACGCGTTTCATCTCGCCTTTTTGAAGCTTCCTGAAGTGCTCTTTCTCTGACTTTGTAATCTCCTGCACATATCTATAATTCAACCAGGCAAGGTGTCACTTTAGCACTTTTGAAGTGTGTTAAAGCACAAATAATTCAAGGAAAAGCAGTTCCTTATAGATTTAGTGCAGAGATGTATCTTATATACGTATGGATAGTGGATTTGCATTCACTTACTGAGCCGAGAGAAAGCCGTTTCAACACTTTAGCACTAAATTAACTTGACTAACCGTACTAATTAAATCACCTCAGCCCCTAATGATTTCTGTCCTTTGTTAATAATGTGAATGAGGTTAAGAAGTCACCATTACGAACTACAACCTCAACAAAATGCATGTCTACTGAAGCACATGTTCACTTTAAGTGACCACTTAAGCATCACTGAAGCTGTGAGGGGTTAAAAGTCAAAGGAATCTCAAAAGAAAAAACGGTTCTCTAATAATGCTGACTTTCGAGTATGCAATATCCTCGAATAACGTAGAGTGAAATGAATTACATCTTGGTGCTTAATGTAACCTTTTTGAATACAAGATTCACAATAAAATGAAGTAAAGAAACAGCAACATATCAAGTCATTCCGATATTAAATATAGGAACATGTCAAAACTATAAAAACACTAGAAGTAATATACCGCTCCTATTGGCTAGCGCTCCAACACATTGTACGTGATAGGCTAAGGGGCGGGACAACTCTAAGCGGTTGACAAATCACAACAGAGCTGGACAGCTAACCAATCAGAGCAGACTGGGCTCTGGTTTGAGACAGAGGGTGAAAAGAGGTGCTGCAGCACAGGCAGTATGAGAAAAATAAAGAGCTTTTTGAACATTAAAGTATGGATACATGTAGAGACACTACATACTGATATACACCTGAACATCAGCAGGAGAGGACTCTTTAAAGTAGAGACACTACATACTGATATACACCTGAACATCAGCAGGAGAGGACTCTTTAAAGTAGAGACACTACATACTGATATACACCTGAACATCAGCAGGAGAGGACTCTTTAAAGTAGAGACACTACATACTGATATACACCTGAACATCAGCAGGAGAGGACTCTTTAAAGTAGAGACACTACATACTGATATACACCTGAACATCAGCAGGAGAGGACTCTTTAAAGTAGAGACACTACATACTGATATACACCTGAACATCAGCAGGAGAGGACTCTTTAAAGTAGAGACACTACATGCTGATATATACCTGAACATCAGCAGGAGAGGACTCTTTAAAGTAGAGACACTACATACTGATATACACCTGAACATCAGCAGGAGAGGACTCTTTAAAGTAGAGACACTACATGCTGATATATACCTGAACATCAGCAGGAGAGGACTCTTTAAAGTAGAGACACTACATACTGATATAACCTGACCATCAGCAGGAGAGGACTCTTTAAAGTAGAGACACTACAGACTGATATACACCTGAACATCAGCAGGAGAGGACTCTTTAAAGTAGAGACACTACATGCTGATATATACCTTAACATCAGCAGGAGAGGACTCTTTAAAGTAGAGACACTACATACTGATATACACCTGAACATCAGCAGGAGAGGACTCTTTAAAGTAGAGACACTACAGACTGATATACACCTGAACATCAGCAGGAGAGGACTCTTTAAAGTAGAGACACTACATGCTGATATATACCTGAACATCAGCAGGAGAGGACTCTTTAAAGTAGAGACACTACATACTGATATACACCTGAACATCAGCAGGAGAGGACTCTTTAAAGTAGAGACACTACATGCTGATATATACCTGAACATCAGCAGGAGAGGACTCTTTAAAGTAGAGACACTACATACTGATATTACCTGACCATCAGCAGGAGAGGACTCTTTAAAGTAGAGACACTACATACTGATATACACCTGAACATCAGCAGGAGAGGACTCTTTAAAGTAGAGACACTACATACTGATAATACACCTGAACATCAGCAAGAGAGGACTCTTTAAAGTAGAGACACTACATACTGATATACACCTGAACATCAGCAGGAGAGGACTCTTTAAGAAATGAAAGCAGGTTTCTTCTGAAAAGGATTTTCCTGTATCTTAACTTTTCTTACTCGAAGCTAAATGTTTAAAACGTTCTCATATCTGATGAGAGGGAGGATAACAAAGTGCACACACAGCTGGGAAGTGAACGCAGAGCAGGGAACGATAAGGATAAGGAGCAGATACACTGAAAAAAACCTTGATAAACAGCTCTGAACTCAGTTATGGGAAAGTTGC
>CM053242.1:56652391-56676192 GCA_028583405.1 Pogonophryne albipinna
TTAGGATAAGTCTCCAGGAAATGCATGTAAGTCAATGTAATGTCCCCTGAAGTGATGTATACATGGTATGTGTGTGTGTGTGTGTGTGTGTGTGTGTGTGTGTGTGTGTGTGTGTGTGTGTGTGTGTGTGTGTGTGTGTGTGTGTGTTTTATCTGATCCGGATGGTTACTAATTCCTTTTCTTTAAGGCGGTCATTTTTGACCGGGAACACCATGGTGTTACAAAGTTGACTAAATTATCCAAAATGCAATGAAAGTGGTGATCAGCCATTTCATATGTTCAAATATCTACTGCGAAGGATATCATGAAGCCTTAATGCAATCAAATGTAAAACAAAAAAGGTATGATTGATGAAAGTAGTACCTCGGTCAGATTTGACCTGAAGACAACAGGAGGGTTAAAAACAAACTAAAATGGATGGTGTGATCTTTTGGTTGTTGATTTACACAAATGTTAATCGTTTCTTCCCCTCATCCGTCCTAGTTTTTATAGACTACTCCAGATAGCACTGCTTATGCTAAAGTGAGTGTAATATGAATAACACATGCTCGTTTTTCACTGACAAAGCAAAGTACTGATGAGCATTATAAATTAAAGAGTGCAGCTCGTAAAGTCGTCACAAAGAGTGTTTAATTTCTTCTAAGACATATTATGACCAATCTGGAAGGTACTAATGTGTCCAGGGTATAGAGAGCAAGCCAGAGTGCTGTCAGGCTGCGAAGAGGATACAATTAATATAGGCAGATTATTTCAAGATTAGAAATACAAATTACTCAGTGAAATTATTTCTTATTCCCTGTTTTGTATATTTTTACCGATAGGTGCAAAAAAATGCACGGTAGAGGTGAATGGAAATGGAAATGGGACATAAAGTTTTCATCAATTTGAAATATAAAAAACCTAAACAAAAATGAAAGAAGAAGACCCTTTGTTTAACACCAAGGGGAATGAAGTTGTATACTCTGGTAGTGTTTACTCGGTAAAGGAATTCAAACGTTCAGCAGCAGATTTACTTTTAGGGCAAGGGGTCATTGGACCAATCTCTAATCTGGATTTTGAGATTAAAGCCTTTTTAGTAGTTCTCAAAAACACAATTTCCTAATCTCTTCCAATTTAAAGAAATGTCCCTTCATAAAAAAACTCATGCAGTAACAAATGGTTGTTTTCAAGGTTGAGTGCATGGGCGTTGTTGAGTTGCATGAAGCAAACAATACAAAGATACATACGCTTACAATACTTTGACAACCAGTGCAGTAATACACCCAGAAAGTGTGAAAAGTCCTCCAGATTGTACATGTTCTCTTGTGCAAATAAAACCTTTCTCAAAGTTGTCCACGCAATTTTTGGAACATTTTTAACAAATAATCCCAATGCAAAATGGTGGGGACAAAATTGGCCTTTTCCAAAAGTGTTGGGGGCATGTTCCAGCGTCCCCATAAATGACGCCTATGTTTGAGTATTAGCGTGTGATCAGGAGTTTCACAGTGACGGCCCGTCCACACGGCGGCGTGCGTTGAAGCTTCCAACGCTTCTGCCCGTTCACTTTGAATGGGGTGACGTCACTTTTAGCAGAACTGCATTTTGGGAAGCGACGTGGAGCGTGGCTGGCGTTGCTCGCTTCAAAAGTTGAGCAATGTTTAACTTTTGGCGCCTCGGCAGAAGCGTCAGCCAATGAAATCCCGTTTATGCAAATCTGCCAGTACAAGCACTAGCCAATCAAACCGCGTGGATGCTGGGAGAGACTACGCAGGTCATTTCCTCATATTCCAAAAAATGGAGGGAAAATTCATTATAGCGGTAGTGAATCACCCGGTGCTGAATCATCAGTCTCTGTTCATCTACCGGGATACAAACCGGAGGAGCGAGGCATGGAGGGAGGAGGCAGAGACAGTGGGTGAAACTGGTAGGTTTTCGCCTGTTTGGGGATTTTATATCCAGTTTACTTCGTTTTAACATTGCTATTGCTTTGTATGTCGGGGCGGGAGATTCATGTGATTGGTTGTTGGTCGCGTTGCTCGCAAAAAACCCCCAAGCTTCAGACACGCCCACCGCCAAGCGTCAACGCACGCCGCTGTGTGGACGCTCCGTGAAGGCCCGTCCACACGGCGGCGTGCGTTGAAGCTTCAACGCTTCTGCCCGTTCACTTTGAATGGGGTGACGTCACGCTTCGCCGAACTGCATTGTGCTGGCGTTGCTCACTGCAAAAGTTGAGCAATGTTCAACTTTTGAAGCTTCGGCGGAAGCGTCAGCCAATCAAAACATATGCCAGTACAAGCTCTAGCCAATGAAACCGCGTGCTTGTGTGTCTGGGGCGGGAGATTCATGCGATTGGTTGTTGGTCGCGTTTCAGACACGCCCACCGGCAAGCTTCAACGCACGCCGCCGTGTGGACGGGCCGTGAGTCGGTCGCACCATGGCAGATTTGTGCAGGATTTAAAGCACTGCCAACTCCAACAACCTCTTACAAACGACCGAACACTGCCAGGTTGTCTCGACACGGCTTTGACACGGAATGGCTGCCATGTGATTTACTTTTAGCAGTTCAGCCTCTTTTGTGCCTTCCTCTCATAGCTGAAGTGTGCAGCCAGCGGTGCGTCTGACGCTGCTAAGAAACAACTTTGAATCCAGCACAAAGCACGCTGAGAGCTGACCTGGATCTGAGTCAAATCCTGATGAAAAGGTGACGCTGGGAAGAAAATGAGAGGAGGAGGATTATTCATCTGTTCTCTGGTTCTGGACATATTGGAATAGTTGTGGTGGTTTTCATGTGAGTTTCACTGTGACATCTTAAGAAGGTTTTAAGATGCCAAACCAGATTTATTAGTGAGAGCTTTGGACATGTCTGTTACAGAAATGTCAAAATGTTGATTTCTGTAGAGAGGGAAGGTTGAGGAGGTTGATACGTTTGTTATTTTGATCAAATGTTCATACAGGCATCACTTGAGCGTTTTTTAAATCAGCTCCGACTATCTGCTGGCCTTGGATCCTAATTCAAAGTAAAAAAAAGAAAATTGTGTCAATTAGTTTTCTGCATGAATAGTAAAAATAAGTGATGAGCTACTAAAAGGGTTTTTCCTGGATTCATTTGTTAACACTAGCAGCACATATGCCCTGATGCATTTGTTGTGATGGCTTTTTACTTGTAAATGAACTAGATTTTAAGGGCACGTTTTGTCTGTTAAGCCACCATTCCTAGTACCCTTCCTTGAAAGCGGCGATATCATTCTCTATTCAGGTGCATACTTATATTTTAGGGTTTAGCTACAACAGGTTGAAATGCTTTCATGTAAAAAAATGCATGTTTTTTCTCATATACTGTGAAAATAATCAGTATTCTCAGTACTAGTATTGCTCTGATATGCCGCCTGTCTCTTTAAGACCCACTTCCCAAGAAAAGACCATTCGGCTCTGACTGAAAAATACGAGTTATTAATCAGATGTATATTCTAATGAGCGCACATGTGACATAAGAAAGGGATCTACATCTGAAAAGCCGTATTAATCCTGTGCATTTTCTCATTTTAAAGTGTGTAGTGTGTATAGGCGCTTCAGAAAGGAGTGCACAAACACTCAAAAAGTGAGTTTTCTCTGATACGGTACTTCCCATTTACTATAAACAAAGACTGTGCATAATGTTTGCATCCCAGCCCCCCCGCCAGGTGCTTTACATAAAGTAAGGTCTGCCGCTAACAGCACGTGAACATATGCACCGACCCCCGGGGGGCGAGACCTCGGAACCCGAACCGGCAGCAGCTGTGTGCCGCTGGGCTGCTGGACGAGCTCCACCTCTGAGCTCATCACTAACACCCCCCCCCCACGCTCACATTAACACACACAGGAGTACACATCAGATGAACACACACTCACAGCGTCTCGGAGCCTGTGGAGCTGCGTTTGGATTGGACCATCTGTTCCAGAGTCACCTGACAGGTGTAGGTGCATATATACATTTCTCCTGTTTGTCCTCTACGCTTCCTGAGGATATGAGGATACGCACATGTCTTAAAGGACATTTCCATATATAGTCAATTGTGGTTTTAGGTAAGCACACACACAGACATGCAAAGTCTCTTTAAAGCCGTTTTAGTTTACGGTAATGCAGGATGTGTCAATAGTTACACAATTTAACAAATCGGTGAATTGTGGAGCCTAGCAGGACAGATTAACTGCTGAGAAACGATAGATGTGCACAACAACCTAGGCTTTTTTGGTTCAAGTAAAAAAAAAACAAAAAAAATGATATATATGTCCATGTTGAGAAATACAAAATATAATAAATTCTATAAAAAATAACTAATTTCGCACATACATTAATGTGACAGTGTCAATTATTCTAGCTAACATTAGCCACAACAGTAATGTAACTTTGTGTAAGCAGCAATGTGTGTTTGTGTTGTCCCTCGTTGACCTTGAAGCATTAAGAAAGCCTTGAGCGTTGTCCTTCCTCATTATTAGATTTGAAGACAACACAGAGGTTAAAGGTTATTCTTGCAGACCTTGACCCTGCTGCTTGCTATTCCCAGAGAGAGTAAACACACATATACACGCTGCTGAGATCTCTGGACGAGTCACCTGGGCTGTGGATCGGGAAGAGACGCGTGTGGAGATTCGCATTCATTGAGTAATCCTCGCTGTTGGCATCTCACTCTGATTCTTCAAATGCTAATTCAAAGAGAGAGAAGGAGATGTGTCGGGAAAGGCTTATTTCCTCTAGCATCTTTTCAAGGTTCTCCTGTATATCTGGATGATGTCCACATGCACATGCAAGGTTCATATATCTGCATAGGTGCTCAAACATAACAGCATTTTGAGGTTTCATGTGTTTTGGTCTTCTAACATGGGTGCAACATTTGAGGGAAAGCCCTTTCAGTATCTTGTGAACTGTGCACTGGGAACGACTTGTAATGAGAACGCCTTGAGCGAAAAACCCTTCAGATTGAATTGAAATGTTTCAACATATCATCCTGGTTTGTATGATAGCTTATTTCCTCTAGCAGGTTCTCCTGTAAGTGTCTGGATGATGTCCACATGCACACACAAGGTTCATATCTCTGCATAGGTGCTAAAACTTAACAGCATTTTGAGTTTTCATTTGTACATTTAACTTGTTAATATGTCACCAATAATCCATTTCTGGTCATATTTTCTTTTTAATACTTTCTTTTTACGTATGCTTTTATTTTGGTTATCCTGACACCAACAATTTCTGTGGATTTGCGCTACTTTATGTGGCTAAATGTGCAAGCTTACTGAACTCAAGCTAAGCTAATGAAGGACAAGGGTGGTTTTTCATGCAGTTCCTCAAGGATCAAACAGTTTCTTCCTGGTTTGTATGATAAGTAAAATTGTCATTTTTTAAAAGCCTTATCCAATAAATGTCCAGGAACAAAAATGACCCGTACAACTGTGCAACCTTCTGCCACAAACGTATATAGTATATCTTAAAGTGCATCATTACTGCGCTTAACATAAGTCTGCTCTGATTGGTTAGCAGATGTCCCGCCCCTTAGCCTATGACGCACAATGTGGATAATGGAAAACCCCAAAAAGCAAAATAGGGCTGCTATAATTGTTGATGAGAGTGTGTATCGAGGTAAACGATTGGTCCATTCCAGATTGCATTACACTGAAACCAGAGCCCAGTCTGCTCTGATTGGTTAGCAGATGTCCCGCCCCTTAGCCTATGACACACAATGTGGATAATGGAAAACCCCAAAAAGCAAAATAGGGCTGCTATAATTGTTGATGAGAGTGTGTATCGAGGTAAACGATTGGTCCATTCCAGATTGCATTTACTCTTTAAAGCCGTTCCCATTCCCAATAAACCTTTGGAAAAACAACAGAGGCATATTGTGCTTCCAAGTTATAAATAATAGATTTACATTTTGCCTCCAGGAAATTGAAAGCGAGCAGAGGACATCCGCAGCGAACCTCGGGTCAGAACATGTTACTTCTTCTGCTGCGTCAGAAAATACTGCAAAAGTACGGTATGTTACAGAAGGGAAAATAAGTAGTGCAGGCGTCTGGGGAAAGAAATCTAAAAAACACTCGAGGACAGAGGTTGTTATAGAAAGAGACGGAAAGATGTGTAAAAATAGCTTCGTAAAAGTACAGAAAAGCTTTAGTCTGCTTCCCGAGCACACACACACTTGTAAACTTTATCGATCCATTAAAGAATGGATAATATATCTTGTGAAAAGCATCTCAGTGAAATGAAAAGAAGCGGAACTGGAGTTGAATAAAAGAGACAAATGAAAAGTGAAAAGGGAGCAGAGGGAGATGGAAAGTGCACGGGTGACATAACCAGCTTAATATTTAAATGAAGCGAAGTCCGTCTGCTGCTTTTCAGTTGAAACATTTAGAAGATTGCCCGTTTTATTCGGCACGGCTGCTACGGACATTTCCCCAAATGCTGTGGGTTTTTGAAGTCTGGTTAATAATCAGAGACAAAGGGTGTGGCAATAAAAGCAAAATGGAGTATGTCCACTACAAAAACTTGAAATCTTGCCCAGTATATGTGTCTCATATCTAGTCAGAATATGTCTCTACACCTGATATGAGACACAATAACTTCAGAAGTAACACTGCAGTGAGATATCGGGTCTTGTTTTTAGACTCATCTTGTCACAGTAGTTGTATCTCAGATTAAACAGACATTTGTTTTACATATTTATTAGAAAATCACCAACTAACTTCAGAAAACAGAAAACGTTTGAGCATTTCCTGATTCTGGTGAAATATAGTTCAAAATAAGTTCCCCTAGGTAATTACAAAATCTGATTTATTTAAATATCCAATCTTATTTCAAGAAATCTCACCAAGCAAATTGTTCTATTGGCAGATTTGTGAACTTATTTCAATCGAAAACAGCTTGTTTCAATATTGTTTAACTTGTTTTTGGAGCAGCATTGTTTCCAGTGTCTCTGAAGGTACAGAGGCATGCATGTGTGCCTTCTTATTTTAATATTCATAGATAACAAGATAACTTGGCAACAAAACAGCTGCTAGCAGACACACCGGCACCAACACCAATCAGGCTGACTCAGCAGAAACAAAACCTGTCAGTAATTTAGAGCCTGTGTGATGCGTTCAGGGCCTCTGGAGAGCAAAGTTTTAGGGATAAACTTTAGTGTTTTGTTATTAAAAGTGAAGACATCATTGTCGTAAACAACTTGTAAACAGACATGATGACTAAATCTGATGTTAAGTTAATGTGCCATGAAAATGCTGTCCAGGCCAGATGCATGAAGACAAGAGGAAGTGCTTCACACACAGGAAACAGAAGAAAGGCAGACTTCAAAAACATTGAGAGTAGAAGTGTGGAGGCTAAAAGTGAGGCAGAAATGGCAAGAGAAGAAGAAAGGAGCATGATGTAACAAAGAGTCCTCTCCTGCTGATGTTCAGGTGTATATCAGTATGTAGTGTCTCTACTTTAAAGAGTCCTCTCCTGCTGATGTTCAGGTGTATATCAGTATGTAGTGTATCTACTTTAAAGAGTCCTCTCCTGCTGATGTTCAGGTGTATATCAGTATGTAGTGTCTCTACTTTAAAGAGTCCTCTCCTGCTGATGTTCAGGTGTATATCAGTGTGTAGTGTCTCTACTTTAAAGAGTCCTCTCCTGCTGATGTTCAGGTGTATATCAGTATGTAGTGTCTCTACTTTAAAGAGTCCTCTCCTGCTGATGTTCAGGTGTATATCAGTGTGTAGTGTCTCTACTTTAAAGAGTCCTCTCCTGCTGATGTTCAGGTGTATATCAGTATGTAGTGTCTCTACTTTAAAGAGTTCTCTCCTGCTGATGTTCAGGTGTATATCAGTGTGTAGTGTCTCTACTTTAAAGAGTCCTCTCCTGCTGATGTTCAGGTGTATATCAGTATGTAGTGTCTCTACTTTAAAGAGTCCTCTCCTGCTGATGTTCAGGTGTATATCAGTATGTAGTGTCTCTACATGTCTCCATGCTTTAATGTTCAAAAAGCTCTTTATTTTTTTCATACTGCCTGTGCTGCAACACCTCTTTTCACCCTCTGTCTGAAACCAGAGCCCAGTCTGCTCTGATTGGTTAGCTGGCCGGCTCTGTTGTGATTGGTCAACTGCTTAGAGATGTCCCGCCCCTTATCCTATCACGTACAATGTGTTGGAGCGCTAGCCAATAGAATAGAATATTGAGTGTTACACAGTAATGTCATGGAGGCGTGATATCACACACTTAGGGAAAAGGGAAAACCCCAAAAAGCATAATAGTGCCTCGTTAACAACGCATTCTCACACACTGACTACTCCACTGGCACACACACACACACACACACACACACACACACACACACACACACACACACACACACACAGACACACACACACACACTTTAACCGCCGCCTTTCATCAACACCAAATCGAATGTGCCTGGTGACCGCTGCGTGAACACAGGACCTTGGTTTCAACTTCAAAGCTTCGCTGAGAAAGCAGAAGAGACCGACAGTCAAAGAGAGTTGAAAGGACTGAGCATCCTCTTAATCTTCCATCTACATCTTCCTCTTTACACTATTCCCTCTGTCTTTTACACGCACATCACCTGGTTGTCCTTTCTGAACGTTCTTTCATCCTATCTTTGGCTTTTTATTTTGCATTGAGTAGTTCATTGCTCCTGGAAAAGCCACACTCTACAAAGTCTGTGCTATCTATGATAGAGCTATTCCTTGTAGTGTTGCATACTTTGATGTGATTGATCTAGTGATTGCTACGTGCTTTCAAGACTAACGGAGAAACAAACGACTTATTGAATATATTTGTTATCAAGTTCTGTCTTTTTCTGTAAATAAACATATAATATATTTTACTGAAATCAATGTTTTATCTCTCTTGTAGATCAGTAACCTAGAACATATTTGAATTAAGACATTCTCACTGCACTGTCAAATTGATTTCTCACATTTTTCAAAGAATAGATTTGACGTTTTTGGAAATTAATTTAGGCAAGCTGTCCCCTCTTTCTTCTGGTCTGTAAACTAAACAAAGATAATATCGGCTAAAACAAGCTAAACAATGCTAAGCTGAGAAAAAGCTGAGGAAGGCTACGCTAAGCTAAGAAAACTAATCTAAGGTAAACTGATCTAATTTGAGCTAAAATAAACTAAGCTAAACAATGCTAATCCAACAAAAAGCTAAGATAAGATAACCTAAACTAAGCTACGCTAAATTAAACTAAGCTAAACTAAATACATCCCGTCTTCTTAATTACAAGTCAATAAGCAAATCGTAAAAGAAAGATTTCCTTTGAGAAGATAATGTTTTAGCAGTGTCTCGACATACAGTACACTACCAGGAGGTGTGTGGCGCAGTGGTTTGTGTGTAGGTGTAGGGATCAGGAGAGCACAGGTTCAAACCCCACTGCAGTCAGCATGTCGTTGTGTCCCTGAGACACTTCACCCCAAAGTGCTCCTGTGGGGATTGGCCACAGTGTTGAGTATGTAAGTCGCTTTGGATAAAAGCGTCTAACATGTAATATCTTTTGTAGTGCAGTTGCCAGTAAAGTTGGAATATCAGGTATAATTATCCTTTTCTCCGAGGGTAGCTCAAAATCAGTGGCGAACCGTGTCTATCACAACTGGACATTCTGTAGTCCCGCCCCCCCCCGCGGCATTATAATGTCCGTCTTTTCACTGAATTGTCGTCTTGAAAAGGGTACTCACAACAATTCCGCAACAACTTCATCTTCAGCTGTTGCACTTGTCATTTCAACGTTAAAAACAATAAAACGGCATGAATTGCTTCGTCGCATTCATCTAGATCCTCTGTCTCGAGCCAGTTAACTTGCGGGCCTTCTAGAGCACCTGGAACCGAGGGGAACTCTGAAAGAACAATCCCATTGGCTACAAATCAATATCTGATTGGTTGATCAAACTGTCAGTCCAAACGTACGCTCTCATTCAGTGCAACGGCCAGGGCATTCGATCAAGGATGTACAATACCTTGTTGAAGGATATTCTACCCAGAGACCCAGAACAACATCTGATTGGTTGCTTTCTTTTCGAACACAAAACCACTAAAATGCGTAGTGCATGGTCCGAGAAGGACAAACAAATCAACGTAACACTGTAATATTACAGATCAACACAGATACCATTCTCATTTATTACATTTGATTACATTTTATTAATATAATTAAATCGATTTTTTGTTTGTTTTATCTCAGATTGTTCCAGGGTATTCTCTGAATACCTTGAAGGCCCTGACGGTTCGCCACTGCTCAAAATAGACGAGGCAGTCGGTGACATAATCAGGGTGTGACGGCTAATTAGGAACTGTGCTGGGACTGTATCGTTATATAACTACATAAATGCTGTCGCTGCAGTTTCCTTAAAAAGGACTATGTTTGGGAAGCAGCTCATATGGGTGGCCTAAAAAGGATGAGAAGCAAGCAGAGGAATCAACATGTCCTCTTCGTTATGCATCGGGAAATACGTATTTTAAAGGAATTAAGTTATGCTTTCTTGTTTTTCTATAATAATAATAAAAAATGCATCTCACTCCTGCAGTGGAAGTTGGGATTTGTCTCATTTCGGCCTTACTTATCAGAGAAAGCTGTACAACTGTGTGTCGAGGTAAAGAGTGATGTTTTCCATACGTAAAGACTGTTTCTGGTGTTTCACGGACAGAAAGGATTAGTTTTTGAGTGAGAAAGTTTGGAGCTGTCAGGTGTTTGACGGAGGAGAAGGGAAAGACGAGAGACAGAGAGAGAGATAACGTGTGTGTTTGAGTCTTTAAATGTTTAAATATATCAACTCTTTCTGTCTCAACCTCCATCTTTGTCCTTCACATTCTCTGTGTTTCCTCAGAGGAATTAGGTGACTCAGAAAGCAATTAAAACTGAATTGCTGCTGCTAGACAGAGGAGGGGAGCAGGGAGGCAGAAGAAAGGGATTTAGAGGTAGAGAGGGAGGTAAGGAATTGCAGATTGGAACCGACGAGAAGCTGCATTTCAAAACAGACGCCTACATTGTCCTGCTCATTAAAGACTCCCAATATCTTCATATTGGAGAGCTGTTTCTGGAGTGTGTGCATAATATGTGCGTGCATTCATGCCTATTTGTGCGGGCGTGAATACATCTGTATCCTTAATGTGTATATACAGTATGTCGTTGTCCATGCTTGTTTGCGGATATTCGAGGGAAAATGTTTGCTTATGCAAAACAGATATGAATAACAATCCTCTGAATATGATCGCGATGCAGTTACAGAGCGTTCCTGTTTCTCAAAGCTGTGTGTGGGAGAGCTGCTGCGGCTGTAAGCCTCTGATGGAGAATTAGCATGAATGCCTCCCTGAGAAAAACCTCTATGGGATGTATATAGGGTTTATCATTTTCATAATGCATTGTTTTCCACTTGGAAATACCCTATACTGTCTTTTCAATTGAACAGATTAGACCTGGATTGATGGATTTTGTGTGAAAAAAATATTTTGTTTCCTCACTTCTACATCACTGCAGTGGGTGAGGCTCAGGATATGAAGGGATCTTATCTGTCCAACTATCATAAACACTAAGAGGACATTGTTATGTTTACATGTCTAACAGAAAATCATGCACCTACTGACCAACAACTACAGGAGCAGAGGACCTTCGGGGGGGAGTTGTTTATAGCAGGAGGCAGGAGATAATGAATGTTGAGGCTAAAAACAACAACACAGCTTATTAGGCTGCAGGGAAACGAGAATCAACAATAGTCTATTGGTACTTATCTTAACTTCATACAACAATGCAAACACAATGAATGGTGTGCTTTTAAATGAATACATAAAATGGTTTATGGACACAAGCTCAAACACAGTGGATTTACTAACCACGAGTGACCTATACTATAAGCACGGTAATACATAGCAGCAAACTTTACTGTGCACATAAACATAACTCCTGCTAGCTTTGCCTACGGGCAAACATTTGCAAATTCTAATGTTGAAAATAAACATCTTAAGCGAGCTAACCCTAACCCTGTGATTGATATACTATATGCATGTGTTTGCTATAAAAAGTAGCCTTAGTTACAGGCTGATATTTGGAGTTGCTGCATAATTAAACATGATGTCGTAGCACTAGCCTGATGTGCCGGGGAACATGGGTAATTTTGTGTAGTACACAGTAGTATAGGGACCAATTATTTAGCGAAGGAAGACTCTGAATGTTCATATGCTGCTGGATATGTGAACCTATTATAATATAATATAATAGGTTCACATATCCAGCAGCATATGAATATTCAGAGTTACAGTAATAAGCTAATATTATTAGCTTATTACTGTATCTGCATCTTTATAGTAACTAGTAACTAAAGCTGAGTAAAAAGTACTATATTGACTTCCTAAATGTAGTGGAGTATAAAGAAGTATACAATACAAAGACACAAGTAACTCAAAATTGAATTGCATTGTACTTCCACCATTTTTTTTTAAATTACCAACATTCACTCGGATACATTTTTGTCTTACAAATGAAATAAAACATTAAAAAAAGGGAAGATATTCAACCCCAGAAATAACAAAGAACATGTCTACAGAATGACTTGTTCTTCACTTCTCTCTAAACGGCTCTCTCTCAGTCTCTCCATCTCTTTCTCTTCACATGTTCTCCATCCATCTGTTCTCCTGTCTCTCCTCCACACTCTTCTGCTCTACCTCTCTCTCTCATTCTCAGGACAACCTGTTCTGCACACCAATCCTCACACTCTGCTCTGTGTGTGTGTGTGTGTGTGTGTGTGTGTGTGTGTGTGTGTGTGTGTGTGTGTGTGTGTGTGTGTGTGTGTGTGTGTGTGTGTGTGTGTGTGTGTGCGTGTATTCTCCCAGGTTGTTATCTGTTTGATGTGTGATCAAAGGCCATCTCAATTGGGATGCGCAGCCAAATAGACCAATCTGGTTCGGAGTGTGCATGCGTCTGGATTAGGGTGACCAGATGTCCCGCTTTGCGCGCGACTGCAGCATTTTCACGACTTTTGGTGCGTCCCGCAAATTGAGACGATGTCCCGCATATTTCATTTTGATTGGCTAAAACGCTTTTCTAAAATCAGATTCATCCAATGGCTGTTGAGAAAGCAGGGAGGGCTATCATCACAAGGCTGTGTTTGCTGTCAATCAAACTGTAACACACGGCGGGTGCTGGTCAAGTGTTAACCAATGAGAGTAACGCACTCAAAACTGAAAAGCTATTTTATTTTATGTATTATTATGTTTCTGTTCCCTCCTGGCCATTTTTGATTTGTATTCATGGTTTTATTTGATCTATTAATTTATGTTGTGCCTACTTGTACAGGTAATACTCTAGTTGAATTATTTCTAAACACTTGAAGTGAATAATGCCTGCTGCCTTGGTTAGCCTTAGTTTACTTGTCTTTATTAAGATACTAAATAGTTACTGCATTTGGACTTCACTTTGTGCTCTGTTGTTATATATTTGGTAAGTTCTTTTTTCTTCCGGGTGGGGGGGGGGGGGGGGGGTGTGTGCTGTTGAGAGGGTGTCCCACGCAACCATACTCCTTGTCCCACATTTGGTTTGTTGGGACCTGGTCACCCTAGTCTGGATTAGTCTGGATCTGTGTATCCTGAGTGCGCATGTGTGTTTTCTGCACAATCTGTGTGTGTGTGTGTCTGTGTGTGTGTGTGTGTGTGTGTGTGTGTGTGTGTGTGTGTGTGTGTGTGTGTGTGTGTGTGTGTGTGTGTGTGTGTGTGTGTGTGTGTGTTGCATGCATGAAGTGTGAGCGCTGCGGCATCCTACACATGCCGTGACAAGGTCTTGTCAGAGGACTTCTCAGAGACATGATCCCCGACGTGTGTTTGAGTACGGGTCAATGGCTGAATCACACACTGTACACTTAGACGCACACAAACACAAGCAGACAGTAATGGGTGCACTTAAAGTATCAGACTCAGATTCTGGAGACATTTATTTTTGTACACAACCCGAGAGACGAGCATGTGTAAGTTGGTCTGTATGTCTGTGTGTGTGTGTGTGTGGGTATGTATGTGGGTGTGTGTGTGTGTGTGTGTGTGTGTGTGTGTGTGTGTATTTATTGAGAAGAATACACGGATGAATGTAATAGTGTTTGGCGATTAGACACCGTTGAGCGGAGGTATATTTCGGGAGGGGGAAACCAGCAAAATAGACTGGACTTAAATTGCTAAAATGATTTTTTATATTATTTTAGTATTTTAGACATATAAGTCATTAAACTACCAGCACTAAAAAGTAGAAGTACTATGATACAAGTAAAGCAAAATGGGCCCTATTGTGCTCATTTTGAGGCACACGCACAAAAACCTACAGAAAAGGGAAAACCCAAAAAGCCTTATTGGGTAACATTTGAGGTCAAATCTAAAGTACAAATGTGTTCGCATCAAAATATACTTTCACAAGGCTCAGAGCATTATGTATCACATTCATGTACACTTTAATGTTCCACCTGGAATAGAAGGAGCTTTTTCACTTTAACTTAACGCTATCTCTCGGATAGCTTGAACATTTTTACACAGAATCATGACGTTGTTTCTTTGCCTTTAATAATATGAATCTGAGTCTTCATAGTCAATGTCAATCAAATACATTTAGTGGAGTAAAAAGTAAATTATGCCCCTCTGAAAAGTAGTGGAGTAAATATAGAAACTGACAGAAACATGGAAATACTACAAAAAAAGTACTCAATTACAGTAATTACAGTTAACGCCCTTATTTACTCCGCACTACAGATCTTGATTGACATGCACTTGACATGTTATCTTCTCTTTGAGCTTCCACACCCTATGATTACCCATAACACACCTCTCTAAGTGTGCAGTGACATTAACGTTCATCTTTGCAGACGCATAATTCCAGTTTAAGTCCCACCGTTTAATATGCTAACCTTTGAAATCGGTGCAGAGAATGTGGGCGTGTATTTATCTTTATTATATTTACATAAACAAACCTCTCTCGCACTTTGTGTGCGATGTGAAGCTGCAATCGAGAGTCATTTACACCGCAGGGGGGTTCGCTGTGCCGTTAATCTCTCCGCGGTGTGCGTGGAGGAGCAGATCCGGATAGATTTGTTGTTATTATTTCTGTGTCAGACTGACATTAATGCGGGCGGAGACACTGGAATTTGTACCTGCATACTGCCGAGTGGATATGAGAGCAGCACAACATAATAACATGTCATATTGCCCTGGGACTGCTGGGGTAGAAATAAGTGTTATAGTTGTATTTTGTAGCTGAAGGCGGTCGCTATTAACACTCTCTTTTAGGGAAAGACACACACACACACACACATACCAAGTCTACAGCACTTCAGGGGACATTACATTGACTTACATGCATTTCCTGGAGAATTATCCTAACCTTAACCATAACCAACACATGCCTAACCCTAACCCTTACCCTTAACCTTACCCTTACCCTAACCCTAACTCTAAACCTAACCAAGTCTTCACCCTAAAATTAATGATTCCCCTCATGGGGACCTCCAATTTGTCCCCATAAGGGAGGCGAGTCCCCACACGAGACTGTGTAAACAGATTTAGGTCCCCACAAGTATAGTAATACTAGGCCACACACACACACACACACACACACACACACACACACACACACACACACACACACACACACACACACACACACACACACACACACACACACACACACACACACACACACACACACACACACAACCAATAGACTTGGAACAACATTATTTACCCTGCTGTTGTAGACGAGACCACTGACCCGATTGTGGTTTGGGATTTCTCTGTTTGTTTGTGTGTGTGTGTTTGTTTACACGTATGTGTGTACATGCAGGTGATAGAACATTGTAATTTGTGTATCTATATGTATCTGCAAGTGTGCTCGCCGGCGCGCGCGCGTGTGTGTATGTGTGTGTGTGAACCGTCTGAGGAATGAACCTGCTTATGTCTGCATCCCCTTTTCCCTCCGCTGCTGATCTGTGCACATGATTAAAGAGGAAGAAAGGGGCTCAGAGAGAGAGAGAGAGAGAGAGAGAGAGAGAGAGAGAGAGAGAGAGAGAGAGAGAGAGAGAGACACACACACAGCTCAGCAACCTTCACACTCTCCCATGTGGGACATGTGTGCTCTTTTAAACACACACCATAAAACCAACATGACCAGTTGGAGTCTGCTTAACGGATAAGGAATAAGGCGCGTAGAAACACAACCTGATTTCAATGACACTGGAAATACACACTGCTTATGTCTATTTATGAACACACAGTATTTGAATGTGCAGCCCGGAGGATATCATCTTCGCCCAACATCCAAAAACCAATCCATGGACCACTTAGCTATAGGAGACAATAGTACTGTCAGGCAGTGTGACAACCAAAAATGAATTCTGCAGAAATATGCTTAAATATTGACTTTACATTTACTTAATCTATACAGAAACACACTGCTGCTCCAACTAAGACTTTTATGCATGGTTGATTTATTGAGAATCGGTAAAGATTTAAATATGCAATATGGTATCGACCAATCCTTAACCTCGAAAAAAATTATGCATGTTCAGGTGTATATCAGTATGTAGTGTCTCTACTTTAAAGAGTCCTCTCCTGCTGATGTTCAGGTGTATATCAGTATGTAGTTTCTCTACTTTAAAGAGTCCTCTCCTGCTGATGTTCAGGTGTATATCAGTATGTAGTGTCTCTACTTTAAAGAGTCCTCTCCTGCTGATGTTCAGGTGTATATCAGTATGTAGTGTCTCTACTTTAAAGAGTCCTCTCCTGCTGATGTTCAGGTGTATATCAGTATGTAGTGTCTCTACTTTAAAGAGTCCTCTCCTGTTGATGTTCAGGTGTATATCAGTATGTAGTGTCTCTTCTTTAAAGAGTCCTCTCCTGCTGATGTTCAGGTGTATATCAGTATGTAGTGTCTCTACTTTAAAGAGTCCTCTCCTGCTGATGTTCAGGTGTATATCAGTATGTAGTGTCTCTACTTTAAAGAGTCCTCTCCTGTTGATGTTCAGGTGTATATCAGTATGTAGTGTCTCTACTTTAAAGAGTCCTCTCCTGCTGATGTTCAGGTGTATATCAGTATGTAGTGTCTCTACTTTAAAGAGTCCTCTCCTGCTGATGTTCAGGTGTAAATCAGTATGTAGTGTCTCTACTTTAAAGAGTCCTCTCCTGCTGATGTTCAGGTGTATATCAGTATGTAGTGTCTCTACTTTAAAGAGTCCTCTCCTGCTGATGTTCAGGTGTATATCAGTATGTAGTGTCTCTACTTTAAAGAGTCCTCTCCTGCTGATGTTCAGGTGTATATCAGTGTGTAGTGTCTCTACTTTAAAGAGTCCTCTCCTGCTGATGTTCAGGTGTATATCAGTATGTAGTGTCTCTACTTTAAAGAGTCCTCTCCTGCTGATGTTCAGGTGTATATCAGAATGTAGTGTCTCTACTTTAAAGAGTCCTCTCCTGCTGATGTTCAGGTGTATATCAGTATGTAGTGTCTCTACTTTAAAGAGTCCTCTCCTGCTGATGTTCAGGTGTATATCAGTATGTAGTGTCTCTACTTTAAAGAGTCCTCTCCTGCTGATGTTCAGGTGTATATCAGAATGTAGTGTCTCTACTTTAAAGAGTCCTCTCCTGCTGATGTTCAGGTGTATATCAGTATGTAGTGTCTCTACTTTAAAGAGTCCTCTCCTGCTGATGTTCAGGTGTATATCAGTATGTAGTGTCTCTACTGGGACATGTCTCCATGCTTTAATGTTCAAAAAGCTCTTTATTCTTCTCATACTGCCTGTACTGCAGCACCTCTTTTCACCCTCTGTCTGAAACCAGAGCCCAGTCTGCTCTGATTGGTTAGCTGGCCGGCTCTGCTGTGATTGGTCAACCTGCTTAGAGATGTCCCGCCCCTTAGCCTAGCACGTACAATGTGTTGGAGCGCTAGCCAATAGAAGTGTGAGTGTATAGTGATGTCACTATGTTCTGGAAGTAAACAAAGGAGTCCAATAGAGGCATTTCAGGTGGGGGGAAACCCCAAAAAAGCATAATAAGGTTTTTTTAATGCATCCTCATACCAGATGTGGGGCTATGAATAGCATTATATATTGGGATAGAGTTTTTATATTGAGATAAAGTTCAAAGTAAGGATATGTATATAGTTGTTAAGGTCACGGTCACAAGTCAGATTATACAATCATGTGAAAAGCTCTCGTCAGTGTTTCGCCTGTCAGATAAGCAGAGCGGGTTGTCGCCTGCTAAACTGAAACCATCCGCTTCCTGCACACCAACGAGCCAATGATATCGCTCCATTCCCCTTTTTCGGGCGATTTCAAAGGATTGCAGCATCCGCTCCACCTCGGGCTGCAGAATAAGACATCCGAATTAAAGAGCAAGCGAGTACTCCAGAAACAAGGCCAGGACTTTATCTTCATCTCAGGCTATAAGCTAAACATTGCAACAGCTCATGTAACATTCACATATCTCTCAACTGTGCCTCTTCTTCTTCTTTCATGAGCCTTCCTCTTATAGCGCCAAATTAGCAGATGTGGCAAAAGAACACACATCCTGTACTCAAGTAGAAGTACAGATACTCGTGTTTAAAAATACTCTGGTAAAAGTAGAAGTACTGACTAAACTTCTTTCCTCAAGTCAAAGTAAAGAGGCTTTGAAATGTACTTCAGTAAAAAGTACCCATAACTAGCAGCTGTTTTAAAGAGTACCTGACCTCCCTTTATATTAATAGAACAATAATGTCATTGTTAGCTAATAAATGTTTCCATGCTGAACAACGGCAACATGACAACGTTTCCATTGGTCCCTCTTCTTTAGAGAAGACCAGGAAATGATGGATACACGGATCGTGTTCAAATCAATAGGCACGCAATGACTCTAAAGAATAATGATCACGCCACCAAACACACATTCAGACTAAAGGAACCAGCTGTTTGGGAAATGAGAGAAGTAGAAAGTACAGGTATTTGTGTTCAACATGTAAGAAGTAGAAAGTACAGGTATTTGGGTTCAACATGAGAGAAGTAGAAAGTACAGGTATTTGAGTTCAACATGTAAGAAGTAGAAAGTACAGGTATTTGGGTTCAACATGTAAGAAGTAGAAAGTACAGGTATTTGAGTTCAACATGTAAGAAGTAGAAAGTACAGGTATTTGGGTTCAACATGTAAGAAGTAGAAAGTACAGGTATTTGAGTTCAACATGTAAGAAGTAGAAAGTACAGGTATTTGAGTTCAACATGTAAGAAGTAGAAAGTACAGGTATTTGTGTTCAACATGTAAGAAGTAGAAAGTACAGGTATTAGTGTTCAACATGTAAGAAGTAGAAAGTACAGGTATTTGAGTTCAACATGAGAGAAGTAGAAAGTACAGGTATTTGTGTTCAACATGTAAGAAGTAGAAAGTACAGGTATTTGTGTTCAACATGTAAGAAGTAGAAAGTACAGGTATTAGTGTTCAACATGTAAGAAGTAGAAAGTACAGGTATTTGTGTTCAACATGTAAGAAGTAGAAAGTACAGGTATTTGGGTTCAACATGTAAGAAGTCAAAGTAAAAAGTCGTCCACTACTTCCCACCTCTGCAAATTAGCGACTCATTATGAATCAATTGTCTTTTCTATAAGGTCCTGTTTTTTCTCCGTCTTTGGACCTGGTTGCTCGTTTGATCCTGGTGTTTCTCTGCTGTGAAACCCATCAAACGTTTCCTTCCTTCATGTCTCCCCCGCTCACACTGATGGACAGATAAGATCTCTTGCTCTGACAGCAGTCTTTTGAAGATAGTAAAATGATTTCTCATCTTACATTTGACCGTTATAAAAAGACTATGGCCAAATCTTCTAATCTCGATTTATTTAATGCCGGCTTCCCAACAGAAAAATTATCCGGTTCAGGATTTGTGTGATCACTTCTGACACACACCTAAAGGCCTGATGCATTGTGGGAGAGTTTCACTGACGCTTTCTGATGAGTGCTTGTTTTTTTAACCTCAATCTCGGTTTAAAATTAAAGGACAGTTGCTTTTTATTAACAATGTGTCACAGTGCACACTTCAGACTACACAGAGCAGCTTTACTTTGCTCAAATCCCCAGAAAACTACCTGTGTTATCAATCAATCAATCTTTAATGATACAGCCCTTTTCATACACAAAAGTTCACAAAAAGTGCTTCATAAACCAACAACTAAAACCGTAAAATAACTACCCCACCTTCCCATGTAATCAATAACACATAACACATACATTTGTGATCAATGAAACACTTAAAAACAACACAAGTCAATAAACACAAGACTGAAAAAGACAAGAAAAAAACAATTAGAAGAAATACATATCAATTAAAAGCAACATTAAAAAGGTGGGTCTTTAGTTTGCTCCTAAAATGTACATCAGTGTTCCTCTACGAATGTCTATTGTTCCCAAACATCGATGTAATTGAACGACCTATTAAGCCTCACACTTGACCAATGGTGGAAGAACAGCTATTACTTAAGGTGGGGTAGGTCATTTTGGAGAAACCAGCTCGAGTGCGCTAGAATTTGAAAATACACAGCCGGAAAAAATCTGCCACTTCCTCACAGAGCCCCTCCTCCAACACACACGAACGCGCACATGACCAATGAGGGCACGAGATAAGTTTGTGCATAGATGGAAGGCTGACAGGCAGGTTGGCCATCCAGTTACTTTAGCCGGCTCAGATGATTGGTCGGGCTTTTTACAATACTACGGCTTCCACAGATTACATTTTTTTATGGATTTTTTGTCCAAGCACTGAAGATATTCATTGCCATCGGGATGTTAAGAGCATTCCATGGAATATAACAAGTGTATCTCGAGCCGGTTTCTCAAACTTACCTACCCCACCTTTAAGTGAAAGTAGAAATACTAGTTGTAAGAACAAGTCTGTTTAGAATCTTACTGTTACGAACTCAGGCACTTAGGAGGTAGGACCCAATTGCACGACCCGGGAGACAGAGGTAAAGTATTAGTAAGATACTTTATTGTTTCCAAAAAACATGATGAACAAAAAAGGTCACGAACTAATCTCAGATTGAGATGACAAAAATGGAGAACAACATGAAAGTGCTCACGTAGTGAGGATCAAAACTTTTACAAGAACACAGAGAGCATAGACCTTACCATGGCAATAGATAAAAGCATAGACCTGACCATGACAAGAGACAAGACGAACTGACACTGAACACTGGGAGACAGGGGAATTTAAACACATGACAACAAGACACAGGTGGGGACAATCAGGGGCGGGGCTGACGCTGATGAGTACAGGAGACACAGAAGGGAAACAGGTGAACACAATCAGACATTTAGACACACCAGGGAAACTAACGACAGACAGGAAAACACAGGGAGAAAGACCAGATAATACACAGGGAGGAAAACATGACAAGGAGAACAGAAAAACACCCACTACCAGACACACAAAACTAAAAACGTGACACAACACAAGAATCGTGACTCTTAATTAAGTAAAAGTACGAACGTTTTGCTATCAGATCCAAAGTAAACATACTTGTAATCGACCCTTTTCAGAATCACACATATGATTTACTGGATTATGATTATTGATGCATTCATGTGTTCAACAAAGCTGGAGCAAATTTGATTTATTTGTATAAACTGCGGCTAGATATTTTACATCCAAGAATACATCATAGTTTAGTCTCATTATCGGAATCTGTAAGAATATAATGCTGGAGTAAAAAGGACAATATTGCCATCCAAAATGTACTTCAGTAGAAGGATGAAGTAGCATGAAATAAAAATACTTAAAGTACAAGTACCTCAAACGTGTACTTGGGTAAAATGACTTCTTAGTTTCCAACACTGCATCCGACAATGGTTTAGCTTTTGCATCTGAGAGCGATTAACAGAAGACCTTCCATTTTGATTAATCTGAATAAAACTAGTAATTAAAAGTAAATGGATATTCAGCGGTGCAATCGTCAGTCTGCTTTACTTTTTCTGTGGCTAAATCAAATGCATAATGTCTGACGCCTACACAACATGAGTACGATTGAACATGCAAACATCTATGTTGATGGCAAACTGCACACACACACACATATGGGTTTGGCTCGAGTGTGTGTTGGCAGATGATGGCGATCTTATTATTCCTCCCTCGACTCTTTGCATAGACCAGATTATGCAAATACACACAAAGTTTCCCACCGCCTGATTCTGTCTTGTTTCTTGTTATATCTGTAAGTGGGCCTCTCTTTTCTGTCTGTGTTTGCCCAACAGATATCCGCCTACAACAGTGTTTAAATCAGTCGGATGAAAATTATGGATTTTTGAAGTCTTCATTAGCACACAGTCAAAGAACAAGAACAATATGGCATTATTTTTGTTTTTTTTACCATTTGTGATGTTTTACTTGCTGCTGCTGTTTAACATTGAGAGGATGGAGTGTGTGTGTGTCTATGCATCAATGATGTCAAAGCATCTCAGTATGCATCAATGTTAGCGTAAGAGATAATAACAGGAAGTAGCTGACAAAAAAGTCAAGAAAGCACCAACATTCAAGGTTTTAAACACTTTCATAATTCCTTGAACAATATTTCAGAAACATACGTGATACTGGATTTTTGTTTTGGAAACTCTGCTTTTAACCAACAACTTTGATAAAAATATGGAATCATCCATCCATCCATCTTCTCCCGCTTATCCGTGGTCGGGTCTCGGAGGTATAGTTCCAGCAGAGAGCCCCAAACGTTCCTTTCCCCCCATCAACCAGCTCTGACTGGGGGATCCCAAGGCGCTCCCAGGCCAGCGAAGATATATAATCCCTCCACCTGGTCCTAGGTCTACCCCTCGGTCTCCTCCCAGCTGGACGTGCCTGGAACACCTCCCTAGGGAGGCGCCCAGGTGGCATCCTAACTAGGTGCCCGAACCACCTCAACTAGCTCCTTTCCACGCGAAGGAGGAGCGGTTCAACTCCGAGTCCCTCCCGGATGACTGAACTTCTCACCTTATCCCTAAGGGAGACACCAGCCACCCTGCGGAGAAAACCCATCTCGGCCGCTTGTATCCGCGATATCGTTCTTTGGGTCATGACCCATCCTTCATGACCATAGGTGAGGGTAGGAAGGGAAATGGCCCGGTAGACCGAGAGCTTTGCCTTCTGTCTCAGCTCCCTTTTCGTCACAACGGTGCGGTAAAGCGACTGCAGTACCGCTCCCGCTAATCCGATTCTCCGGCCCATCTCACGCTCCATTGTTCCCTCACTCGAGAACAAGACCCCGAGATACTTGAACTCCTTCACTTGGGGTGAATATGGAATCAGTCATATTTTATTGTCACTTCAACATATTGCGATACTAATGTCTGAGAAATATGAGGAGGCATGAAGAACAACATCTGGATTTTAAAAAGCAGAGTTTTTACTTACCTTGAAATGAAGTCCTGTGTCCATGAGAGAGATCATCTTAACAGAATTGACCTGAGGATAAAACTGAACAGACTTAACTGAAATAGGAAGTTAAAACAGGGCACTCTCATTCAGCCATTTTGCTTGGCTATGCTTAAGTTGTGATATTCCTTCCTCCTTTCCTTTGCTTCAAATAAAGCAAATAGGGTCGATTAATCCGTCAGCAAACAACCTTTAGCCAATATATAAGCACCAACAAATGTGTAGTCGAACAAATGAACCAACATAAAACTGAACTGGAAATCCCAACCCCCCTTTCTTGGAAAAGCACTTTGTACATTCTGATTTTCCACTTCCTGGTTTTAAAATGTTTGGTTTATGGGGCACGTGTATAATGCCCCCAGGAAGTGCGCCGGACTCTGAGTCCGTTTCTCAATCGCGAGGATG
>CM053242.1:56677192-56704692 GCA_028583405.1 Pogonophryne albipinna
GGGGTAATTTTGAGTCTGCGCATGGGTAGACTTCGCGTCCTTCAAATCCCCACAATGCTTTGCGCACGGACCAATTTCCCCAAATCTGTGGCGGAAAATGTAAGGCGGGGCCTCTCATATGACGCACACCTGCACACTTGCTAGCCTGTTCCACTCTTCGTTTTCCGAATTCCAGGAAGGATTCTTGCCTAGTTTCTGAAGGAAGTGACTTGGAAGACATGTGCTACCAAGCAAGCATCCTCGCGATTGAGAAACGGACTCAGAGTCCGGCGCACTTCCTGGGGGCATTATACACGTGCCCCATAAACCAAACATTTTAAAACCAGGAAGTGGAAAATCAGAATGTACCAAGTGCTTTTCCAAGAAAGGGGGGTTGGAATTTCCAGTTCAGTTTTATGTTGGTTCATTTGTTCGACTACACGTTTGTTGGTGCTTATATATTGGCTAAAGGTTGTTTGCTGACGGATTAATCGACCCTATTTGCTTTATTTGAAGCAAAGGAAAGGAGGAAGGAATATCACAACTTAAGCATAGCCAAGCAACATGGCTGAATGAGAGTGCCCTGTTTTAACTTCCTATTTCAGTTAAGTCTGTTCAGTTTTATCCTCAGGTCAATTCTGTTAAGATGATCTCTCTCATGGACACAGGACTTCATTTCAAGGTAAGTAAAAACTCTCCTTTTTAAAATCCAGATGTTGTTCTTCATGCCTCCTCATATTTCTCAGACATTAGTATCGCAATATGTTGAAGTGACAATAAAATATGACTGATTCCATATTCACCCCAAGTGAAGGAGTTCAAGTATCTCGGGGTCTTGTTCTCGAGTGAGGGAACAATGGAGCGTGAGATGGGCCGGAGAATCGGAATTAGCGGGAGCGGTACTGCAGTCGCTTTACCGCAACCGTTGTGACGAAAAGGGAGCTGAGCCAGAAGGCAAAGCTCTCTGTCTACCGGGCCATTTCCGTTCCTACCCTCACCTATGGTCATGAAGGATGGGTCATGACCCAAAGAACGAGATCGCGGATACAAGTGGCCGAGATGGGTTTTCTCCGCAGGGTGGCTGGCGTCTCCCTTAGGGATAAGGTGAGAAGTTCAGTCATCCGGGAGGGACTCGGAGTTGAGCCGCTCCTCCTTCGCGTCGAAAGGAGCCAGTTGAGGTGGTTCGGGCACCTAGTTAGGATGCCACCTGGGCGCCTCCCTAGGGAGGTGTTCCAGGCACGTCCAGCTGGGAAGAGACAAAGGGGTAGACCTAGGACCAGGTGGAGGGATTATATCTCTTCGCTGGCCTGGGAGCGCCTTGGAACCCCCCAGTCAGAGCTGGTTGATGAGGGGAAAGGAACGTTTGGGGCTCTCTGCTGGAACTGATACCCCCGAGACCCGTCCACGGATAAGCGGGAGAAGATGGATGGATGGATGATTCCATATTTTTATCAAAGTTGTTGTTTAAAAGCAGAGTCTCCAAAACAAAAATCCAGTATCACGTATGTTTCTGAAATATTGTTCAAGGAATTATGAAAGTGTTTAAAACCCTTGAATGTTGGTGCTTTCTTGACTTTGTTGTCAGCTACTTCCTGTTATTATCTCTTACGCTAACATTGATGCATACTGAGGTGCTTTGACATCATTGATGCATAGACACACACACACTCCATCCTCTCAATGTTAAACAGCAGCAGCAAGTAAAACATCACAAATGGTAAAAAAAACAAAAATAATGCCATATTGTTCTTGTTCTTTGACTGTGTGCTAATGAAGACTTCAAAAATCCATAATTTTCATCCAGCTGATTTAAACACTGTTGTAGGCGGATATCTGTTGGGCAAACACAGACAGAAAAGAGAGGCCCACTTACAGATATAACAAGAAACAAGACAGAATCAGGCGGTGGGAAACTTTGTGTGTATCTGCATAATCTGGTCTATGCAAAGAGTCGAGGGAGGAATAATAAGATCGCCATCATCTGCCAACACACACTCGAGCCAAACCCATAGTGTGGTGTGTGTGCAGTTTGCCATCAACATAGATGTTTGCATGTTCAATCGTACTCATGTTGTGTAGGCGTCAGACATTATGCATTTGATTTAGCCACAGAAAAAGTAAAGCAGACTGACGATTGCACCGCTGAATATCCATTTACTTTTAATTACTAGTTTTATTCAGATTAATCAAAATGGAAGGGTCTTCTGTTAATCGCTCTCAGATGCAAAAGCTAAACCATTGTCGGATGCAGTGTTGGAAACTAAGAAGTCATTTTACCCAAGTACACGTTTGAGGTATTTGTACTTTAAGTATTTTTATTTCATGCTACTTCATCCTTCTACTGAAGTACATTTTGGATGGCAATATTGTCCTTTTTACTCCAGCATTATATTCTTACAGATTCCGATAATGAGACTAAACTATGATGTATTCTTGGATGTAAAATATCTAGCCGCAGTTTATACAAATAAATCAAATTTGCTCCAGCTTTGTTGAACACATGAATGCATCAATAATCATAATCCAGTAAATCATATGTGTGATTCTGAAAAGGGTCGATTACAAGTATGTTTACTTTGGATCTGATAGCAAAACGTTTGTACTTTTACTTAAAGAGCCTGTGACACGAGTTTCCCCCATCATCCAAACCCATCAATTTGAGTAAATATTGTCCCCTTGAAAACCGTTACTGAACTGATTTTGGATATTTGTACTTTGATAACCATTAATCTGCCCTTCAATGTTGAGCATATCCTGGATCTTCTCGGGGATTCTTCAAGTCCCGCCAAATTATGGGTGACGTCATTGCGGGCACAGCGCTCCAGCTGCACCGTTCAGGATCCCAGCATCTGCATGTAAACGCACGATGGTGCACACAGCAGCAAGCTCAGACAGCGATGACAGTTTAATTTTGAACGTGTCTGAGAGCTCATATGAGGCTGAAGGATCGGTTTATGTTGTATCTGTTAGAAGTTTAGGAATTAGGTCAATATGGGCGATCATACGGTCATGTAGCCAGTGGTGGACTGGGACTAAAAATCATCCCGGGACTCTCGACCGGCCCACTTCGGTACCGCTAGTAAATTGTCAACGGGGGAGTGGGGGATGTCGGGGGCGGCGGGGTGCTGTAGGCTGGGGAAGGCTAAGCCTTCCCAAATATTTGTGTTACTGCATCCTGGTAAAAATACAAATATAATGTATAATGTCTGTGTCTTTGACATTAGCGCTGCGAGCCACCTGTGCCCTGTACTACGAAGCCAGTTCAACATACCCTGGATATGTTTGAGTAACAAAGAAACAACAACAAACTAACAAACGAGATCTCGCTAAGCGGTCCTACGACGCTGGTTATCAACTCGGTAAATCAAGCCAGGGTTTCTCTCACCAGCTGAGAGCGCAGCGCGTTCACGTCTAAGACACGAGTGGATCTGACTTTAATTACATTTGACTTGAGTGTTTCGTCAACATAATGTGTTGCTTAAAATAATACTTCTGCATACAGTATGTGACACTGTAAGTGTTGCACGGCCAGATACGGCTGGTGAAGCAGACTCGGATAAGGAGATATATGATATATTATGATATTATATGATCGATGATCTGATTGATGATGTAATATGAATGATAAGACACGTCGGCGTCTTCTCTGCATACGGCAGTTTAAACTGTATTTCCTTTATCCTGTAATATGACTTGAGAGATTTAAACTCCGCACACTGAGTTGATCTCTTTTCTATACACGCCGGAGGCGGGCAGCGTCAAGTTATTTAGCCTTCCCAAACCTGAGCCTCACGCGCCGCCTATGGGGGATGTGCTAGTGACTTATCTGACCGGCCCACTTCGGTACCGGCCCATCGGGATTCGTCCCGATGGCCAGTCCGCCACTGCACCCAGCCCACGTAAACTGTCAACGTGGGGAGCCTCGCTGCGGGGAAACGGTGGACCTAGTGTCCCGATCGGAGTGGGAATAATAATAATAATAATAATCCGTGCATTTTATCCATTAATTTCCCCCAACATTGTGGTAAAAAAAAACACACGTTTAATCCATGTTGGTGTACTACAACTACAAAAAGCATCGGTTTGTTTTCTCATCAGGAAATGCAGACCGGCTTAAACAAACGATTTTTAATCATCATTCTCACGATCATTTAATGTATCATATGTTCGCCGAATTGACATGAAAGCACTAATAAATGTAGTTTAATCCACTTGAGTTTACAACTACAAAAATAATCGGTTTGTTTTTATATCACATCCTACGGGAGGAAATTCAGCAGCTCTCACTACCGATTTGTAATCCTAATTTAATCATCATCTTCACCACGATCATTTATGTTTATGTTCGTCGAATTGACATGAAAGCACTGACAAATATGAATATACTGTAGTCAACTTCATTAAAACGTTATTAACGTGGCTAAACTCAGTAATTCACCATTTCTACGCATGACAACACACTTTGTCCGTGTTTGGCTCTCTCGCCGCACAGTGAAGCGTTCCCGCATTGACGTCACTTCCGGCTTCCCCCAAAACTTCAAAATGACTCGAAGGAATTTCCCCGCGATGTTCGAAATTATTGATATTTATCGGAACCGTATCGCATCTTCTTTTTTAAACTGACGGTTCGAGATGACTAGTAGCCCAATATTTCATTGCACAACAGTTGTTGGGATGCTGTCACAGGCTCTTTAAGTAAGTGTCACGATTCTTGTGTTGTGTCACGTTTTTAGTTTTGTGTGTCTGGTAGTGGGTGTTTTTCTGTTCTCCTTGTCATGTTTTCCTCCCTGTGTATTGTCTGGTCTTTCTCCCTGTGTTTTCCTGTCTGTCGTTAGTTTCCCTGGTGTGTCTAATTGTCTGATTGTGTTCACCTGTTTCCCTTCTGTGTCTCCTGTGCTCATCAGCGTCAGCCCCGCCCCTGATTGTCCCCACCTGTGTCTTGTTGTCATGTGTTTAAATTCCCCTGTCTCCCAGTGTTCAGTGTCAGTTCGTCTTGTCTCTTGTCATGGTCTATGCTTTTGTCTATTGCCATGGTCAGGTCTATGCTCTCTGTGTTCTTGTAAAAGTTTTGATCCTCACTACGTGAGCACTTTCATGTTGTTCTCCATTTTGTCATCTCAATCTGAGATTAGTTAGTGACCTTTTTTGTTCATCGTGTTTTTTGGAAACAATAAAGTATCTTACTAATACTTTACCTCTGTCTCCCGGGTCGTGCAATTGGGTCCTACCTCCTAAGTGCCTGAGTTCGTAACAGTAAGATTCTAAACAGACTTGTTCTTACAACTAGTATTTCTACTTTCACTTAAAGGTGGGGTAGGTAAGTTTGAGAAACCGGCTCGAGATACACTTGTTATATTCCATGGAATGCTCTTAACATCCCGATGGCAATGAATATCTTCAGTGCTTTGACAAAAAATCCATAAAAAAATGTCATCCTAACCCTAACCCTCTGTGGAAGCCGTGGCGCTGTAACAAGCACGACCAATCATCTGAGCCGGCCCGGCTAAAGTAACTGGATGGCCTACCTGCCTGTCAGCCTTCCATCTATGCACAAACTTATCTCGTGCCCTCATTGGTCATGTGCGCGTTCGTGTGTGTTGGAGGAGGGGCTCTGTGAGGAAGTGGCAGATTTTTTCCGGCTGTGTATTTTCAAATTCTAGCGCACTCGAGCTGGTTTCTCCAAAATGACCTACCCCACCTTTAAGTAATAGCTGTTCTTCCACCATTGGTCAAGTGTGAGGCTTAATAGGTCGTTCAATTACATCGATGTTTGGGAACAATAGACATTCGTAGAGGAACACTGATGTACATTTTAGGAGCAAACTAAAGACCCACCTTTTTAATGTTGCTTTTAATTGATATGTATTTATTCTAATTGTTTTTTTCTTGTCTTTTTCAGTCTTGTGTTTATTGACTTGTGTTGTTTTTAAGTGTTTCATTGATCACAAATGTATGTGTTATGTGTGATTGATTACCTGGGAAGGTGGGGTATTTATTTTACGGTTTTAGTTGTTGGTTTATGAAGCACTTTTTGTGAACTTTTGTGTATGAAAAGGGCTGTATCATTAAAGATTGATTGATTGATGCATAACACAGGTAGTTTTCTGGGGATTTGAGCAAAGTAAAGCTGCTCTGTGTAGTCTGAAGTGTGCACTGTGACACATTGTTAATAAAAAGCAACTGTCCTTTAGTTTTAAGCCGAGATTGAGGTTAAAAAAACAAGCACTCATCAGAAAGCCTCAGTGAAACTCTCCCACAATGCATCAGGCCTTTAGGTGTGTGTCAGAAGTGATCACACAGATCCTGAACCGGATGATTTTTCAGTTGGGAAGCCGGCATTAAATAAATCGAGATTAGAAGATTTGGCCATAGTCTTTTTATAACGATCAAATGTAAGATGAGAAATCATTTTACTATCTTCAAAAGACTGCTGTCAGAGCAAGAGATCTTATCTGTCCATCAGTGTGAGCGGGGGAGACATGAAGGAAGGAAACGTTTGATGGGTTTCACAGCAGAGAAACACCAGGATCAAACGAGCAACCAGGTCCAAAGAGGGAGAAAAAACAGGACCTTATAGAAAAGACAATTGATGCATAATGAGTCGCTAATTTGCAGAGGTGGGAAGTAGTGGAGTTCAAATACTTCGTTAAGTACATTTGTCTGGTATCAGTACTTTCCTCCACAACTTATTTTTCTGACGACTTTTTACTTTGACTTCTTACATTTTGAACCCAAATACCTGTACTTTCTACTTCTTACATGTTGAACACAAATACCTGTACTTTCTACTTCTTACATGTTGAACTCAAATACCTGTACTTTCTACTTCTTACATGTTGAACACAAATACCTGTACTTTCTACTTCTTACATGTTGAACACAAATACCTGTACTTTCTACTTCTTACATGTTGAACACAAATACCTGTACTTTCTACTTCTTACATGTTGAACCCAAATACCTGTACTTTCTACTTCTTACATGTTGAACCCAAATACCTGTACTTTCTACTTCTTACATGTTGAACTCAAATACCTGTACTTTCTACTTCTACATGTTGAACACAAATACCTGTACTTTCTACTTCTTACATTTTGAACCCAAATACCTGTACTTTCTACTTCTTACATGTTGAACACAAATACCTGTACTTTCTACTTCTTACATGTTGAACCCAAATACCTGTACTTTCTACTTCTTACATGTTGAACTCAAATACCTGTACTTTCTACTTCTTACATGTTGAACCCAAATACCTGTACTTTCTACTTCTTGCATGTTGAACCCAAATACCTGTACTTTCTACTTCTCACATGTTGAACTCAAATATCTGTACTTTCTACTTCTCACATGTTGAACTCAAATATCTGTACTTTCTACTTCTTACATGTTGAACCCAAATACCTGTACTTTCTACTTCTTACATGTTGAACTCAAATACCTGTACTTTCTACTTCTTACATGTTGAACCCAAATACCTGTACTTTCTACTTCTTACATGTTGAACCCAAATACCTGTACTTTCTACTTCTTACATGTTGAACTCAAATACCTGTACTTTCTACTTCTTACATGTTGAACACAAATACCTGTACTTTCTACTTCTTACATTTTGAACCCAAATACCTGTACTTTCTACTTCTTACATGTTGAACACAAATACCTGTACTTTCTACTTCTTACATGTTGAACCCAAATACCTGTACTTTCTACTTCTTACATGTTGAACTCAAATACCTGTACTTTCTACTTCTTACATGTTGAACCCAAATACCTGTACTTTCTACTTCTTGCATGTTGAACCCAAATACCTGTACTTTCTACTTCTCACATGTTGAACTCAAATATCTGTACTTTCTACTTCTCACATGTTGAACTCAAATATCTGTACTTTCTACTTCTTACATGTTGAACCCAAATACCTGTACTTTCTACTTCTTACATGTTGAACTCAAATACCTGTACTTTCTACTTCTTACATGTTGAACCCAAATACCTGTACTTTCTACTTCTTACATGTTGAACACAAATACCTGTACTTTCTACTTCTCACATGTTGAACTCAAATACCTGTACTTTCTACTTCTTACATGTTGAACCCAAATACCTGTACTTTCTACTTCTTACATGTTGAACACAAATACCTGTACTTTCTACTTCTTACATGTTGAACTCAAATACCTGTACTTTCTACTTCTTACATGTTGAACACAAATACCTGTACTTTCTACTTCTTACATGTTGAACACAAATACCTGTACTTTCTACTTCTTACATGTTGAACACAAATACCTGTACTTTCTACTTCTTACATGTTGAACCCAAATACCTGTACTTTCTACTTCTTACATGTTGAACACAAATACCTGTACTTTCTACTTCTTACATGTTGAACTCAAATACCTGTACTTTCTACTTCTTACATGTTGAACACAAATACCTGTACTTTCTACTTCTTACATGTTGAACACAAATACCTGTACTTTCTACTTCTTACATGTTGAACTCAAATACCTGTACTTTCTACTTCTCTCATTTCCCAAACAGCTGGTTCCTTTAGTCTGAATGTGTGTTTGGTGGCGTGATCATTATTCTTTAGAGTCATTGCGTGCCTATTGATTTGAACACGATCCGTGTATCCATCATTTCCTGGTCTTCTCTAAAGAAGAGGGACCAATGGAAACGTTGTCATGTTGCCGTTGTTCAGCATGGAAACATTTATTAGCTAACAATGACATTATTGTTCTATTAATATAAAGGGAGGTCAGGTACTCTTTAAAGCAGCTGCTAGTTATGGGTACTTTTTACTGAAGTACATTTCAAAGCCTCTTTACTTTTACTTGAGGAAAGAAGTTTAGTCAGTACTTCTACTTTCACCAGAGTATTTTTAAACACGAGTATCTGTACTTCTACTTGAGTAAAGGATGTGTGTTCTTTTGCCACATCTGCTAATTTGGCGCTATAAGAGGAAGGCTCATGAAAGAAGAAGAAGAGGCACAGTTGAGAGATATTTGAATGTTACATGAGCTGTTGCAATGTTTAGCTTATAGCCTGAGATGAAGATAAAGTCCTGGCCTTGTTTCTGGAGTACTCGCTTGCTCTTTAATTCGGATGTCTTATTCTGCAGCCCGAGGTGGAGCGGATGCTGCAATCCTTTGAAATCGCCCGAAAAAGGGGAATGGAGCGATATCATTGGCTCGTTGGTGTGCAGGAAGCGTATGGTTTCAGTTTAGCAGGCGACAACCCGCTCTGCTTATCTGACAGGCGAAACACTGACGTGATTGTATAATCTGACTTGTGACCGTGACCTTAACAACTATATACATATCCTTACTTTGAACTTTATCTCAATATAAAAACTCTATCCCAATATATAATGCTATTCATAGCCCCACATCTGGTATGAGGATGCATTAAAAAGACCCGATTATGCATTTTTGGGGTTTCCCCCCACCTGAAATGCCTCTATTGGACTCCTTTGTTTACTTCCAGAAAATAGTGACATCACTATACACTCACACTTCTATTGGCTAGTGCTCCAACACATTGTACGTGATAGGCTAAGGGGCGGGACATCTGTAAGCAGGTTGACCAATCACAGCAGAGCCGGCCAGCTAACCAATCAGAACAGACTGGGCTCTGGTTTCAGACAGAGGGTGAAAAGAGGTGCTGCAGCACAGGCAGTATGAGAAGAATAAAGAGCTTTTTGAACATTAAAGCATGGAGACATGTAGAGACACTACATACTGATATACACCTGAACATCAGCAGGAGAGGACTCTTTAAAGTAGAGACACTACATACTGATATACACCTGAACATCAGCAGGAGAGGACTCTTTAAAGTAGAGACACTGCATACTGATATACACCTAAACATCAGCAGGAGAGGACTCTTTAAAGTAGAGACACTACATACTGATATACACCTAAACATCAGCAGGAGAGGACTCTTTAAAGTAGAGACACTACATACTTATATACACCTGAACATCAGCAGGAGAGGACTCTTTAAAGTAGAGACACTACATACTGATATGCACCTGAACATCAGCAGGATAGGACCCTTTAAAGTAGAGACACTACATACTGATATACACCTGAACATCAGCAGGAGAGGACTCTTTAAAGTAGAGACAATACATACTGATATACACCTGAATATCAGCAGGAGAGGACTCTTTAAAGTAGAGACACTACATACTGATATACAACTGAACATCAGCAGGAGAGGACTCTTTAAAGTAGAGACACTACATACTGATATACACCTGAACATCAGCAGGAGAGGACTCTTTAAAGTAGAGACACTACATACTGATATACACCTGAACATCAGCAGGAGAGGACTCTTTAAAGTAGAGACACTACATACTGATATACACCTGAACATCAGCAGGAGAGGACTCTTTAAAGTAGAGACACTACATACTGATATACACCTGAACATCAGCAGGAGAGGACTCTTTAAAGTAGAGACACTACATACTTATATACACCTGAACATCAGCAGGAGAGGACTCTTTAAAGTAGAGACACTACATACTGATATGCACCTGAACATCAGCAGGATAGGACCCTTTAAAGTAGAGACACTACATACTGATATACACCTGAACATCAGCAGGAGAGGACTCTTTAAAGTAGAGACACTACATACTGATATACACCTGAATATCAGCAGGAGAGGACTCTTTAAAGTAGAGACACTACATACTGATATACAACTGAACATCAGCAGGAGAGGACTCTTTAAAGTAGAGACACTGCATACTGATATACACCTAAACATCAGCAGGAGAGGACTCTTTAAAGTAGAGACACTACATACTGATATACACCTGAACATCAGCAGGAGAGGACTCTTTAAAGTAGAGACACTGCATACTGATATACACCTAAACATCAGCAGGAGAGGACTCTTTAAAGTAGAGACACTACATACTGATATACACCTAAACATCAGCAGGAGAGGACTCTTTAAAGTAGAGACACTACATACTGATATACACCTGAACATCAGCAGGAGAGGACTCTTTAAAGTAGAGACACTACATACTGATATACACCTGAACATCAGCAGGAGAGGACTCTTTAAAGTAGAGACACTACATACTGATGTACACCTGAACATCAGCAGGAGAGGACTCTTTAAAGTAGAGACACTACATACTGATATACACCTGAACATCAGCAGGAGAGGACTCTTTAAAGTAGAGACACTACATACTTATATACACCTGAACATCAGCAGGAGAGGACTCTTTAAAGTAGAGACACTACATACTGATATGCACCTGAACATCAGCAGGATATGACCCTTTAAAGTAGAGACACTACATACTGATATACACCTGAACATCAGCAGGAGAGGACTCTTTAAAGTAGAGACACTACATACTGATATACACCTGAATATCAGCAGGAGAGGACTCTTTAAAGTAGAGACACTACATACTGATATACAACTGAACATCAGCAGGAGAGGACTCTTTAAAGTAGAGACACTACATACTGATATACACCTGAACATCAGCAGGAGAGGACTCTTTAAAGTAGAGACACTACATACTGATATACACCTGAACATCAGCAGGAGAGGACTCTTTAAAGTAGAGACACTACATACTGATATACACCTGAACATCAGCAGGAGAGGACTCTTTAAAGTAGAGACACTACATACTTATATACACCTGAACATCAGCAGGAGAGGACTCTTTAAAGTAGAGACACTACATACTGATATGCACCTGAACATCAGCAGGATAGGACCCTTTAAAGTAGAGACACTACATACTGATATACACCTGAACATCAGCAGGAGAGGACTCTTTAAAGTAGAGACACTACATACTGATATACACCTGAATATCAGCAGGAGAGGACTCTTTAAAGTAGAGACACTACATACTGATATACAACTGAACATCAGCAGGAGAGGACTCTTTAAAGTAGAGACACTACATACTGATATACACCTGAACATCAGCAGGAGAGGACTCTTTAAAGTAGAGACACTACATACTGATATACACCTGAACATCAGCAGGAGAGGACTCTTTAAAGTAGAGACACTACATACTGATATACACCTGAACATCAGCAGGAGAGGACTCTTTAAAGTAGAGACACTACATACTGATGTACACCTGAACATCAGCAGGAGAGGACTCTTTAAAGTAGAGACACTACATACTGATATACACCTGAACATCAGCAGGAGAGGACTCTTTAAAGTAGAGACACTACATACTTATATACACCTGAACATCAGCAGGAGAGGACTCTTTAAAGTAGAGACACTACATACTGATATGCACCTGAACATCAGCAGGAGAGGACTCTTTAAAGTAGAGACACTACATACTGATATACACCTGAACATCAGCAGGAGAGGACTCTTTAAAGTAGAGACACTACATACTGATATACACCTGAACATCAGCAGGATAGGACCCTTTAAAGTAGAGACACTACATACTGATATACACCTGAACATCAGCAGGAGAGGACTCTTTAAAGTAGAGACACTACATACTGATATACACCTGAATATCAGCAGGAGAGGACTCTTTAAAGTAGAGACACTACATACTGATATACAACTGAACATCAGCAGGAGAGGACTCTTTAAAGTAGAGAAACTACATACTGATATACACCTGAACATCAGCAGGAGAGGACTCTTTAAAGTAGAGACACTACATACTGATATACACCTGAACATCAGCAGGAGAGGACTCTTTAAAGTAGAGACACTACATACTGATATGCACCTGAACATCAGCAGGAGAGGACTCTTTAAAGTAGAGACACTACATACTGATATGCACCTGAACATCAGCAGGAGAGGACTCTTTAAAGTAGAGACACTACATACTGATATACACCTGAACATCAGCAGGAGAGGACTCTTTAAAGTAGAGACACTACATACTGATATACACCTGAACATCAGCAGGAGAGGACTCTTTAAAGTAGAGACACTACATACTGATATACACCTGAACATCAGCAGGAGAGGACTCTTTAAAGTAGAGACACTACATACTGTTATACACCTGAACATGCATAATTTTTATCGAGGTTCAGGATTGGTCGATACCAGATTGCATATTTAAATCTTTACCGATTCTCAATAAATCAACCATGCATACTAGTCTTAGTTGGAGCAGCAGTGTGTTTCTGTATAGATTAAGTAAATGTAAAGTCAATATTTAAGCATATTTCTGCAGAATTCATTTTTGGTTGTCACACTGCCTGACAGTACTATTGTCTCCTATAGCTAAGTGGTCCATGGATTGGTTTTTGGATGTTGGGCGAAGATGATATCCTCCGGGCTGCACATTCAAATACTGTGTGTTCATAAATAGACATAAGCAGTGTGTATTTCCAGTGTCATTGAAATCAGGTTGTGTTTCTACGCGCCTTATTCCTTATCCGTTAAGCAGACTCCAACTGGTCATGTTGGTTTTGTGGTGTGTGTTTAAAAGAGCACACGTGTCCCACATGGGGGAGTGTGAAGGTTGCTGAGCTCTCTCTCTCTCTCTCTCTCTCTCTCTCTCTCTCTCTCTCTCTCTCTCTCTCTCTGAGCCCCTTTCTTCCTCTTTAATCATGTGCACAGATCAGCAGCGGAGGGAAAAGGGGATGCAGACATAAGCAGGTTCATTCCTCAGACGGTTCACACCCACACGCGCGCGCCGGCGAGCACACTTGCAGATACATATAGATACACAAATTACAATGTTCTATCACCTGCATGTACACACATACGTGTAAACAAACACACACACACAAACAAACAGAGAAATCCCAAACCACAATCGGGTCAGTGGTCTCGTCTACAACAGCAGGGTAAATAATGTTGTTCCAAGTCTATTGGTTGTGTGTGTGTGTGGCCTAGTATTACTATACTTGTGGGGACCTAAATCTGTTTACACAGTCTCGTGTGGGGACTCGCCTCCCTTATGGGGACAAATTGGAGGTCCCCATAAGGGGAATCATTAATTTTAGGGTGAAGACTTGGTTAGGTTTAGAGTTAGGGTTAGGGTAAGGGTTAGGGTTAGGCATGTGTTGGTTATGGTTAAGGTTAGGATAAGTCTCCAGGAAATGCATGTAAGTCAATGTAATGTCCCCTGAAGTGCTGTAGACTTGGTATGTGTGTGTGTGTGTGTGTCTTTCCCTAAAAGAGAGTGTTAATAGCGACCGCCTTCAGCTACAAAATACAACTATAACACTTATTTCTACCCCAGCAGTCCCAGGGCAATATGACATGTTATTATGTTGTGCTGCTCTCATATCCACTCGGCAGTATGCAGGTACAAATTCCAGTGTCTCCGCCCGCATTAATGTCAGTCTGACACAGAAATAATAACAACAAATCTATCCGGATCTGCTCCTCCACGCACACCGCGGAGAGATTAACGGCACAGCGAACCCCCCTGCGGTGTAAATGACTCTCGTGCGAGAGAGGTTTGTTTATGTAAATATAATAAAGATAAATACACGCCCACATTCTCTGCACCGATTTCAAAGGTTAGCATATTAAACGCTGGGACTTAAACTGGAATTATGCGTCTGCAAAGATGAACGTTAATGTCACTGCACACTTAGAGAGGTGTGTTATGGGTAATCATAGGGTGTGGAAGCTCAAAGAGAAGATAACATGTCAAGTGCATGTCAATCAAGATCTGTAGTGCGGAGTAAATAAGGACGTTAACTGTAATTACTGTAATTGAGTACTTTTTTTGTAGTATTTCCATGTTTCTGTCAGTTTCTATATTTACTCCAATACTTTTCAGAGGGGCATAATTTACTTTTTACTCCACTAAATGTATTTGATTGACATTGACTATGAAGACTCAGATTCATATTATTAAAGGCAAAGAAACAACGTCATGATTCTGTGTAAAAATGTTCAAGCTATCCGAGATATAGCGTTAAGTTAAAGTGAAAAAGCTCCTTCTATTCCAGGTGGAACATTAAAGTGTACATGAATGTGATACATAATGCTCTGAGCCTTGTGAAAGTATATTTTGATGCGAACACATTTGTACTTTAGATTTGACCTCAAATGTTACCCAATAAGGCTTTTTGGGTTTTCCCTTTTCTGTAGGTTTTTGTGCGTGTGCCTCAAAATGAGCACAATAGGGCCCATTTTGCTTTACTTGTATCATAGTACTTCTACTTTTTAGTGCTGGTAGTTTAATGACTTATATGTCTAAAATACTAAAATAATATAAAAAATTATTTTAGCAATTTAAGTCCAGTCTATTTTGCTGGTTTCCCCCTCCCGAAATATACCTCCGCTCAACGGTGTCTAATCGCCAAACACTATTACATTCATCCGTGTATTCTTCTCAATAAATACACACACACACACACACACACACACACACACACACACACACACACACACCCACATACATACCCACACACACACACACACACAGACATACAGACCAACTTACACATGCTCGTCTCTCGGGTTGTGTACAAAAATAAATGTCTCCAGAATCTGAGTCTGATACTTTAAGTGCACCCATTACTGTCTGCTTGTGTTTGTGTGCGTCTAAGTGTACAGTGTGTGATTCAGCCATTGACCCGTACTCAAACACACGTCGGGGATCATGTCTCTGAGAAGTCCTCTGACAAGACCTTGTCACGGCATGTGTAGGATGCCGCAGCACTCACACTTCATGCATGCAACACACACACACACACACACACACACACACACACACACACACACACACACACACACACACACACACACACACAGATTGTGCAGAAAACACACATGCGCACTCAGGATACACAGATCCAGACTAATCCAGACTAGGGTGACCAGGTCCCAACAAACCAAATGTGGGACAAGGAGTATGGTTGCGTGGGACACCCTCTCAACAGCACACCCCCCCCCCCGGAAGAAAAAAGAACTTACCAAATATATAACAACAGAGCACAAAGTGAAGTCCAAATGCAGTAACTATTTAGTATCTTAATAAAGACAAGTAAACTAAGGCTAACCAAGGCAGCAGGCATTATTCACTTCAAGTGTTTAGAAATAATTCAACTAGAGTATTACCTGTACAAGTAGGCACAACATAAATTAATAGATCAAATAAAACCATGAATACAAATCAAAAATGGCCAGGAGGGAACAGAAACATAATAATACATAAAATAAAATAGCTTTTCAGTTTTGAGTGCGTTACTCTCATTGGTTAACACTTGACCAGCACCCGCCGTGTGTTACAGTTTGATTGACAGCAAACACAGCCTTGTGATGATAGCCCTCCCTGCTTTCTCAACAGCCATTGGATGAATCTGATTTTAGAAAAGCGTTTTAGCCAATCAAAATGAAATATGCGGGACATCGTCTCAATTTGCGGGACGCACCAAAAGTCGTGAAAATGCTGCAGTCGCGCGCAAAGCGGGACATCTGGTCACCCTAATCCAGACGCATACACACTCCGAACCAGATTGGTCTATTTGGCTGCGCATCCCAATTGAGATGGCCTTTGATCACACATCAAACAGATAACAACCTGGGAGAATACACGCACACACACGCACACACACGCACACGCACACGGACACACACACACACACACACACACACACACACACACACACACACACACACACACACACACAGAGCAGAGTGTGAGGATTGGTGTGGTTGTCCTGAGAATGAGAGAGAGAGGTAGAGCAGAAGAGTGTGGAGGAGAGACAGGAGAACAGATGGATGGAGAACATGTGAAGAGAAAGAGATGGAGAGACTGAGAGAGAGCCATTTAGAGAGAAGTGAAGAACAAGTCATTCTGTAGACATGTTCTTTGTTATTTCTGGGGTTGAATATCTTCCCTTTTTTTAATGTTTTATTTCATTTGTAAGACAAAAATGTATCCGAGTGAATGTTGGTAATTTAAAAAAAAATGGTGGAAGTACAATGCAATTCAATTTTGAGTTACTTGTGTCTTTGTATTGTATACTTCTTTATACTCCACTACATTTAGGAAGTCAATATAGTACTTTTTACTCAGCTTTAGTTACTAGTTACTATAAAGATGCAGATACAGTAATAAGCTAATAATATTAGCTTATTACTGTAACTCTGAATATTCATATGCTGCTGGATATGTGAACCTATTATATTATATTATAATAGGTTCACATATCCAGCAGCATATGAACATTCAGAGTCTTCCTTCCCTAAATAATTGGTCCCTATACTACTGTGTACTACACAAAATTACCCATGTTCCCCGGCACATCAGGCTAGTGCTACGACATCATGTTTAATTATGCAGCAACTCCAAATATCAGCCTGTAACTAAGGCTACTTTTTTATAGCAAACACATGCATATAGTATATCAATCACAGGGTTAGGGTTAGCTCGCTTAAGATGTTTATTTTCAACATTAGAATTTGCAAATGTTTGCCCGTAGGCAAAGCTAGCAGGAGTTATGTTTATGTGCACAGTAAAGTTTGCTGCTATGTATTACCGTGCTTATAGTATAGGTCACTAGTGGTTAGTAAATCCACTGTGTTTGAGCTTGTGTCCATAAACCATTTTATGTATTCATTTAAAAGCACACCATTCATTGTGTTTGCATTGTTGTATGAAGTTAAGATAAGTACCAATAGACTATTGTTGATTCTCGTTTCCCTGCAGCCTAATAAGCTGTGTTGTTGTTTTTAGCCTCAACATTCATTATCTCCTGCCTCCTGCTATAAACAACTCCCCCCCGAAGGTCCTCTGCTCCTGTAGTTGTTGGTCAGTAGGTGCATGATTTTCTGTTAGACATGTAAACATAACAATGTCCTCTTAGTGTTTATGATAGTTGGACAGATAAGATCCCTTCATATCCTGAGCCTCACCCACTGCAGTGATGTAGAAGTGAGGAAACAAAATATTTTTTTCACACAAAATCCATCAATCCAGGTCTAATCTGTTCAATTGAAAAGACAGTATAGGGTATTTCCAAGTGGAAAACAATGCATTATGAAAATGATAAACCCTATATACATCCCATAGAGGTTTTTTCTCAGGGAGGCATTCATGCTAATTCTCCATCAGAGGCTTACAGCCGCAGCAGCTCTCCCACACACAGCTTTGAGAAACAGGAACGCTCTGTAACTGCATCGCGATCATATTCAGAGGATTGTTATTCATATCTGTTTTGCATAAGCAAACATTTTCCCTCGAATATCCGCAAACAAGCATGGACAACGACATACTGTATATACACATTAAGGATACAGATGTATTCACGCCCGCACAAATAGGCATGAATGCACGCACATATTATGCACACACTCCAGAAACAGCTCTCCAATATGAAGATATTGGGAGTCTTTAATGAGCAGGACAATGTAGGCGTCTGTTTTGAAATGCAGCTTCTCGTCGGTTCCAATCTGCAATTCCTTACCTCCCTCTCTACCTCTAAATCCCTTTCTTCTGCCTCCCTGCTCCCCTCCTCTGTCTAGCAGCAGCAATTCAGTTTTAATTGCTTTCTGAGTCACCTAATTCCTCTGAGGAAACACAGAGAATGTGAAGGACAAAGATGGAGGTTGAGACAGAAAGAGTTGATATATTTAAACATTTAAAGACTCAAACACACACGTTATCTCTCTCTCTGTCTCTCGTCTTTCCCTTCTCCTCCGTCAAACACCTGACAGCTCCAAACTTTCTCACTCAAAAACTAATCCTTTCTGTCCGTGAAACACCAGAAACAGTCTTTACGTATGGAAAACATCACTTTTTACCTCGACACACAGTTGTACAGCTTTCTCTGATAAGTAAGGCCGAAATGAGACAAATCCCAACTTCCACTGCAGGAGTGAGATGCATTTTTTATTATTATTATAGAAAAACAAGAAAGCATAACTTAATTCCTTTAAAATACGTATTTCCCGATGCATAACGAAGAGGACATGTTGATTCCTCTGCTTGCTTCTCATCCTTTTTAGGCCACCCATATGAGCTGCTTCCCAAACATAGTCCTTTTTAAGGAAACTGCAGCGACAGCATTTATGTAGTTATATAACGATACAGTCCCAGCACAGTTCCTAATTAGCCGTCACACCCTGATTATGTCACCGACTGCCTCGTCTATTTTGAGCAGTGGCGAACCGTCAGGGCCTTCAAGGTATTCAGAGAATACCCTGGAACAATCTGAGATAAAACAAACAAAAAATCGATTTAATTATATTAATAAAATGTAATCAAATGTAATAAATGAGAATGGTATCTGTGTTGATCTGTAATATTACAGTGTTACGTTGATTTGTTTGTCCTTCTCGGACCATGCACTACGCATTTTAGTGGTTTTGTGTTCGAAAAGAAAGCAACCAATCAGATGTTGTTCTGGGTCTCTGGGTAGAATATCCTTCAACAAGGTATTGTACATCCTTGATCGAATGCCCTGGCCGTTGCACTGAATGAGAGCGTACGTTTGGACTGACAGTTTGATCAACCAATCAGATATTGATTTGTAGCCAATGGGATTGTTCTTTCAGAGTTCCCCTCGGTTCCAGGTGCTCTAGAAGGCCCGCAAGTTAACTGGCTCGAGACAGAGGATCTAGATGAATGCGACGAAGCAATTCATGCCGTTTTATTGTTTTTAACGTTGAAATGACAAGAGCAACAGCTGAAGATGAAGTTGTTGCGGAATTGTTGTGAGTACCCTTTTCAAGACCACAATTCAGTGAAAAGACGGACATTATAATGCCGCGGGGGGGGGCGGGACTACAGAATGTCCAGTTGTGATAGACACGGTTCGCCACTGATTTTGAGCTACACTCGGAGAAAAGGATAATTATACCTGATATTCCAACTTTATTGGCAACTGCACTACAAAAGATATTACATGTTAGACGCTTTTATCCAAAGCGACTTACATACTCAACACTGTGGCCAATCCCCACAGGAGCACTTTGGGGTGAAGTGTCTCAGGGACACAACGACATGCTGACTGCAGTGGGGTTTGAACCTGTGCTCTCCTGATCCCTACACCTACACACAAACCACTGCGCCACACACCTCCTGGTAGTGTACTGTATGTCGAGACACTGCTAAAACATTATCTTCTCAAAGGAAATCTTTCTTTTACGATTTGCTTATTGACTTGTAATTAAGAAGACGGGATGTATTTAGTTTAGCTTAGTTTAATTTAGCGTAGCTTAGTTTAGGTTATCTTATCTTAGCTTTTTGTTGGATTAGCATTGTCTAGCTTAGTTTATTTTAGCTCAAATTAGATCAATTTACCTTAGATTAGTTTTCTTAGCTTAGCGTAGCCTTCCTCAGCTTTTTCTCAGCTTAGCATTGTTTAGCTTGTTTTAGCCGATATTATCTTTGTTTAGTTTACAGACCAGAAGAAAGAGGGGACAGCTTGCCTAAATTAATTTCCAAAAACGTCAAATCTATTCTTTGAAAAATGTGAGAAATCAATTTGACAGTGCAGTGAGAATGTCTTAATTCAAATATGTTCTAGGTTACTGATCTACAAGAGAGATAAAACATTGATTTCAGTAAAATATATTATATGTTTATTTACAGAAAAAGACAGAACTTGATAACAAATATATTCAATAAGTCGTTTGTTTCTCCGTTAGTCTTGAAAGCACGTAGCAATCACTAGATCAATCACATCAAAGTATGCAACACTACAAGGAATAGCTCTATCATAGATAGCACAGACTTTGTAGAGTGTGGCTTTTCCAGGAGCAATGAACTACTCAATGCAAAATAAAAAGCCAAAGATAGGATGAAAGAACGTTCAGAAAGGACAACCAGGTGATGTGCGTGTAAAAGACAGAGGGAATAGTGTAAAGAGGAAGATGTAGATGGAAGATTAAGAGGATGCTCAGTCCTTTCAACTCTCTTTGACTGTCTGTCTCTTCTGCTTTCTCAGCGAAGCTTTGAAGTTGAAACCAAGGTCCTGTGTTCACGCAGCGGTCACCAGGCACATTCGATTTGGTGTTGATGAAAGGCGGCGGTTAATGTGTGTGTATGTGTGTGTGTGTGTGTGTGTGTGTGTGTGTGTGTGTGTGTGTGTGTGTGTGTGTGTGTGTGTGTGTGTGTGTGTGTGTGTGTGTGTGTGTGTGTGTGTGTGTGTGTGTGTGTGTGCCAGTGGAGTAGTCAGTGTGTGAGAATGCGTTGTTAACGAGGCACTATTATGCTTTTTGGGGTTTTCCCTTTTCCCTATGTGTGTGATATCACGCCTCCATGACATTACTGTGTAACACTCAATATTCTATTCTATTGGCTAGCGCTCCAACACATTGTACGTGATAGGATAAGGGGCGGGACATCTCTAAGCAGTTGACCAATCACAACAGAGCCGGCCAGCTAACCAATCAGAGCAGACTGGGCTCTGGTTTCAGACAGAGGGTGAAAAGAGGTGTTGCAGCACAGGCAGTATGAGAACAATAAAGAGCTTTTTGAACATTAAAGCATGGAGACATGTCCCAGTAGAGACACTACATACTGATATACACCTGAACATCAGCAGGAGAGGACTCTTTAAAGTAGAGACACTACATACTGATATACACCTGAACATCAGCAGGAGAGGACTCTTTAAAGTAGACACACTACATACTGATATACACCTGAACATCAGCAGGAGAGGACTCTTTAAAGTAGAGACACTACATACTGATATACACCTGAACATCAGCAGGAGAGGACTCTTTAAAGTAGAGACACTACATACTGATATACACCTGAACATCAGCAGGAGAGCACTCTTTAAAGTAGAGACACTACATACTGATATACACCTGAACATCAGCAGGAGAGGACTCTTTAAAGGAGAGAGACTACATACTGATATACACCTGAACATCAGCAGGAGAGGACTCTTTAAAGTAGAGACACTACATACTGATATACACCTGAACATCAGCAGGAGAGGACTCTTTAAAGGAGAGAGACTACATACTGATATACACCTGAACATCCGCAGGAGAGGACTCTTTAAAGGAGAGAGACTCCATACTGATATACACCTGAACATCAGCAGGAGAGGACTCTTTAAAGTAGAGACACTACATACTGATATACACCTGAACATCAGCAGGAGAGGACTCTTTAAAGGAGAGAGACTACATACTGATATACACCTGAACATCCGCAGGAGAGGACTCTTTAAAGGAGAGAGACTACATACTGATATACACCTGAACATCAGCAGGAGAGGACTCTTTAAAGTAGAGACACTACATACTGATATACACCTGAACATCAGCAGGAGAGGACTCTTTAAAGTAGAGACACTACATACTGATATACACCTGAACATCAGCAGGAGAGGACTCTTTAAAGTAGAGACACTACATACTGATATACACCTGAACATCAGCAGGAGAGGACTCTTTGTTACATCATGCTCCTTTCTTCTTCTCTTGCCATTTCTGCCTCACTTTTAGCCTCCACACTTCTACTCTCAATGTTTTTGAAGTCTGCCTTTCTTCTGTTTCCTGTGTGTGAAGCACTTCCTCTTGTCTTCATGCATCTGGCCTGGACAGCATTTTCATGGCACATTAACTTGTCTTCACTTTTACTAACAAAACACTAAAGTTTATCCCTAAAACTTTGCTCTCCAGAGGCCCTGAACGCATCACACGGGCTCTAAATTACTGACAGGTTTTGTTTCTGCTGAGTCAGCCTGATTGGTGTTGGTGCCGGTGTGTCTGCTAGCAGCTGTTTTGTTGCCAAGTTATCTTGTTATTTATGAATATTAAAATAAGAAGGCACACATGCATGCCTCTGTACCTTCAGAGACACTGGAAACAATGCTGCTCCAAAAACAAGTTAAACAATTTTGAAACAAGCTGTTTTCGCTTGAAATAAGTTCACAAATCTGCCAATAGAACAATTTGCTTGGTGAGATTTCTTGAAATCAGATTGGATATTTAAATAAATCAGATTTTGTAATTACCTAGGGGAACTTATTTTGAACTATATTTCACCAGAATCAGGAAATGCTCAAACGTTTTCTGTTTTCTGAAGTTAGTTGGTGATTTTCTAATAAATATGTAAAACAAATGTCTGTTTAATCTGAGATACAACTACTGTGACAAGATGAGTCTAAAAACAAGACCCGATATCTCACTGCAGTGTTACTTCTGAAGTTATTGTGTCTCATATCAGGTGTAGAGACATATTCTGACTAGATATGAGACACATATACTGGGCAAGATTTCAAGTTTTTGTAGTGGACATACTCCATTTTGCTTTTATTGCCACACCCTTTGTCTCTGATTATTAACCAGACTGCAAAAACCCACAGCATTTGGGGAAATGTCCGTAGCAGCCGTGCCGAATAAAACGGGCAATCTTCTAAATGTTTCAACTGAAAAGCAGCAGACGGACTTCGCTTCATTTAAATATTAAGCTGGTTATGTCACCCGTGCACTTTCCATCTCCCTCTGCTCCCTTTTCACTTTTCATTTGTCTCTTTTATTCAACTCCAGTTCCGCTTCTTTTCATTTCACTGAGATGCTTTTCACAAGATATATTATCCATTCTTTAATGGATCGATAAAGTTTACAAGTGTGTGTGTGCTCGGGAAGCAGACTAAAGCTTTTCTGTACTTTTACGAAGCTATTTTTACACATCTTTCCGTCTCTTTCTATAACAACCTCTGTCCTCGAGTGTTTTTTAGATTTGTTTCCCCAGACGCCTGCACTACTTATTTTCCCTTCTGTAACATACCGTACTTTTGCAGTATTTTCTGACGCAGCAGAAGAAGTAACATGTTCTGACCCGAGGTTCGCTGCGGATGTCCTCTGCTCGCTTTCAATTTCCTGGAGGCAAAATGTAAATCTATTATTTATAACTTCCAAGCACAATATGCCTCTGTTGTTTTTCCAAAGGTTTATTGGGAATGGGAACGGCTTTAAAGAGTAAATGCAATCTGGAATGGACCAATCGTTTACCTCGATACACACTCTCATCAACAATTATAGCAGCCCTATTTTGCTTTTTGGGGTTTTCCATTATCCACATTGTGTGTCATAGGCTAAGGGGCGGGACATCTGCTAACCAATCAGAGCAGACTGGGCTCTGGTTTCAGTGTAATGCAATCTGGAATGGACCAATCGTTTACCTCGATACACACTCTCATCAACAATTATAGCAGCCCTATTTTGCTTTTTGGGGTTTTCCATTATCCACATTGTGCGTCATAGGCTAAGGGGCGGGACATCTGCTAACCAATCAGAGCAGACTTATGTTAAGCGCAGTAATGATGCACTTTAAGATATACTATATACGTTTGTGGCAGAAGGTTGCACAGTTGTACGGGTCATTTTTGTTCCTGGACATTTATTGGATAAGGCTTTTAAAAAATGACAATTTTACTTATCATACAAACCAGGAAGAAACTGTTTGATCCTTGAGGAACTGCATGAAAAACCACCCTTGTCCTTCATTAGCTTAGCTTGAGTTCAGTAAGCTTGCACATTTAGCCACATAAAGTAGCGCAAATCCACAGAAATTGTTGGTGTCAGGATAACCAAAATAAAAGCATACGTAAAAAGAAAGTATTAAAAAGAAAATATGACCAGAAATGGATTATTGGTGACATATTAACAAGTTAAATGTACAAATGAAAACTCAAAATGCTGTTAAGTTTTAGCACCTATGCAGAGATATGAACCTTGTGTGTGCATGTGGACATCATCCAGACACTTACAGGAGAACCTGCTAGAGGAAATAAGCTATCATACAAACCAGGATGATATGTTGAAACATTTCAATTCAATCTGAAGGGTTTTTCGCTCAAGGCGTTCTCATTACAAGTCGTTCCCAGTGCACAGTTCACAAGATACTGAAAGGGCTTTCCCTCAAATGTTGCACCCATGTTAGAAGACCAAAACACATGAAACCTCAAAATGCTGTTATGTTTGAGCACCTATGCAGATATATGAACCTTGCATGTGCATGTGGACATCATCCAGATATACAGGAGAACCTTGAAAAGATGCTAGAGGAAATAAGCCTTTCCCGACACATCTCCTTCTCTCTCTTTGAATTAGCATTTGAAGAATCAGAGTGAGATGCCAGCAGCGAGGATTACTCAATGAATGCGAATCTCCACACGCGTCTCTTCCCGATCCACAGCCCAGGTGACTCGTCCAGAGATCTCAGCAGCGTGTATATGTGTGTTTACTCTCTCTGGGAATAGCAAGCAGCAGGGTCAAGGTCTGCAAGAATAACCTTTAACCTCTGTGTTGTCTTCAAATCTAATAATGAGGAAGGACAACGCTCAAGGCTTTCTTAATGCTTCAAGGTCAACGAGGGACAACACAAACACACATTGCTGCTTACACAAAGTTACATTACTGTTGTGGCTAATGTTAGCTAGAATAATTGACACTGTCACATTAATGTATGTGCGAAATTAGTTATTTTTTATAGAATTTATTATATTTTGTATTTCTCAACATGGACAGATATATCATTTTTTTAGTTTTTTTTTTACTTGAACCAAAAAAGCCTAGGTTGTTGTGCACATCTATCGTTTCTCAGCAGTTAATCTGTCCTGCTAGGCTCCACAATTCACCGATTTGTTAAATTGTGTAACTATTGACACATCCTGCATTACCGTAAACTAAAACGGCTTTAAAGAGACTTTGCATGTCTGTGTGTGTGCTTACCTAAAACCACAATTGACTATATATGGAAATGTCCTTTAAGACATGTGCGTATCCTCATATCCTCAGGAAGCGTAGAGGACAAACAGGAGAGATGTATATATGCACCTACACCTGTCAGGTGACTCTGGAACAGATGGTCCAATCCAAACGCAGCTCCACAGGCTCCGAGACGCTGTGAGTGTGTGTTCATCTGATGTGTACTCCTGTGTGTGTTAATGTGAGCGTGGGGGGGGGTAGTGATGGGGGGGGTGTTAGTGATGAGCTCAGAGGTGGAGCTCGTCCAGCAGCCCAGCGGCACACAGCTGCTGCCGGTTCGGGTCCCGAGGTCTCGCCCCCCGGGGGTCGGTGCATATGTTCACGTGCTGTTAGCGGCAGACCTTACTTTATGTAAAGCACCTGGCGGGGGGGGGGGGGGGGGCTGGGATGCAAACATTATGCACAGTCTTTGTTTATAGTAAATGGGAAGTACCGTATCAGAGAAAACTCACTTTTTGAGTGTTTGTGCACTCCTTTCTGAAGCGCCTATACAAACTACACACTTTAAAATGAGAAAATGCACAGGATTAATACGGCTTTTCAGATGTAGATCCCTTTCTTATGTCACATGTGCGCTCATTAGAATATACATCTGATTAATAACTCGTATTTTTCAGTCAGAGCCGAATGGTCTTTTCTTGGGAAGTGGGTCTTAAAGAGACAGGCGGCATATCAGAGCAATACTAGTACTGAGAATACTGTTTATTTTCACAGTATATGAGAAAAAACATGCTTTTTTTTACATGAAAGCATTTCAACCTGTTGTAGCTAAACCCTAAAATATAAGTATGCACCTGAATATAGAATGATATCGCCGCTTTCAAGGAAGGGTACTAGGAATGGTGGCTTAACAGACAAAACGTGCCCTTAAAATCTAGTTAATTTACAAGTAAAAAGCCATCACAACAAATGCATCAGGGCATATGTGCTGCTAGTGTTAGCAAATGAATCCAGGAAAAACCCTTTTAGTAGCTCATCACTTATTTTTACTATTCATGCAGAAAACTAATTGACACGATTTTCTTTTTTTTACTTTGAATTAGGATCCAAGGCCAGCAGATAGTCGGAGCTGATTTAAAAAACGCTCAAGTGATGCCTGTCTGAACATTTGATCAAAATAACAAACGTATCAATCTCCTCAACCTTCCCTCTCTACAGAAATCAACATTTTGACATTTCTGTAACAGACAAGTCCAAAGCTCTCACTAATAAATCTGGTTTGGCATCTTAAAACCTTCTTAAGATGTGACAGTGAAACTCACATGAAAACCACCACAACTATTCCAATATGTCCAGAACCAGAGAACAGATGAATAATCCTCCTCCTCTCATTTTCTTCCCAGCGTCACCTTTTCATCAGGATTTGACTCAGATCCAGGTCAGCTCTCAGCGTGCTTTGTGCTGGATTCAAAGTTGTTTCTTAGCAGCGTCAGACGCACCGCTGGCTGCACACTTCAGCTATGAGAGGAAGGCACAAAAGAGGCTGAACTGCTAAAAGTAAATCACATGGCAGCCATTCCGTGTCAAAGCCGTGTCGAGACAACCTGGCAGTGTTCGGTCGTTTGTAAGAGGTTGTTGGAGTTGGCAGTGCTTTAAATCCTGCACAAATCTGCCATGGTGCGACCGACTCACGGCCCGTCCACACGGCGGCGTGCGTTGAAGCTTGCCGGTGGGCGTGTCTGAAACGCGACCAACAACCAATCGCATGAATCTCCCGCCCCAGACACACAAGCACGCGGTTTCATTGGCTAGAGCTTGTACTGGCATATGTTTTGATTGGCTGACGCTTCCGCCGAAGCTTCAAAAGT
>CM053242.1:56709692-56752400 GCA_028583405.1 Pogonophryne albipinna
AGCTTCGAGTAAGAAAAGTTAAGATACAGGAAAATCCTTTTCAGAAGAAACCTGCTTTCATTTCTTAAAGAGTCCTCTCTTGCTGATGTTCAGGTGTATATCAGTATGTAGTGTCTCTACTTTAAAGAGTCCTCTCTTGCTGATGTTCAGGTGTATATCAGTATGTAGTGTCTCTACTTTAAAGAGTCCTCTCTTGCTGATGTTCAGGTGTATTATCAGTATGTAATGTCTCTACTTTAAAGAGTCCTCTCCTGCTGATGTTCAGGTGTATATCAGTATGTAGTGTCTCTACTTTAAAGAGTCCTCTCCTGCTGATGTTCAGGTGTATATCAGTATGTAGTGTCTCTACTTTAAAGAGTCCTCTCCTGCTGATGTTCAGGTGTATTATCAGTATGTATTGTCTCTACTTTAAAGAGTCCTCTCCTGCTGATGTTCAGGTGTATTATCAGTATGTAGTGTCTCTACTTTAAAGAGTCCTCTCCTGCTGATGTTCAGGTGTATTATCAGTATGTAGTGTCTCTACTTTAAAGAGTCCTCTCCTGCTGATGTTCAGGTGTATATCAGTATGTAGTGTCTCTACTTTAAAGAGTCCTCTCCTGCTGATGTTCAGGTGTATATCAGTATGTAGTGTCTCTACTTTAAAGAGTCCTCTCCTGCTGATGTTCAGGTGTATATCAGTATGTAGTGTCTCTACTTTAAAGAGTCCTCTCCTGCTGATGTTCAGGTGTATATCAGTATGTAGTGTCTCTACTTTAAAGAGTCCTCTCCTGCTGATGTTCAGGTGTATATCAGTATGTAGTGTCTCTACTTTAAAGAGTTCTCTCCTGCTGATGCTCAGGTGTATATCAGTATGTGTCTCTACTTTAAAGAGTCCTCTCCTGCTGATGTTCAGGTGTATTATCAGTATGTAGTGTCTCTACTTTAAAGAGTCCTCTCCTGCTGATGTTCAGGTGTATATCAGTATGTAGTGTCTCTACTTTAAAGAGTCCACTCCTGCTGATGTTCAGGTGTATATCAGTATGTAGTGTCTCTACTTTAAAGAGTCCTCTCCTGCTGATGTTCAGGTGTATTATCAGTATGTAGTGTCTCTACTTTAAAGAGTCCTCTCCTGCTGATGTTCAGGTGTATATCAGTATGTAGTGTCTCTACTTTAAAGAGTCCTCTCCTGCTGATGTTCAGGTGTATATCAGTATGTAGTGTCTCTACTTTAAAGAGTCCTCTCCTGCTGATGTTCAGGTGTATATCAGTATGTAGTGTCTCTACTTTAAAGAGTCCTCTCCTGCTGATGTTCAGGTGTATATCAGTATGTAGTGTCTCTACATGTCTCCATACTTTAATGTTCAAAAAGCTCTTTATTTTTCTCATACTGCCTGTGCTGCAGCACCTCTTTTCACCCTCTGTCTCAAACCAGAGCCCAGTCTGCTCTGATTGGTTAGCTGTCCAGCTCTGTTGTGATTTGTCAACCGCTTAGAGTTGTCCCGCCCCTTAGCCTATCACGTACAATGTGTTGGAGCGCTAGCCAATAGGAGCGGTATATTACTTCTAGTGTTTTTATAGTTTTGACATGTTCCTATATTTAATATCGGAATGACTTGATATGTTGCTGTTTCTTTCCTTCATTTTATTGTGAATCTTGTATTCAAAAAGGTTACATTAAGCACCAAGATGTAATTCATTTCACTCTACGTTATTCGAGGATATTGCATACTCGAAAGACAGCATTATTAGAGAACCGGCTTTTTTCTTTTGAGATTCCTTTGACTTTTAACCCCTCACAGCTTCAGTGATGCTTAAGTGGTCACTTAAAGTGAACATGTGCTTCAGTAGACATCCATTTTGTTGAGGTTGTAGTTCGTAATGGTGACTTCTTAACCTCATTCACATTATTAACAAAGGACAGAAATCATTAGGGGCTGAGGTGATTTAATTAGTACGGTTAGTCAAGTTAATTTAGTGCTAAAGTGTTGAAACGGCTTTCTCTCGGCTCAGTAAGTGAATGCAAATCCACCATCCATACGTATATAAGATACATCTCTGCACTAAATCTATAAGGAACTGCTTTTCCTTGAATTATTTGTGCTTTAACACACTTCAAAAGTGCTAAAGTGACACCTTGCCTGGTTGAATTATAGATATGTGCAGGAGATTACAAAGTCAGAGAAAGAGCACTTCAGGAAGCTTCAAAAAGGCGAGATGAAACGCGTGCAGGAAGGAGAGATTGTTGGACCAATTTGTCTTTATTTTCCTGCAGTGGCGGCAAAAATGGACCGCGCTGAAAGACGCTGTCATTATCCTCGCTGAGAAGCTCTCTCTGTGGCTGACTCTCCCTCTTTCTCCTCTCCTCTTCCCTGTGGACGCGTATTCTGACGCACGGATGGTCTTTTTTTTTACTGTAAGTTTGGAGAAAACACTGCTGGTGACGCATTTAGACACGTTCACGCCTGGTAGGACTAAAAAGAGAATCCAAAACTGTCAAAATAAGCTCGGCTGGAGCTGTGTGATGTGCAGCTACAACGAGACAAATGTGTCCCGCAATCTGTTCGGAGGAAGAAGACTAAATGTGCTTTGATGGGTTTCAACTAAAGTTACAGAATGTGCTATATGCCCGGGGAGGAGGACATGTTCCAAGTAAAAACGACTTTTATTAAAAAATAATGATTAAAATCCACAAATGTAACGTATGGAAGATAAGATAAGATAGCTAGATAGATAGATGGGTAGATGGATATATAGATAGATAGATCTATAGATATATAGATAGATAGATAGATCTATAGATATATAGATAGATAGATCTATAGATAGATAGATACATAGATAAATGGATAGATAGATAGATGGATAGAATAATAAGTGCCTTATTGATCCTAATTTGGGAAATGTTTGTGTTGCAGCAGCATAAAAGACATGACATTGTACAATCAAAATAAAAAAGACTAGAAATAAATAGGAAAGTAGAATATGTTAATGTTGCAGTGAGATTTTAAGTCCAAGAGTCCAAGTATCAGTGAAATATAAGCATGTTTATTTACTTCTACATTAGTTTGTTTCCAGATAGAGCATATTAGCTCAATGCTAAGTGCTGCTTTTTCCATTTTTAGTTACATAACGCATACTCAAATATTACCAATCACAGTGGGAGGGAAAGTGAGGCGAGCAAGTTCGTTACCGTAAGAAGTGGTTGAATTAATAAAATAAATACATAAAGACTACAAGGATAGCCTCCAGGAAATAGACGACTGACATTAATAGGAAATGAGTGACAAGTTCATGAGAACATAGCATATATTCATTTGAATAATTAAAAAAGGAACATTTATTAATTTCCAAAGATAAGTGCCAGAGAGCAGAATAATTAACAGTTTATTTCCCGCTTCGTTTGCTAAGAAAACACATTCTCAATCTGCCACACACTCCACTGCACTTCAATTCATATTAAACACATTAGGCCACATTACATCACCGTCAAAGCTACGCATGTATAATTCAGAGCTCATCATTATGTAAAATGTAAAGATGTTTCAAAGGGCTTGATGTATTGTTGATGAGGTACAGTCGTCCTCGTGCATGAGCTTTTAGAGAAGAAGAAGAAGGGGGGTCTGTTGCTGCTGAAATATGAATATTAATGCAGTTGTACTAATCAGATCTGCGCTGTGTGTTATCAAACTTCAGTTACAATTATTTCCACCAATTAGTTTTATTAAAGATGAGGCTGCACTATACTGATTAGTGGAAGATTACATCTCTGTCTTTATTTGAAAGTGCTACCAGCAACTACATGTTATTAATGAACTAATACGTACGTTGAGCTCATTAAGAAAACATAACATGTCTTTAAGGAAAAATATCTTTGTAGTTGATGAAATTCCAAAAATAACCCTAACCCTAACCATGGCACTTTTAAAGAGGCCTTTTATGCTTTTTGGGGTTTTCCTTTCCTGTAGTGTATTATTTAGGTTTCAGTGCATGTAAATGGTCCTGAAAGGCTAAAATATCTGTGTTCCCTCCAGAAATACCTACATTGGACTCCATTTACTTCTGTAATGTAATGACATCAGTACGTAACATTCACACTTCTATTGGCTAGCGCTCCAACACATTGTACGTGATGGGTCACTAGATACTGATATACACCTGAACATCAGCAGGAGAGGACTCTTTAAAGTAGAGACACTACATACTGATATACACCTGGACATCAGCAGGAGAGGACTCTTTAAAGTAGAGACACTACATACTGATATACACCTGAACATCAGCAGGAGAGGACTCTTTAAAGTAGAGACACTACATACTGATATACACCTGAACATCAGCAGGAGAGGACTCTTTAAAGTAGAGACACTACAGACTGATATACACCTGAACATCAGCAGGAGAGGACTCTTTAAAGTAGAGACACTACAGACTGATATACACCTGAACATCATCAGGAGAGGACTCTTTAAAGTAGAGACACTACATACTGATATACACCTGAACATCAGCAGGAGAGGACTCTTTAAAGTAGAGACACTACATACTGATATACACCTGACATCATCAGGAGAGGACTCTTTAAAGTAGAGACACTACATACTGATATACACCTGAAAATAAGATGCTAGTTTGAAAATTATCTGTCGTAGAGTAACTTAGTGAATGTATTTACTTTGAATGCACCAGTGACTTAGTTGGCCCATTATTCATCATCCATTTGAAGGGAACTGTTTAAAAAGAACAACTCTCCTCTATTTACCTTCACAGATAAAACCTCACAGTTCTGCTCTACTGCCCACCAAGCTACTGTTAGTTTTCTGCTATATCATCCAGGTGTGTGTGTGTGTGTGTGTGTGTGTGTGTGTGTGTGTGTGTGTGTGTGTGTGTGTGTGTGTGTGTGTGTGTGTGTGTGTGTGTGTGTGTGTGTGTGTGTGTGTGTGGCTGCATGGACGAGTGTTAATGAGGATGTGTCTGCATGTGTGTGTGTGTGTGTGTGTGTGAGTGTGTGTGTGTGTGGTCATATTTCTAAGGGAGGCACGCTGTCACCTTCCGGAGCCCAGGTGGCCCGGGTCACAAGATGCAGGGGAGCTGATGTAGAGCGTCCATCTGGTCTCTTTATACACCGTGTGTGTGTGTGCGTGTGCGTGTGTGTGTGTGTGTAATAATGACCTTGCTTACATTCCATGGCAGTGCTTAGAAGCTGTAACATCTCCGGCTTTCATTTAGAATGGGTAAAAAAAGTGCAAGAACAGATTTTAAAACGCTGTCCATCTGCCTTGTTATAGACTTCAGATTCCTCCTATACACTCCATGTGATTAGAATACTAATATAATGACCCACTGATAACATCATCTCTGCAGCAGCAGGTGATATTTGCCCATAAGTATTCATTTGAGCCGAATGAAGGTTTAACAGAGGTTCAATCAGGCTGCACTCCTCTCATGTTAACTGTCTCTTTAGTTTTAAAGACAGGGATTATCCCACGCTGTCTCTTCTTCGTTTTTTACTCCACTTTCTTCATTCAAACTAAATTTAACCTGTCAGATCTCCACATGTTGGGGGACTCACAGTGATGAGAACTCTCCCTGTTCCTGTGAATTTATTTAATTAGCTGTCTTCTTCTCCTAGTCTTTTTAAACTTCCATCGTACCTCTGCTAACTAAACTGCTGGCCTGAGGGGTTTTGAACGGCCACAGGCTTCCTCTATTAGTGCTTCACCACCCTCTGAAAACAATTACCCCGAGCTGCTTTCTTCTGTGACTCAATTGGGCAATTACAATTATGTTTTTCTTTGATTGAAAAATCATTTTATTGGCTAAAGGCGCCAATTAGTCATTTCGTTTTACTGCCAGATCCTGGAAAACACTGCAATCGCTGCAACGTATTCATCTGGAAATACAAGAAAATCAAAGTACTATTTATGTTTACTACCACCCGTAAAAATCAGGTAGCATTTCCTCTGTGCCGCTTCCTGTCAGCATATGGTGTACCTGTGCCTTCAAGCTAGCTGTAGATATATTAAGATGCATAATATTACCAAGTGTCTATTCTCCAAACTCTGACAAGTGCAGGGAGGTTTTAATGTGTTCATATGTATGTGTGTGTGTCTCTTTCTGCACTGTAATCATCCGTCTACCTTGCTGTGAGCAATCTTTCCCATAATACCTCCATTTGTCAAACCTCTGAGTGTCAGTTCCTTCTTTCTTTCTGCCTGCTGTCGGTTTTTATGTGTGTTTGCGATGGATTTTGCATACTGCCATGAATTGTATTCCCTTCACATGTTGGCTCAATTCTGGATCTGGATAGTTTACAGATACCAATTAATTAGTTCCTGCATGAACTCACGTGCACACATTCACAAGATAGAGACAACACAAGTTCAAACCTAATTTAATATTACTGAACTGGTTTCATCTGGTCAAATAGTAAATGTAAAACCAACCATTGTTACGAGCTAAATGGAGATTCAGTGTACTGTTATTTAAAGAGGACATATCATGCTAATTGTGTTCACATTCATATGTGTTGCCTCTACTGTGACATGTTTCCATGCTTTAAACCAAGAGAGAAGACACTAACATCTACTGTATCTGCAGTTGTCTAACACAAACACTTCACTTTTAATGTCCTGTTAAATAAACTTAACTGTCTTTACTAGAGAAATGACAGATAAATACATTTATGTGGATCATTATTTTGGTCCTAAGATAAAAAAAATAGCAGTGAAAAAGCAGCTGTTGTTGCATCAGACAGATTAAGTTACAATCCATTTTATTATATGAAGTCTTGTTGGAATCAATCCAGTGATCTAATGGTTGGTGTGTGTGTGTGTGTGTGTGTGTGTGTGTGTGTGTGTGTGTGTGTGTGTGTGTGTGTGTGTGTGTGTGTGTGTGTGTGTGTGTGTGTGTGTGTGTGTGTGTGTGTGTGTGTGTGTGTGTGTGTGTGTGTGTGTGTGGCCTAGCATTACTATCCTTGTGGGGACCTAAATCTGTTTACACAGTCACGTGTGGGGACTCGTCGCCTCCCTTATGGGGACAAATGGAGGTCCCCATAAGGGGAATCATTCATTTTAGGGTGAAGACTTGGTTAGGGTTAGGGTAAGGGTAAGGGTAAGGTTAAGGGTAAGGGTTAGGTTTAGGCATGTGTTGGTTATGGTTAAGGTTAGGATAAGTCTCCAGGAAATGCATGTAAGTCAATGTAATGTCCCCTGAAGTGATGTATACATGGTATGTGTGTGTGTGTGTGTGTGTGTGTGTGTGTGTGTGTGTGTGTGTGTGTGTGTGTGTGTGTGTGTGTGTGTGTGTGTGTGTGTGTGTGTGTTTGTACAGTAGAAGCAGGTGTGTTAGTGTGTGTTAAAGTATGCTCTCTTCATGTTCATGTATGTATCAGCAAGCTGTTCTATTCCCTACATCAGCACTTCTCGGCCGCTCCTAATCCATAATGTTCCCGTCAGCCAAATGTTAATGATGCCGGCCGTCCGTCAACACCCAACCTGCAGCCAACACACAACCACCGACCATGTACAGGACCAATAATTAAATAGTACACATATGTCCTAACAAACAATCCAAACAACACTCTGGATAACAAGGACTAACTTGGAGAGAGATTCATACGAGGCCCATATGTTCCTTCATGTCCCTCCTTTCTCCAATAATGCATCACACCTACACTTTATTCTATCTGTAATGAGGCGGCTTGAAAGGATCCGTTTACAACAGGTAAAGCAGCTTTGATAGATCTCTGTTTGTCCTATTTGTCATACAGTATTGGCCTGGACTGTGCTACCTCAATTAAATTATTTAGTATGTGAATTGGAAGGGACCAATACTTACGAAATATTCGACACAAGGTGATTAACATTACAACGTTTTAACAAGTCAGTGTCTGCCAAGTTTTCCAACAGTGACAGTAAGCTTGGAAACAGGATCGTTTGTCGCCTTTGAAGACCATTTACATGCACACAAAAACCTAAATAACACACTACAGGGAAAACCCACAAAAAGCATAATAGGGCATCTTTAAAGGCAAAGCATGCTCCCTCTGTCTCTTGTCTGTATCAGAGGAATAGCCATGTATCTGGTAAAGAAAGTTATCTTTATTCTCGTGAACTTTTGGATTGTTAACTTGAGTTTCCTCCATGTAGTGAATGCCATATAGATGTCTGCTCTCTGTGTGTAGAGGGAAGACACGTTCTCTCTTTCTCTTGCAAAAAAAGACGTGTGTTTTTGTGCATGTCCAGTTCGGCCAATTACTGCCGCTCCTCGTCTCCTGGCTGTCCTGTCTTCCAGCCGGAGTCCCCTGTGGCAGCACCGCTGGTAATTACACCACCAGAGAGACACACACACACACACACACACACACACACACACACACACACACACACACACACACACACACACACACACACACACACACACACACACACAATGACAGCCACATGAACACACACAGTGACTTCAGGCTTTGATGACAGCTTGTCCAATTGCATCTCAGGAATTGATCATTAAACTGGAAAAGTTCTGGTGCTTCCCAAGCTGTGTGTTAATGTGTGTGAACATATGCAGGCATTTATGTTTACACAGGTGCAACAAAGCCTCCAGCATGTTAAAGGCATTGAAGTAAGGACATAGAACTTTTCCTCTCTTGTGCAAAAAAGTTTCTGTGAATTCCCCTAAAAAGGGGTTGCTAGTGGAGTACTTCAGGAAAGTCGAGGGGGGGGGGCTAGTGGAGTACTTTGTGACCAGAGAGTGTGAACGTTGTGATCAGCTGTTTTAGCGCAGTTCTCCAGTGAAGGGGGGGGGGGGGGAGTCTCCCTCCGCAGCTGGTTGGCGTAGTTTTGGCACAATTCCGTTATACAGGCCGACATTAACAGCAGCCCTGTCTGTGCACACGGAGACCGACTCTGTCGTCCGGTGATCTAACCGCCTTCTGGAAAAGCTTCACAAGTACGTCGGTACGCAAATGCGGTTTGTGACACAAGTGACGGTAAGCATTTCAGATTGTTGCCGCGCATGCGTACCTGCGTAACAGTTATGTGCACCCCTGTATAGTTGTACAGTGAGTTCAGAATACGGCACCCCCTGTCCTTAGACCCTCGCAGCGCACAAGGAAAAACAAAAAAAGAAACCTCACTCTGCATATTTTGCTGGTTTAGAAACACAGGCATTTCTATAAACTCCAATGTAAACCCATTTGCGTCATTATAAGATTGTGAGAAAGACAGACTTCTGTTTGGGTCTAACCAACGCAGGACTTGACCCAGGAGACCCGCCTTTGTGTCACTTGTGAAACCAATAACTAAGTATTTTTATTTCTGACTTTATAAAATGTGACGCCAAAGACATTAGGTCCAAAGCTTTGAACACAAATCCTCTTTTGAATTTCTTTATTTAACAAAATAGCTGTGTTGCTTAAACCTTACCGCAAGTAACCAAAATAATGTACGAGTCACAACCTCAATGAATCATCTCATAGCTTGGCGCTTAGACCATGACAAAAATGGTAAAGGGAACAATGGCTGCGGGTTAATTTACATTTAATAATAATACAAAGTCTGTGTTGTATGCAAAAACCAAAAGATAATTCCAAACAGATAGCTGCTCTGAGGAAGGAGACCAACAGAAAGAGAGAGTGATAGCATCTCCAGGGCTTTTAACCCCAACGGTACGAGGACCTCTCAATCAGTGCTACCTTCAAGGACAAAGGGAAAATCGTTATCTGTACCACATACTAAGGCAGGGGCCGTCACGATCACATGCTACAAACGATTGATGAGGAGAAGCTGGTCGCCTCGTGCTAGCTTCCACATTGGTTGGGTAGAGATTTGGTCACTTTGCACGAACATAGGTTATTCATTATGGATGGAAGTCAACGTGCAAAATGATGTTCAATGGTTTTAATAGCTAGAGAAGATTCTTATACTGATGTCCATCTCAACTCCTGATTTCCAGATCTCTATGTGGACTTTCCAAACGCTGCATGATGGTCTGTGTCACTTTAGGACAGGGGGGTTCAAACTACGGCCCGGGGGCCAAATGTGGCCCATTTTGAAACAGCCCTCAACTAATTCAAATAGTATAATGAAATATAACAAATTAAACTTGTGCTTGTCATATATTGTACTAATTAAATATATATGTACACATATTTATCACAGTATCCATGTGTGCCCACTTTTCAAATAAATTAAATAAATAAACTAATTAGTTCATATTAAAAGCCCAATCACTTATCTGCATAACAATCTGAAGCTTGTTTTAAGGCATGAGCTGCATCCTAAATAAATGACACCCGATGGAGATCTGTGATGCAGGCCGTTGTGTTTCCTACAGCATGTTCAAGTATCAAGCTCAATTTACCTACATTTGATTGATTTTGCTAACATATAACTTAGCATATGAGGCAATATACCTCACCTCTAGTGAGGGGCCGAGCCCTTTGTATCTTTTTCTGTATGTGGCCCTCGGTGAAAAATAGTTTGGACACCCCTGCTTTAGGACAAAGTGTAGCCCCCAGCTTTGTGTTACAGTATGTTGTGACTCTCCACCTGATGTTGTGAATGTGTTGTGTCAGCAACGATCATAGCACCGTCTCTAAAGACTCTTTGACAATGTTCTGATAGCAAAAGTAATACATTGTAAGTCTTTTCACATTGTCCGATTTAGAAAACAAGTGCCACAGCGATGCACACACACACACACAGACACACACACACACACACACACACACACACACACACACACACACACACACACACACACACACACACACACACACACACACACACACACACACCCACACACTCTAGATGTGTTGCCCCCCCCTTATGTGCCCAATCCCCCCATGTGAATCACACCTGTAACACACACACACACACATACACACTGACACACACACAGAACAATTTGACACATTTCCCGCTCTTATGTGCCCCTCCCCCCACATGGATCTCATCTGACACACGCAATACATGTTCAGTGTCTGTTCTTTGTATATGTACTGCAGTTTTTCATGTATACCAGTAGTCTGATACAATATGTACAGTTTGAAAGGGTGTTAAATGAAATGTGGTGATGATTAATGCTTTTTTGTGTTAATGTAATAGCAGTTAAAACAGGACCGGTCAAATTTGACACACACACACACAAACACACACACACACACACACACACACACACACACACACACACACACACACACACACACACACACACACACACACACACACACACACACACACACACACACACACACACACACTCACACAGCCTGCAACCACATCTGAAATGTCACAGAGAGGCAGCCATCGAGGATGTTGTTGGCTCTACTTTTTCAGTCTCTTTAGTCCTGCCCATTTCAGATCTGTCCAAGCAGCCGAGCCACCGCTCCGGGGAAAGAGCAGCAGAGCTTCTTGTGAGTGTTTCTGCACTGTCTTTGTCATCCTTTTAAAGAGCAAACAAAAAAATAGAAAGGTGTTTTTCTCCCTTTTAGTTTTTCCTCTTCGTCAAGTTGCTCTTGGATTCAGTGAACCGGGATGAATTCTGATTTGTTCAACTTTTATTCTCCTCATGCTGAAGACATTTAGCTCTCACTGCCAATAAACAATGTTTTCATCCATGGATGATTTGAGTCAGAGACGAGCATATAAAGCACCATCCAAGTAACATTTTGCTGGCTGGCTGGTTATGTTTGGTTTTTATTTTACAGGAACTGAATCGGTGCCAAGTGCTTCAGACTGGAATTAGAAGCTGTTGACACTACATGACTTGCTCACTCAGTTCTTTCCCTTTTACTCACTGTTGCGTTAAACATTTAAAGTGAAGAGGCGATATCCTTGGGCTCATTCAGCCTAAAATGGGACTACATTTAACAATTAACCATCGGTTCATTTCTTTCTCTGCAGGATTTTGAGACCACCATCTATCATAATAAACATCATATATTATAAATCCCAGCAGTGTGGTTCCTTAGTGAACTCATCTCCAAGTTAATTTGTCAAAAGCCATATTAATTAGTGCACTCCATCTTGTCTCCCACGATGGGAAAAACTAATCTATCACTGAGGGCAGCCCTCTCTCTCAAACTGCCATCTGCATTAAGAGCACACAGAGAGAATCAAAAAGAGACCGCAACAAAGCGGTTTTATAAGAGTTTTGCATTCACTCGGTATCTTTATATTGGATCGTTTCGCAACATCCAAACACCGGAGAGCCTCAATCATACATACAACACATAAAACACCTTTTATGCATGCTTATGTGCAGAAGTAGTGGAATACAAATACTTCGTTACTGTACTTAAGATAATTTTTATGATATCAGTACTTTACTCCACTACTTATTTTTCTGCCGACTTTTTACTTTGACTTCTTACATGTTGTACCCAAATACCTGTACTTTCTACTTCTTACATGTTGAACACAAATACCTGTACTTTCTACTTCTTACATGTTGAACTCAAATACCTGTACTTTCTACTTCTTACATGTTGAACCCAAATACCTGTACTTTCTACTTCTTACATGTTGAACACAAATACCTGTACTTTCTACTTCTTACATGTTGAACTCAAATACCTGTACTTTCTACTTCTTACATGTTGAACCCAAATACCTGTACTTTCTACTTCTGTCATGTTGAACACAAATACCTGTACTTTCTACTTCTTACATGTTGAACTCAAATACCTGTACTTTCTACTTCTTACATGTTGAACCCAAATACCTGTACTTTCTACTTCTTACATGTTGAACCCAAATACCTGTACTTTCTACTTCTTACATGTTGAACACAAATACCTGTACTTTCTACTTCTTACATGTTGAACTCAAATACCTGTACTTTCTACTTCTTACATGTTGAACCCAAATACCTGTACTTTCTACTTCTGTCATGTTGAACCCAAATACCTGTACTTTCTACTTCTTACATGTTGAACACAAATACCTGTACTTTCTACTTCTGTCATGTTGAACCCAAATACCTGTACTTTCTACTTCTTACATGTTGAACACAAATACCTGTACTTTCTACTTCTTACATGTTGAACACAAATACCTGTACTTTCTACTTCTTACATGTTGAACACAAATACCTGTACTTTCTACTTCTTACATGTTGAACACAAATACCTGTACTTTCTACTTCTTACATGTTGAACCCAAATACCTGTACTTTCTACTTCTTACATGTTGTACCCAAATACCTGTACTTTCTACTTCTTACATGTTGAACACAAATACCTGTACTTTCTACTTCTTACATGTTGTACCCAAATACCTGTACTTTCTACTTCTTACATGTTGAACACAAATACCTGTACTTTCTACTTCTTACATGTTGAACTCAAATACCTGTACTTTCTACTTCTTACATGTTGAACCCAAATACCTGTACTTTCTACTTCTGTCATGTTGAACACAAATACCTGTACTTTCTACTTCTTACATGTTGAACTCAAATACCTGTACTTTCTACTTCTTACATGTTGAACCCAAATACCTGTACTTTCTACTTCTTACATGTTGAACCCAAATACCTGTACTTTCTACTTCTTACATGTTGAACACAAATACCTGTACTTTCTACTTCTTACATGTTGAACTCAAATACCTGTACTTTCTACTTCTTACATGTTGAACCCAAATACCTGTACTTTCTACTTCTGTCATGTTGAACCCAAATACCTGTACTTTCTACTTCTTACATGTTGAACACAAATACCTGTACTTTCTACTTCTGTCATGTTGAACCCAAATACCTGTACTTTCTACTTCTTACATGTTGAACACAAATACCTGTACTTTCTACTTCTTACATGTTGAACACAAATACCTGTACTTTCTACTTCTTACATGTTGAACACAAATACCTGTACTTTCTACTTCTTACATGTTGAACACAAATACCTGTACTTTCTACTTCTTACATGTTGAACCCAAATACCTGTACTTTCTACTTCTTACATGTTGAACCCAAATACCTGTACTTTCTACTTCTTACATGTTGAACCCAAATACCTGTACTTTCTACTTCTTACATGTTGAACACAAATACCTGTACTTTCTACTTCTTACATGTTGAACCCAAATACCTGTACTTTCTACTTCTCTCATTTCCCAAACAGCTGGTTCCTTTAGTCTGAATGTGTGTTTGGTGGCGTGATCATTATTCTTTAGAGTCATTGCGTGCCTATTGATTTGAACACGATCCGTGTATCCATCATTTCCTGGTCTTCTCTAAAGAAGAGGGACCAATGGAAACGTTGTCATGTTGCCGTTGTTCAGCATGGAAACATTCATTAGCTAACAATGACATTATTTTTCTATTAATATAAAGGGAGGTCAGGTACTCTTTAAAACAGCTGCTAGTTATGGGTACTTTTTACTGAAGTACATTTCAAAGCCTCTTTACTTTTACTTGAGTAAAGAAGTTTAGTCAGTACTTCTACTTTCACCAGAGTATTTTTAATCACAAGTATCTGTACTTCTACTTGAGTAAAGGGTGTGTGTACTTTTGCCATCTCTGCGTATGTGTGTCTGAGTTTGTAAGATGCTCTGTCTCATGGAAGACAGTTAGAGGGGTCGGAAATTAAGATATACTGTAGATGTCAAATCACCCTGGTGGCCTTGGTTCCCTCCCCCTCTCTCACAAAGTCATCTGTCAGCAGTGAATCCCATCAGTTGTCACACTGACCCCGGACAGCAGAGACCTGCTTCATGCCAGGAATATTCATGCAGTCCCAGACTCTGACAAATCTCTCAATCAGCCGCTCTCACGGGACAGCAGAGAGACGCCAGCAGCAGCAAACAGAAGATCCTGCTACACTGTAATATATACAACAACACACCGTTCTTTAACTAAATCAAACTCTAGTTTTTGTTACACTTTGTCAGGCCAAGACGAAGAATGCTTGATAATCCTACCATCCAAAAGGTTTCAAATGACACTTGCTTCACTGGGAACAAACCCAACCCACGTGAGTTGGTGTTTATATGAGTATAGTGTTATGTACACAGGTGATTTATGCATAAATGACTACTTGGTTAGATGTAAGAAGTACGTCTGTGGCATTATTCAACTTCTGGTTGTGATTGTAAGAGGCCCTATCATGGTTTTTGGGGTTTCCCCTCGTCTGTAGTGTGTTTTATATACGTTTTAGTGCATGTAAATGGTCTCTAAAGGCTAACATATCTTCCACACACGGCCTGAAACGCCTGAGACTGAGAAAAATGACATCCCTATGTAACACTCGCTTTTCTATTGGCTAGCGCTCCAACACATTGTACGTGATAGACTCAGGGGCGGGACATCTCTAAGCTGTTGACCAATCACAACAGAGCCGGCCAGCTAACCAATCAGAGCAGACTGGGCTCTTTTGAGCTTTCTGAACATTAAAGCATGGAGACATGTCAGAGTAGAGACACTACATATTTGTATGAAAGCTGAAAATGATCATATTAGGGTCTCTTTCAACATGTGAAGTAAGTATTATTGTTCCTTGCAAGACTTGAAAGCTTTTACTTTGGAAAAGCTGTATTTAACTTTGAGCATGAATTAATTAAAATGTGAGAATGAAGATAGAGGTGTTGATTGTCTTCAGTCACACACACACATTTAGTTAAGTGTTAAGGCTTGTGTTATGGAAATGAATAGCAGACGCCCAGCAGGAAACACGAAACACCTCAATAATCTAAAAGCTATTCAACAATTCTGTTTTATTCCTGATCTCCACAATAGTTTTAATTTGTATAACAACAGTTAATGCATTTTCTTCTTCTTTGCATTGCTGTCTTTGCTTCAGAACAAATTCGAGAGCTGCTACTTTTTGTCTTTTTACCAAGCCGTGATCCCTGTCTAACCCGGAAAAATAGATTTGTAACTGTGTGTGGCATTCAGACACACTCTAACACTTGTCTGTTAAAGGTCACATCTCTAAAAGCTTGCTGCACACCACCCTTAAATTCCTGCTCCCAAAAACCTATTTTTCGACCACATTTCAGACCCCATCTCTGACTTGTTCTCTCATCTTTCCTTCTCCCAGGTGATGACGGTGTTCAGCATATTCTACTGTCTCTTTTTGAGGGTCTTTTCATGCTTTTATGAAGTCTATGTGCACAGTGAATGGGGATGACGCTCAAATTGCTTTTTGGTGATTTTCTTTATGAATTCTTGACATTTTATCCATCTCTTCTTTGCTTGAAAGAGGCTCACTTACACCAAATGCATGTGAACAGTCGCTTTAATGTTCAAATGGTTATTCATTTTGTAGTAGCACTTTGAAAGACATTTGAAATTCAATTCCACGTTGCTTTCACTCTAGGTTGTTTTGTACCACATCCCCAAACCACCCTGCCACCCTCCCCATTCACTGTGACCAGAAAGAAGGATTGGATTAATATATATTCCTTCTTTATATATTCATGACTGTTTTCTGAAGTCTATTAGAAAGGCATTACTTATTCAAGATGAGGTTTAAATTGAACTTCCTCCATCTCATCGTCCAGTTTCCAATAATTTCTGCACACAAACTCTGAGTAAAAGCCCTGAAATGAAGGCATTATCCTCTGTGCTGTCTTCCTAATGAAGTCATTACAAAATGGGCCTATTCTGCTCATTTTCAGGTTCATATTAGTATGTCTCTACTTTAAAGAGTCCTCTCCTGCTGATGTTCAGGTGTATATCAGTATGTAGTGTCTCTACTTTAAAGAGTCCTCTCCTGCTGATGTTCAGGTGTATATCAGTATGTAGTGTCTCTACTTTAAAGAGTCCTCTCCTGCTGATGTTCAGGTGTATATCAGTATGTAGTGTCTCTACTTTAAAGAGTCCTCTCCTGCTGATGTTCAGGTGTATATCAGTATGTAGTGTCTCTACTTTAAAGAGTCCTCTCCTGCTGATGTTCAGGTGTATATCAGTATGTAGTGTCTCTACTTTAAAGAGTCCTCTCCTGCTGATGTCCAGGTGTATATCAGTATGTAGTGTCTCTACTTTAAAGAGTCCTCTCCTGCTGATGTTCAGGTGTATATCAGTATGTAGTGTCTCTACTTTAAAGAGTCCTCTCCTGCTGATGTTCAGGTGTATATCAGTATGTAGTGTCTCTACTTTAAAGAGTCCTCTCCTGCTGATGTTCAGGTGTATATCAGTATGTAGTGTCTCTACTGGGACATGTCTCCATGCTTTAATGTTCAAAAAGCTCTTTATTTGTCTCTTACTGCCTGTGCTGCAGCTCCTCTTTTCACCCTCTGTCTGAAACCAGAGCCCAGTCTTCCTCTGTTGTGATTGGTTGGTCAACCACTTAGATATGTCCCGCCCCGCAGCTATGCACTTTTTTCAGGAAGTAAACAAAGGAGTCAAATGGTGGCGTTTCTGGCAGGTGTGTGGGAGAGAAACACCGGGATTTTAGCCTTAGCAGACCATTTACTTGCACTTAAACCTATAGAACACACACTATAGGGAATGGAAAACCCTGTGAAGCATGGTCTTTAAAAGAAGCCAAAGCCAGGGCATGCATCGGCTAGATGTTGGACAAGGTGAACTGTAGGACAAATGTCTGAGAGAGCAAATTAGTGCTTTGTTAGCAGGACGGCATTTTTAGCGAGTACATCAAGGACCTATGGGACTGCCGGTGCAGCGGAATACAGTCTGCAGAGTAAAGGGCTGGGAAATTCTTCCTTTATTCATCTGTTTTGTAGCGGAACAGGCAAAGCCTTTTAACAACGCTGTGTCTGAACCGTACCATGTTCAAAGATGTGAGTGAAATGTAAAAATAGACATCAAAGCAGCTTCCGTCCACAGCCTCTCGATGTGATGCTCGCGGCCTGGCTGCTTTCCAGGAGTGTGAGTTTGAGTAGGAACATCTCCACCACGCAAAAGGAAACCTGTTTACTTCCAAACTAAAAGAGTAGTTAAAGGTGGGGTAGGTCATTTTGGAGAAACCAGCTCGAGTGCGCTAGAATTTGAAAATACACAGCCGGAAGAAATCTGCCACTTCCTTACAGAGCCCCTCCTCCAACACACACGAACGCACACATGAGCAATGAGGGCACGAGATAAGTTTGTGCACAGATGGAAGGCTGACAGGCAGGTAGGCCATCCAGTTACTTTAGCCGGGCCGGCTCAGATGATTGGTCGAGCTTTTCACAGAGCTACGGCTTCCACAGATGACATTTTTGTATGGATTTTTTGTCAAAGCACTTCAGATATTCATTGCTATCGGGATGTTAAGAGCATTCCATGGAATATAACAACAAGTGTATCTCGAGCCGGTTTCTCAAACTTACCTACCCCACCTTTAAGCATCCAGGCGCTGCTGCTATTTGAAGCAACGATATCTTGGAGGACGTCCTCACATTCATCCTAACCACTGATATCCCTCCTGCTGCATTTGACAACATTAAGATCCCTCTCTAACCCAGAAAACTAGGTTTGTAACTGTGTGTGGCATTCAGGCACACTCTAACACTTGTCTGTTAAAGGTCACATCTCTAAAAGCTTGCTGCACACCGCCCTTAAATTCCTGCACCCAAAAAAACTATTTTTCAGCCACATTTCTGACCTCCTCTCTGACTTGTTCTTACCATCTTTCCTTCTCTCAGGTGATGACGGTGTTCAGCATATTCTACTGTCTCGTCTTTCTGATTTCTTTCATGCTTTTATGAAGTCTATGTTGCGCACAGTGAATGGGGATGACGCTCAAATTGCTTTTGGTGATTTTCTTTATGAATTATTGACATTTTATCCGTCTCTTCTTTGCTTGAAAGAGGCTCACTTACACCAAATGTATTGTGGACATTTGCTTTAATGTTTGAATGGTTATTAATTTTGTAGTAGCACTTAGAAAAGAGTTTGTACAGGAACATCTCAACCACGCAGGGTAGCTCTCCAAAAGGAAACATGTTTACTACCAAAGTAAAAGAGTAGTTAGGCATCTAGTCTCTGTTTCCATTTGAAGCAACGATATCTCTGAGGCCTTCCTTTTTCGTAACGGCCACATTCATCCTCTCCACTGATATCCCTCCTTGTGTCTGGTGCTTTTGACAACATTAAGATGGTATCGGTCGCCTCGTCCGGCTCCCTGGAGTCTGCCTTCATTATTCTGCAGTGAAAGCAAGACACTCTTTCAGTAATAGGCCCAAACAGCCAGGGGGATTTAGCTGATGCTACTGTACACAGAAAGCACTCAATATTAGGCTGTGAGGCTGAGAGACTGACAAGACTCTCTGATTCCTACTTAAGAATTTCAAAGGATTCATATTCTAATTGAGAGGGATTGTTAATATTGCCGGCTGCTGTTTATTTTGGTCTATTTTGAAGATAGGATTGGCCAGTGTTTGGACTTTTAATCTGTGAGACATTCAGTTGTTTGATCTGGGGAGAAGAATCAACTGAAGGTGAAACAGTTACAGACAAGTTTCAGTGGATGAATTACAACAAAAAGTGATTCAAGAGGACATTGTCTGCTGATGTTCAGGTGTATATCAGTATGTAGTGTCTCTACTTTAAAGAGTCCTCTCCTGCTGATGTTCAGGTGTATATCAGTATGTAGTGTCTCTACTTTAAAGAGTCCTCTCCTGCTGATGTTCAGGTGTATATCAGTATGTAGTGTCTCTACTTTAAAGAGTCCTCTCCTGCTGATGTTCAGGTGTATATCAGTATGTAGTGTCTCTACTTTAAAGAGTCCTCTCCTGCTGAGGTTCAGGTGTATATCAGTATGTAGTATCTCTACTTTAAAGAGTCCTCTCCTGCTGATGTTCAGGTATATATCAGTATGTAGTGTCTCTACTTTAAAGAGTCCTCTCCTGCTGATGTTCAGGTGTATATCAGTATGTAGTGTCTCTACTTTAAAGAGTCCTCTCCTGCTGATGTTCAGGTGTATATCAGTATGTAGTGTCTCTACTTTAAAGAGTCCTCTCCTGCTGATGTTCAGGTGTATATCAGTATGTAGTGTCTCTACTTTAAAGAGTCCTCTCCTGCTGATGTTCAGGTGTATATCAGTATGTAGTGTCTCTACTTTAAAGAGTCCTCTCCTGCTGATGTTCAGGTGTATATCAGTATGTGGTGTCTCTACTTTAAAGAGTCCTCTCCTGCTGATGTTCAGGTGTATATCAGTATGTAGTGTCTCTACTTTAAAGAGTCCTCTCCTGCTGATGTTCAGGTGTATATCAGTATGTAGTGTCTCTACTTTAAAGAGTCCTCTCGTGCTGATGTTCAGGTGTATATCAGTATGTAGTGTCTCTACTTTAAAGAGTCCTCTCCTGCTGATGTTCGGGTGTATATCAGTATGTAGTGTCTCTACTTTAAAGAGTCCTCTCCTGCTGATGTTCAGGTGTATATCAGTATGTAGTGTCTCTACTGGGACATGTCTCCATGCTTTAATGTTCAACAAGCTCTTTATTCTTCTCATACTGCCTGTGCTGCAGCACCTCTTTTCACCCTCTGTCTGAAACCAGAGCCCAGTCTGCTCTGATTGGTTAGCTGGCCGGCTCTGTTGTGATTGGTCTACCGCCTAGAGATGTCCCGCCCCTTAGCACGTACAATGTGGAGCGCTAGCCAATAGAAGCACAAGAGAGAAAAACTTCTGATGGGAACATTGGGATTTTAGACTTTGCAGACCATTTACATGCACACAAACCTTTATGAAACACACTACAACGAAGGTAAAGTATAAGAGGTAGTATAGCATAGTAAGGCCCCTTTAAATCGAGATAATGAGAGTCAGAGAGTCCATAAAATCACTCTTGAAGTCGTGATTGAAAGCCCCTCGCTTGTAAATAAATCCTCATGAACACAGACACACATGAACGAGCTAAAGCCGGACCCTGAGCCCTAGGGTCTGGCTTTAGAAAATGTCATCGCAAATTGAGATCGCTAACAGTTTACGCCACCCTGACATTTTCCAGCTGGCCCCTCACAAAGGTCAGGCTCCCCACCTGAAGGCATAGCATGATGCGGGGGTGGGAGTGAAGCTGTGGTCACTATGGAGGTTTGGCAGCCTCAACTAGTGCGTTATTAACTCAGAGTGTCGGGTTGTTATGGGCTCAAAACACTCTCTTTAAGTGCCAGAAGAGATAGGTGGTGATAGGAGAGGAGATTGACAATGACATGTGTTTCTTGTAATTGCTCGCTGCTGCTTTTAACAAGGATGTGATGGACAGCAAGGACCAAACACGCCTGAAAACACAGCAAGTTTCAATTTATAATAATAATAATAATAATACATGTCATTTTTATTGCGCTTTTCCTGGTGCTCAAAGCTATACAAATATATACAACCACCACATGCTTACATAGATTGTGTGATGTGTGTAAATGTAAAACAATAATCATTAATACAAGTTTATCTTACTGTAAAAATACGTTATTATTCTGAATTTAACAAAAGATGTGTCCCAATATAGTTTAAGGCGACTTCATTTGTAATTTGATATCTTTGAGATTATTGGTTGCAGACACATTTTGCAATCAATGTGTGTTATGGTTAGGGTCTAACAATTGAGAAGTGATCGATGAATTGACCATTTAAGGATCCATGGCAAATAGATTAGATTACGCTGTGGCTGCGAGGGATTGCGGTCGTCTTTCAACCAGAAGGTTGTGGGTTCGATCCCAGCCCAGTCAACATGTTGATGAATCCTTGGGCAAGATACTTAACCCTGAGTTGCTCCCGATGGCCAACGGTGTGTGAATGTTAGGACCTAGAGTAAGGTGCTCTGTATGCATGGGAGTGAACGGGTGAATGACATGTAGTAAAGTGCTTTGAGGGGTCTTAAAGACTGGATAAAGCGCTATATCCTACAGTCAATTTACCATTTACTTGTTTCCGCCTGTTTTTGTATCTATTTTATTTCATCTATTTTACTCTATTTTATGTGTGTTTTAAATTATATCTTGTCATTTTATATATATATTTTTTTACATTGTAAATCATGTTTGTTGAAGCCCCTGTAGACAAATGTGATATTTTGCTATATAGATATACATTTATTTTGATTTGATTTGACTTGCCTTTCATATTCAAAGTGTTTTTAAGTGTTATTTTGGGCGATTTAAGGAAGAAGTGTTTAAAATCCTTGTGAAAGTGATAATCTTACACTCAAACCACCAGCCTTAGACTATTATTCCATACATTTGTGGGTATTAAATATTGGTATATCGTACACTTATAATGCTCCACATGGACATATTTGCATTGTGTGTGCATGCTCATGAGAGAAACCTGTAATCCACAACAGCAACATGTGCCGTGATTAAGGGTCACGGATCATTTCCTCCCAACACACTGTTTATGTTACCTGATTAAAGAGGGCGGTCATTTGTAAACTGAATGCATACGTTGCACACACGCTCTGCCAGTAAATCTGCTACACTCACACGACATGTGGCGACACACACACCTGCACCCACCCACACACACACTCTCCTGACAATAGACAGGGTTGATGGTGTGGAGCTTCTGAAGGGCATCACCATTGTCTCCGTCTCTCCGGTATCCAGCAGATAGTGGGGGAGCTAGGATGTCATTTATCTCGCTGACAGAGACAAGTCTGTGTGACGGAAATACCAGTGAAGCAGCGACGCTCCTGGTAACACACACTAACACACACTGACACACACTAACACAGCAACAACTGCACACAGAGGCTCATTCAAAAAGCTTCATTCATATCATGATCATAATGACATTGCTAAAGCAAACATAAATGTCGTGCTTGTTATCCTACAGTTTCGAAGAATTTCTGCACACAAACTCGGAGTAAAAGCCCCGAAATGAATGCATTATCGTCTGTGCTATCTTCCTAATAAAGGCATTACAAAAGTGGTTCATTTTCAGGTTCATACTTTGCATGTAAACAATGGTTTGAGTCATGTATTCAGGTTCAGGTTATTTACTGGTGGTCCGCGAGGGTACTGCAGGTGGTCCGTGGAAAAAAGCTAAATAGAATCCACTTTTTAATATCATGGATTTTCGGGGACCACCTCATGTGACTTGCTCTATCGAAATCAGTCGCATTGACCCCCGCACTTGTGGCATTGTTTGGGATGACCTCATTAAAATAGCGTCCGCCGTCCTCTTTGAGAAACATACACAACGCAGACAGACACCGGTCACAAAAGTATCAGATAGGCTTCAATTTACTTTTGATTGTCTATAATTAACTATAAAAAAATATCGGCTTTTTAACTCTACGTTTATATATGTACTTATTTTTACGGTTTGCATATGAGGTGGTCCGCGAAAATCCTTGATAATAAATAGTGGTCAGCATAAACAAAACGTTTGAGAACCCCTGCTGTAGGTAGATGTGGTTTGCAGGAACAAGTACACATTGTGACAAAAGACAAGGCTCCAGCACATAAAGAAACAGACAAACAAAATAAAAACACGTACAAGGAAGTAAATAAATAATAAGTCTTGCACAGCACCTGTGCGGCGCTGCTACAACTACTCAATGTCATTTTCTTGAACGAACACATTCAAAACCTCCCCTCCTCCGTGTCGCCTGTCTCAACCCTGTAAAGCAATAAGAAATAAAATCACATCTGCAAATTGTTGATTATTCTGCAGGATATTGATGACACTATATTCAGGTTCAGGTTGTTTATTTCTATTCATAGGAAGATTTGGTTTGCAGTAAAAAGACAAGGTACCCATTGCGACACACGTTTAAAACAACAGAAACGACAGAAACATATTTAATAACGTTTGACTATATTTTACTTTTTGGTCGTTTATACTTTCTGTTTTTTTAATGTTCACATTATGTGCAATGCTTTGTCTATAAGCTGCTGACGCGAGAAATAAATCTCATTTTGTGATCAATAAATGAAATCCTTACCTTATCTTTATTTCAAAAAGTACCCCAGGCTGCATCACATTAAATAAAAAAACAGAACAAACCCATTAAACATTAAACAAATCGTTGTGCAGTATCTGTGCAACGCTAATACTGCAATGTACTTATTTTTTAAACATGAACAAACCAATTAATCTAAATCATCCCCTTTCCCTTTCCACGTATCTTAACCCCCTTGTAAGTGGATGATTGATTATTCTGCAGGATATTGCTTTTAGTATATACTTACAAAGGAAAGCAGATGTGAGGCTGAGGTCAGACTCATTTCCTCGAGTTGTCGATATTTAGGTTTCCTGGATGAGATGAACCAGGAAGTAAAGGAAACCAATCTATTGACATGTATATTATAGACTTATAGATAGTAGTTTTGTATTTTATTAAATATGTTGCATTGTTGGAGGAGCTCAGGTCAGAAGAATGTCATTGCCATGTCTACACTGTAGCTTTGTGCATATGACAATAACACCTTTGAATCTTGAATCAATGGTTAAACTGTCCTGCGAGAATTCAGCTGTCTTTCATGTCCATAGCTTTCCATTGAAACACCATAGTATTAAATAAAAACACTGGTTTTCAACACCTATTTTTGTGAGACTTTCTTTAGGTGTCAGTTACATATAAAATAGGGTTTTGACTAGTGTTGTAGTCGAGACCACCTTATCCGAGGCACACGTACGTAAGATATCAATTCAACTTCATAACTATTCAAAAAGTTATCCTTTTCATATAAAAACAATAACATGATAAGAACATAATATATAACATCATAATATACATTTTACGAAACCTATGGACCAGCTGCCCTGCAATAATTACGCTTTCATTCATTTCCATTGCTTTCCATTACAACAATACCATAGTATTAAATACAAACACTGGTTTTCATGTTATTTGAGGCAACTGTGAGGCTTTCCTTAAGTGTCAGTTGAATACAAAAATAGTGTTTTGACTCTTGGGCGTGACAGGGGATATAGGGTTTTATCCCACTGCTCTGAGAGAGGAACATTAGGAGGTTCTGGCTCATCGTCAGCTCTCTCTCTTCTCACTGGATCAGGTTCAGCATTTCTCTCTGACCCTGACACTGATCTGACTCTCTCTCACGCTCACCTGATGGAGGGGATGCATTAGTGTCGCTGTGCAGTACATCCAAAGCAAATGAGACAAAGTAATGTCTATAATAAGCATTAGATTGAAAAAAGAGAAGCAGAGAAATAAACCCTGAGTCAAGAATACATTTAAATTACTTCAACAGCTTTTGAAGTAATTTGGGATATGTAATCCTAGCAGAGAGTAAAAAGTACACACATCCATTACTCAAGTAGAAGTACAGATACTCGTGTTTAAAAATACTCTGGTGAAAGTGGAAGTACTGACTAAACTTCTTTACTCAAGTAAAAGTAAAGAGGCTTTGAAGTGTACTTCAGTAAAAAGTACCCATAACTAGCAGCTGTTTTAAAGAGTACCTGACCTCCCTTTATATTAATAGAACAATAATGTCATTGTTAGCTAATGAATGTTTCCATGCTGAACAACGGCAACATGACAACGTTTCCATTGGTCCCTCTTCTTTAGAGAAGACCAGGAAATGATGGATACACGGATCGTGTTCAAATCAATAGGCACGCAATGACTCTAAAGAATAATGATCACGCCACCAAACACACATTCAGACTAAAGGAACCAGCTGTTTGGGAAATGAGAGAAGTAGAAAGTACAGGTATTTGGGTTCAACATGTAAGAAGTAGAAAGTACAGGTATTTGAGTTCAACATGTAAGAAGTAGAATGTACAGGTATTTGGGTTCAACATGTGAGAAGTAGAAAGTACAGGTATTTGAGTTCAACATGTAAGAAGTAGAAAGTACAGGTATTTGGGTTCAACATGTAAGAAGTAGAAAGTGCAGGTATTTGGGTTCAACATGTAAGAAGTAGAAAGTACAGGTATTTGGGTTCAACATGTAAGAAGTAGAAAGTTCAGGTATTTGGGTTCAACATGTAAGAAGTAGAAAGTACAGGTATTTGGGTTCAACATGTAAGAAGTAGAAAGTTCAGGTATTTGAGTTCAACATGTAAGAAGTAGAAAGTACAGGTATTTGAGTTCAACATGTAAGAAGTAGAAAGTACAGGTATTTGAGTTCAACATGTAAGAAGTAGAAAGTGCAGGTATTTGGGTTCAACATGAAAGAAGTAGAATGTACAGGTATTTGGGTTCAACATGTAAGAAGTAGAAAGTACAGGTATTTGGGTTCAACATGTAAGAAGTAGAAAGTTCAGGTATTTGGGTTCAACATGTAAGAAGTAGAAAGTACAGGTATTTGAGTTCAACATGTAAGAAGTAGAAAGTACAGGTATTTGTGTTCAACATGTAAGAAGTCAAAGTAAAAAGTCGTGGAGTAAAGTACTGATACCAGAAACATTTACTTAAGTACAGTAACAAAGTATTTGTACTCCACTACTCCCCTATCACCTCCAGCTCTTAATGTCCAGCCGTCAGCCTCCAATCCTTCAGAGACTTCCTGTGAGATTTGATACTTCAGAAAAACTGAATTTGAATGAAAAGGAATAACATGAAGCAGGTTAACAAATCCAACATGACATCCTGCGCTATGGAGATTCGTGTTACTGTGTTTTTTAATATATTAAGTAGAGGCTCAGAATCTGGAGTGCCAGATGGTGAATTCCCACTGAGAGGATGCACCTCTGACATGAGTGGAAATGAAGAGTAAAGAGTCTTCTTTGTCTACTTTGCCCTCACCACTTTGCTCCCAGAGATCCACCGCACCACAAGGCACCAAAGCGAAGAGACAACTGAGGACATGATTATATAGGAATAAAAAAAACAGCTCATGTTGGTCTGACTGCACAAATATCCCTGCAGAGATTAACCCTCCTGTTGTCTTCGGGTCAAATCTGACCGATTTACTACTTTCATCAATCATAACTTTTTTGTTTTACATTCGATTGCATTCAGGCTTCATGATATCCTTCACAGTAGATATATACAATTACTGATCACCACTTTCATTGGATTTTGGATAATTTAGCCAACTTTGTAACACCCATGGTGTTCCCGGTCTGACCGCCATAAAGAAAAGGAATCAATAACCATCCGGATCAGATAAAACACACACACCCGCACGCACACACACATGCACACACACACATACACTAGATGTGTTTTCCCCCCTTATGTGCCCATCCCCCCATGTGAATCACACCTGGCACACACAAACACACACACACACACACACACACACACACACACACACACACACACACACACACACACACGCACATACAATATTTACAGTTTGAAATCACCCTGGAAATGGGTGTATGTGTGTATATGTATGTGTAGGTATATATAGAATCTTGTTTATCTGTGTGAGTATTTAATTCCGAAATTATCTTTTTTTACTTTATCCTGCAACTGGATGACTAACAGGAGGACTTCCTCTGGCTTTGCTTTCTGCCCTCCCTCTTCTACTAACTTTGTTTTTTTGGATGTGTAAAATGAAGCTCAGCGCAAGTTCTTTCAGGAAGACTGGTTCCCACGCTCTCATTCACAATTCTCTCTCACTCACTCGCCCTTTTTTCAATAAACCAGCTAAACCAATCGGTTGCGTCTCATGATCCCCACAGCCAATCACAGCACACCCGGCAATCCTTTAAATCTCCTCTTTCTCTCCCCTGCCAGCATCGTTCAGGAGAATCGATGCAACCCTCCTCCACCTCCTCCACCTCATCAGATCCACGGCAGGCTAGCCCAGAAGAACCCTCGTCACTCTGTATTTGTATTTCCCTTTAGCACTTCACCACCACCAGTGTCTAGACCCCGGGGGGTTTCTCTTTGCTAGTCGTCTTCTCCTCCCCCTTAATTCATCACAGTATGATGGGGTCTAATCTCCAAAACGTTATTGTTCATACAGCAATAAATATGTTTTCAACTACGAACTAAGTCTCTCCTGATTGAACTGTCTAATTGTTGAAATAGTAGAATAAATAATAATAACAATTTAAAAAAACACGTGGGTTTGCTATCCTGGCTCCAAAATGGTGGAATGAGCTCCCCATTGACATCAGGACAGCAGAAACACATCTTCCGGCGCAGACTGAAAACTCATCACTTTCGACTCCACTTCGAGCGATAGAATTACTAACAAAGGCAAGGCAAGGCAAGGCAAGTTTATTTATATAGCACTTTTCAACACAAGGCAATTCAAAGTGCTTTACAAAAAATGAAAGACATTAAGAAAATGGCATTTAAAATCAGTCATTAAAAAGAAAAGCGAATAAAATAAACATTAAAAGAAAAAATACATGGATAAAAGTTACAGTGCAGTCTAAAATATGAATAGTTCAATTAAAAGCAGCGACAAAAAGAAAAGTCTTCTTGCTGGATTTAAAAGTAGTCTGCAGGTTTCTGGGAGTTTGTTCCAGATATTTGGAGCATAATAACTGAACGCTGCTTCTCCATGTTTAGTTCTGACTCTGGGGACAGAAAGCTGACCAGTCCCTGAAGACCTGAGAGATCTGGATGGTTCATAATTTAGCAGGAGGTCAGAAATTTATTTTGGGCTTAAACCATTCAAAGCTTTATAAACCAGCAGCAGTATTTTGAAATCTATTCTTTGACACACAGGAAGCCAGTGTAAAGACTTCAGAACAGGAGTGATGTGATCCACTTAAGATAAAAGCTTAATCTACTGAAGATAAAAGCATGGACAAGTTTTTCCAAATCCTGCTGTGACATTAGTCTTTTAATCCTAGATATATTCTTTAGGTGATAGTAGGCTGATTTAGTAACTGTTTTAATGTGACTGTTGAAACTCAGGTCAGAGTCCATGACTACACCTAGATTTCTGGCTTTATCTGTTGTTTTGAACATTGCAGACTGAAGCTCAGCGCTAACTTTTATACGTTCTGCCTTGGCTCCAAAAACCATTACCTCAGTTTTATCTTTGTTTAATTGGAGAAAGTTCTGACACATCCAGTCATTGATTTGTTCAATGCACTTACTCAGTGTTTGAATTGGAGCATAGTCTCCTGGTGAAATTGTTACGTACATTTGTGTGTCATCCGCATAGCTATGGTAACTTATTTTGTTGTTCTTCATTATCTGAGCCAGTGGTAGCATGTAGACGTTAAAGAGAAGAGGCCCCAAGATGGAGCCTTGAGGAACCCCACATGTCATATTTGTCAACTCAGATGTGTATTTACCTATAGAAACAAAGTTGTTTCTGTCCTTTAAGTAGGATTCAAACCAATTTAGAACTGTTTCCGAAAGTCCCACCCAGTTTTCCAGTCGGTCTAGTAATATGCTGTGGTCAACAGTGTCAAACGCAGCACTGAGATCTAATAATACTAACACTGAAGTTCTGCCACTGTCTGTGTTTAAGTGGATGTCATTGAAGACCTTTACAAGAGCAGTCTCAGTGCTGTGGTTTGGACGAAAGCCTGACTGGAACACATCGAAACAGTTATTTAAATGCAAGAAATTACTCAACTGTTGAAAAACAACTTTTTCAATGATTTTACCTAGAAATGGGAGGTTTGATATGGGCCTGTAATTGTTCATTACTGAAGCATCTAGATTATTCTTTTTTAAGAGCGGTTTAATGACTGCAGTTTTAAGGGCCTGTGGAAAAATACCTGAGTGAAGAGATTTGTTTACTATATGAAGTAGATCTGAGGCCATGCAAGGCAAAACATCTTTGAAAAATCCTGTTGGAATAATATCAAGGCAGCAGGAGGAGGATTTCAGAAGTTGAATAATGTCCTCTAGGTTTTTATCATTAATCTGATGGAATTGTGTCATGGTGTCTGAATTGATATTAGGTGGACACAGAGACAACACATGTGCTGTTCCTGATGCAGAGGCACTGACTGCTTGTCTGATTTTCTGAATGTTGTCAGTGCAGAAGGCAAAATCATTGCACGCCCTGGTGGATAGAAATTCAGAGGCGACTGACACTGGGGGGTTAGTTAGTCTGTCGACGGTAGCAAACAAGGCACGTGCGTTGTTTTTGTTTTTGGAAATGATGTCAGAGAAGAACTATTGTCGTGCGTTTTTCAATTCCAAATTATAAAGGCCAAGTCTCTCTTTATAGATTTCAAAGTGAACCTGGAGATTTGTTTTTCGCCACCTGCGTTCAGCTTTTCGACATTCTCTTTTTTCTGCTCTCACGGTCATGGCCTTTCTCCATGGACATATTTTCTTGCCAGACACTTCCTTTACCTTAGTTGGAGCAATGGCATCTATAACATTTTTAATTGTTGAATTAAAATGATCTACTAGCTCATTTACTGAGATGTTAGCAGGGGCAAGTGTGGGAGAAAAATTCTGAGTAAACATTTCCCTAGTATTTTCAGTTAAATATCGCTTTGTGGTTACATCTTTTTGAACATTTTTGTGAACAGAAATAGAGCTCTCAAAGAAAACAAAGGAATGATCAAGTGTGCCCCTTATTGTGCGTGGGCTCCGTCACATGCTGAGTCAGTCCATAGCTATCAAGAACACAAAACAGTTATTTTGCCCCTATGTCCTGGGGGTTGTCAACATGGATGTTAAAATCACCAACAATGACTAGACGGTCAAAGTCAATACACACTATAGACAGCAGTTCAGTAAAGTCATCCAAAAAGCTTGCACAGTATTTGGGTGGTCTATAGATATTTAGGAACAGAGCTCGAGAGGAGCATTTCAGCTGAAGGGCCACATATTCAAAAGAAGCAAAGTTCCCATAAGATGTCTTCCTGCATTGAAGGGAATCATTGAACAGAATAGCAACTCCACCCCCTTTCTTATGCATTCTTTCCTGACTCATAAAACTAAAGTTGGGAGGTGTTGATTCGATAAGAACAGCTGCACTGTTATTTTGTTCAATCCAAGTTTCTGTTAAAAACATAAAATCGAGATTGTGCTCAGTGATAAAATCATTGATTAAAAATGTTTTTCCTGCCAAAGACCTGACATTTAATAAAGCTAGTTTAAGTTCGTTAAACACACTATCAGTCAGGTTTTTTGTAACAAGCTGTGGCTGACATGGAATCACTGCTAAATTAGATAAACTCACACAAACGTTTGAGCGCTTCCTGTATCTAAGATGATTCACCACTCTTAATCTATTACCTATCAACACAGATATCGGCAAAGCTACAGGCAGGCAGGGCCCCGGCATGTCCTGGAAAGAGTTGAGAGTGCCATACGCCCTTGAGCCTGGACCCAGCAGATATCAGTTTGCAGCGTTTTGTACACACACATCCCTATCAGGCTTTGAAGGGGAGGGAGGACCCACCACAAAGCACTTAATACTAATAAAGGACTGGCTTATCTAAAGCCAGTTGAGTAGCACTTGAAATGTTTAGCTCTATGAAACCTGATGTACTTATATGATTCTGTTTTCTTCAAGTTTGTATCTTCTTGGTCGAACGCACTTATTGTAAGTCCCCTCTTCTTCATGTCTCTTCTACATCAACATGTGTCTCCTCTTCTTCATGTCTCTTCTACATCAACATGTGTCCCCTCTTCTTCATGTCTCTTCTACATCAACATGTGTCCCCTCTTCTTCATGTCTCTTCTACATCAACATGTGTCCCCTCTTCGTCATGTCTCTACTACATCAACATGTGTCCTCTCTTCTTCATGTCTCTTCTACATCAACATGTGTCCCCTCTTCTTCATGTCTCTTCTACATCAACATGTGTCCCCTCTTCTTCATGTCTCTTCTGCATCAACATGTGTCCCCTCTTCTTCATGTCTCTTCTACATCAACATGTGTCCCCTCTTCCTCATGTCTCTCCTACATCAACATGTGTCCCCTCTTCTTCATGTCTCTTCTACATCAACATGTGTCCCCTCTTCTTCATGTCTCTTCTACATCAACATGTGTCCCCTCTTCTTCATGTCTCTTCTACATCAACATGTGTCCCCTCTTCTTCATGTCTCTTCTACATCAACATTTGTCCCCTCTGTGGAAAGAGACACTGAAAGTTTCAGGAACAAAGATTCTCTCTCTTTTTGATCCATTTCTATAAAAACCTGTCTGAAAATGAGCTGATCAGATTTTGGCCACTTTATGATGTCATAACGATGTTTTGGCTTTTGTAACCATTTGCCAATCAGAAACCAAGGTAACCCCCCCCCCCCCCCTTATCACCTGAATCTCCTCCTAGAGCACCATTGAGTTCTTTGTAACCAAATCTCTCTCAGAGGGGAATCAGCACTTTGGAAACAGGGCTGAAACAGAGGGGATTATGGGTAATGCTGCAATGATCTGTTTGGTGTTTCAGCCAATCAGAGACAGGCTCTGGATATATCTGAGACCTGTGATATATTGATGAAAAACAGTATCATAGGGGACCTTTAAATATAAATAGTAACTCAAAAATCATTATTTCACAAAAATGATGTCTTAGTTGAATGAAATAACGTTTTAAAGTTAATAAATAACATTATTTATCACTACTTAAAATCATGTGTTAATATAACTAATAATTATACCATTTTGATTTCGTTTTTTTTTTGGTTTCAACTAAATTGTATGGAAGGGAAAACATCAAACAATGCATTAAATATTCAACAAAAAAATAATATATATATTGAATTTATGTTTATATACTTACTATAGAGTCCTCACAGAGACACCTGACTCTAGATGTAAAGACGTAGCGATGCATAACTTTGTGCATTCACTGCAGCTAATTAAAGAGTGCCGTGTGCAGATTGTAAATCCACTCGAGAAAAATTATGATTTGTGATATGTGGCTTAATAAATCAACTCGATCTGACTTTAATTAGCTAATGAGAATAGCATTTATGTTCTTAAGGTCAAGCAGATCGGTACGAATATGATTCTGCTTTCAAAGCAGTGGAATGAGCACAGCCAAAATGTAAAATACCATATATAATATAAGTAAATATGCACAAATTGACAGTGGATATTAAACACAAATACTAAAATGTTTTAAATTAAATGTCTATTTCTCTCTGCAGTTCAGTTACAGTAATTTGCTGCTGATGTTTGTTATGTAATGTAAACAATATACAAATTGTTATTATATATGTACCAACAAGAACACTGAAGATATTTAATGAGCATTAGCAGCACAAGGTCAGGTGGAGGTCAGGTGGAGGTCAGGTGGAGGTCAGGTGGAGGTTGGTTTCCACAGGGCCACGGTGCAGATCATTTAAGAAGTACTTTATTGATCCCAGGCACGCAGTTTGATTGGCTAAAGCTTGTACTGGCATATGATTTGATTGGCTGACGCTTCCGTCGACGCTTAAAAAGTTGAACTTCTCTCAACTTTCGAAGGGAGCAATGGAGGCAAAGCGATGCGACGGAACCACAATGCAGTTCGACAAAGCATGACGTCACCGCATTCAAAGTGAATGGGAAGCGTCTCCGTTGAAACACGCGACGCTGCCGTGTAGACGTACCGTTACATGGCCACGTGCACACACACACACACACACACACACTCTGCTGGTGGGTCCTTTAGGTTGGCCTTATTTTATATTAAAGATCCCTGAACACAGATGCAATAACAGCTGATTTGAATGAGCAGTTTGAAAGCAAGCTCCCTGATACATGTCTTATTTAAGAATCTCCCCGGACATCCTCATGGTGTTGGCTCGCGTTTCAGTGCACTGAACTGGAAGACTTTGGCATCTGTGCTCCGCTCTCCTCCTCTCCCTTTTGCTCTTGTTTCCAAATTACTCATATCCCCAACACAACACTTGCACACAGAGAAGTATCCCAATTATGACAAAGATCCTGTCAGAAACATTATATCTGTCTTCAAACTGGAAGCGTAAGCAGTTCAGAGAGCTGAGCATCTGCTGCGTGAATCATCAAAGCTCTGGGTTGATGCTGAATATAGCACAGCTGATTTGAATGGAGATACTGTGTCTTTCAGGAGAAAAACCCCAGTCGTAGAAGTTTCTTGACGTTGGCAGGTGTGTTTAATTATTCACATGTTTTAGGGAAACACTCAGTCGTCTATTTTCGTTCCCCGCCGGCGAAGTAGTTCAGCCGGCGGCCAAAAGTCATTTTTATGAGCACTAAATGGCGTCCAGTGCGTTCACCCCTGGGAATGAAAGAGGCGCTGGTCACCATTACTCCTCCATTGTTTGCTGAAGCACTTTGTGGAGAAATCATTTAGTCTTCCCGCTGCAGAACAAGGTCACGTCCAACACAATCCTCTGAAGTCGGACAATATGAACGGACCTCATTACTGACCTGTGAGATGTTAGTGGGAGCAATGCTGGAAGATTAATACGCCGTATTATAGAAGTACACTTCTTTTTTTACTATGCCACTGGACCAAGAAATTAGAAGAGGCGTAATTAGCTTTTCTTCTTGGATACTTTCTGTAAATTGAATTGAAAATATTAGATAATAGTACAATTAAGTGTTTGAATAAGTACTTAGATCCTTTATTTAAACCAGGACCGTGCCTTCAGTGTCGCTGCCCCCCCCCCCCCCTCTGGAACTCCCTCTCTGCAGAAATCCGCAACGCCCCTTCTCTCAACATTTTCAAATTAACCCTTAAAACTCATCTGTTCGACATCGCCTCCCCCCCCCCCACACACTTACACTTCCATTGCTGCCCCCTGTCTTATGTTTATGTTCTGTATGTCTTGCCCTTGTATGTCTCTTTGTAAAGCGACCTTGAGGTTATGAAAGGCGCTATATACATTCAAGTTATTATTATTTATTTAGGTAAAAGTACACATACTATGGTCTTAAAATACTCAAGTACAAGTCCTGAATGCAAAAGATTACTTAAGTAGAAGTACTCATTCTGCACAATGACTGGTTTCAGAGTTATGTAAAGTACAGAAGTATTATCGTCTAAATTTACTTCAAGTATCAAAAGTATAAGTACTCGTAATACAGAATATAAATGTGTGGATTAAAGTAAAGTACTTCATTATACCATATCAGCATATCATTTGTTTTGGTACGAAGTAACTTTAAATGTTAATTTTTTTATCTTTATTGGACATTTAACTTTAATTTCTATTTTCTTACTTTTCTTTATTGCATATTTTTACTTCTTATGTTTGAATACAATATTTTCTGTTATTTTAATAATTCTAAAATGAAGAAATCTAATTTCCCTGCCTGCAAGGTATTTTCTCATTCTGATTTTGATGAAGGAGAATGATTGGAGAGTAAGCGTTCTTTGTTTTTCATTATTAACGTTGATTATTTGAGTTGCTTCTGAGACCAGATGCTCATTGTGACAGAAAACCAGGAGGATGACGTTTCAGGAAAAAGCGGGTTTGTGTTCCATCACCTTCGAAAACAAGAAATCAAACAAGATCTGACCCACGATTCTCCCAATCTCCCCTTTCTGTCTGTACATTATTATCACACACACGCACACACACACACACACACACACACACACACACACACACACACACACACACACACACACACACACACACACACACACACACACACACACACACACACACACAGACAGACAGACAGACAGACAGACAGACAGACAGACAGACAGACAGACAGACAGACAGACAGACAGACAGACAGACAGACAGACAGACAGACAGACAGACAGACAGACACACACACACACACACATACACACACACACACACACAGACAGACACACACACACACACACACACACACACACACACACACACACACACACACACAGACACACACACACATCTCGTGCCTGAACACAGCGTTGTGGCTGCAGCAGATGAAATGAAGGCGATATTTGACTGGAGCTGCCCTCGGCGTGGAGCTCTCTGAACACACGTGCCACCTCCTCTGCACAGCCACTCAAAAACACTCGCAGTGGAGGAATTAAAGTGTGTATTGTGAGGAAATATGGGGGATCTACGGCCTATTTGCAAGGCAGATTGTGGTCTCCGGGGGTCCATCACATGAACATGCAAGCGAGGGTTCAGGCTCTCATTTAGCTGGCTCTCATTAAAGGAGCTTCATATCCTACAGACGTGCATGCATCTCATGTTTACTGACACGGTATTTGGAGTCACCGAGTTAGGAGGTAAGCAGACCCTGCAGGACCCTGTTCTCCAGCAACCAGTAAAACAGAGCAAACTACCAACTAAGAAGCTCATTATGCACCATCAGATGGCTCTTAATACGCCTTTGTAACACCCCAGCGATCACTTAGGCCTTTGGATATCTTTGTGGTTGAACTTGAGGCTTGATAGAGTTTTTATAATAGTGCATACAATGTTCTTAAGGGGCCACAAAATGCACAACACAGATGGTGGGATGAGGACGAGGAGAGATAAGTGCCTGTGGTTAGATTTTATATCGGTTAAGGATGAATTGCTAAAATAATGGAATATCAGAGCGGAGAAGCTGGTTGTGAATAGCTACCCTTTAACACTAACGTGCAAGAGGGAGAAATATGTATATATGTACGGAAATATGATCACATTTTTTTATGATCTCCATTCTACTTAGATAAGGTAATTTACCCTTCTATATTAGAAAGGCTACGAATACTTTCCATATGTATATAAGAAAGGACAGATTCAAGGGAAACATATTACATGATTGATTATCTGAGTTTCCATCCTGTAGAGCAGGGGGGTCAAACTCAAATACACAGTGGGCCAAAATAAAAAAATGGGTACTAGTGGAGGGCCGGACTGGTTCAATGTTTATTGCAGAACTTATTGAAATGAACTTCTTGCACATATTAAACCTGGAACTAACAAAGCTTAAATGATTGCCTATAAAAACAACATTAAACATTAAATAATCAGCTGCATTCATTTCTTATGGCTCTATCTGCAGCTTTTCCAGAGTCATTTCTTATGAGTACATTTTCCCACAGGCCAACAACAGCTTCAACAAAACTATTTCCCTCAAAGAGCAAACCAAACATGCCCTGTTGTCGTGAGAGAGAAAGTGCAGAAGGAAGCATCCATTAAACTCAGTGTGCTGCTCTGTGATGCTAGTTCAGATACTTGGCATCTCATCTTGGGAGCAAGGTCATCAATGTTTGGGCTCAGGCTCTGAGCTGAGGAGACCCTCAGGATGGAGTGAAGGTGTGCGTGCAATATACCGGCGGGCCAGATCTAATGGGAATTAGAAATTATCCTGCGTGCCGAAATTAAATCCACCAAGGGCCTGATTTGGCCCCCGGGCCTTGAGTTTGACACATGTGTTGTAGATAAACCCGTTTAGCCTTCACTGCTCCGTGTTTTTGATTCGCTGATTATCCACCCTTTGCATTCATCTCCACTGAGCGGCTAAAATGCGAGCAGGTGTTGTGTTCATGTTCCACTTGGCAGTAGGACGTTTGGTGAGCTTTAAAACCCAGACATACCAACACCAGAATGTACTGAGACTAGAGTACAGACCCCAGCTAACACTGCAGATGCAAGCTGATGTCTTCCTATATTATCATATAACGTTAATTGATTTGCATTATAATGTGTTTGTGTCCTGAGAATAAGCGACGGCAAATGATCACCTGAAAAACAACCTCTGCAGACCATTGACATGCACAACAGGAAAAGGGAAACCCCAGAAAGCAGAACAGAGCCTCTTCAAACATTTAGTCCAATGAAAGGACATCATGTCGTTCAGCTTTACCGTCCTGTTTCCTGCACGTTTTAAAAGAACAGAAAGGATATCTTTTCTAATCTTCTTGCTTCATCATTGCTTTGTCTGGTTTCTCTGCACAACACGCTCATATCTGATCACGCTTTCATTCACAATCATCTTCTGTAATGTTAGATCTCAGAGGTGAATAGATGCGACTCTTTCCCTGCATAAAGCAATTATCTTTTCATTTCCTTTGGCGAATTCACATACAAATATATTTCTAACCACAAGCATGGATCACGTCAATATAGAGATTTAACAAGAGATACAACTGCGCCTTTGTTACGGTGCCAATTTCTTCTAGCTACAATGAAGAAACATACAGGATAGATTGACCAAGTCTGCTGCTCCCCTGTTTCAGCAGCTCTTCAATTAAATATGTGATAAGTCAGTAAATAAGTTCAGCTGCTTTCCAGTTAGCAGCATTAGCTCCATAGGTCTCCTTAGCTTCCTGGAGGAGATGAACCATGACAGGAACAAGCTCTTAACAGACATGGGAAGCTCCCGTTATGTAATCCCGAATGACCCGTACATCAACCTAATGCACTTTCCTCATTGGACGCCGCTTCCGTTCGCTGTGTTAGGGAAATCCCACGCTGCCTCATTCATTATTCGGTACCACTTTACAATAAGACTACCCTTATAAAGGGTTTACGAATAGTTTGTAATTAATGTATTAATTAGGTTGTGAACACTTTATGAATCAATAATAAGCTTTTATAAGACATGAGATAAACAGGGCGACTGTGACCGGTTGCTTGCCAAATAGTGAGCCCACGTTTATCTGTACTGCTAAGTCTTGGCTACCTAGCTTACTTCGTCTCCTTCACCAGCCAGCATCCTTGGTATCTGTTGTTCACCGAGTTGATTCTCGCTAAGTAGCCAATATAAGGCTTAGTCATCTTGCCAAATAGTGAGCCTGTGTTGATTTCATTTCATCGTTTATTTGAACCGGGACAATGCACATTAATGAACATTTTAAACAAAATAATGCTTTTAAATGTAAATGAGCCGGATTTTAGCTTTGAGCTCATTTCCATCCGTAGTCCCATCACATACAACATTTATGAACATAACATTTATATACATGGCAAACAGAAATACATGATGTGCTGATGTATGAAAATGTTATAACTGGTTTATAAATGGTTCTTAATGATTAATAAAGTCTTTACAACCTAATTCATAACCTAATTAGAAACCCTTTACGAATCCTTTATAAGGGTTGTCTTATTGTAAAGTGGTACCTGTTAGGGAAATAATTGTCCTAGACTCCTAGATATGACGTGCATGACCAACCCTGACGTCTGTTATCTCCTTTAAGGAGATAGGCTGCTTCAGCCATATGTTGTTGTTCCCATTCTATGACCGGGCAACCCTCGGTCACAGATGGTTTATTGTTGAGGGTACACTGGGACACTTCCTTCTCGGTGTTTGTGGACTCCAAGGTGTGAAATCTTCGAGGCCATAAGTGTCAGACGCAAGTAACTCAGTGTTCCCAACTGTTTAGGCTATCTCCTCAAATATGTTGATTACTCTCTGCGAAACCAGTTAAATGGGCTAACGAGAGAGAGGCGCTCCAGAATTGACGTGGCAACTCTACCGTGCAGTCAGACCGCGGCTGCTGTGACTTGCATACTTGATAACCCTCCCGATTTTCGCGGGAGACTCCCGATTTCATTGCCCTCTCCCGGTTTCCTCCCGGGGTCATATTTCTGCCGCATTTCTCCCGATTTCTGACAAAATCAGATTTACTCACGACTGTTTCCACTCAGACTTTAATACAGCTACACCATTGTTTGGTTTCCATGGTAGCGCGTCTCTTTAGTCACAGAAAACAGAACAAGAAGCGACAACTCTACCCTCTGCTCACTCCTTTCCTGGTTTTGAAATGCTCCCGATTTCTGAGGTCTCAAGGTTGGCAAGTATGGTGACTTGTGATGTGAATTCTCCGGCCGATGTTTGACATCAAAGCTCCTGCTCTTCCTGTGTCTCTTTCCTGAGTCGGTGACTCCTACTGCATTGCTACACAGAAGTTTCCCTTACAGTACCCATTATTTTATTTAACAGCAGAGAATTTGCTTTATCTCAGACACACTGCAAAACCCCTCGCTTCCTTCTTTCCTTTCATTTCAGGTGAACGTATCTTCATAGTGGCTGCACATAAAGCTTTTGTCCCGTTCCCTCTTTAGACAAGCCAATCAAATATAGAAATGCAATCAACACGAGGAAACTGTTCTTTTTATTTATCTTCATAGCTTGCTAGAAACTGGTGTTCACAATTTGAACATCTGTTGGCAGTGTTTTTCTGGCTTTTGTGCAAGTATCTGAGCATTTGGTGGAAAGTGCCAGGCTGTTAGTTCCTTTATGCAAATGCAGCAGCAAAGTCAAACCTTTTTCCCCAAAGGATGTGAGTGTGTACTTGTGGGTTTCTATTTTTATTTTCCATGAAAGCAAAGTGATGGAATGATTTATGGTGCTGGCTCGTAATTAATGCGGGATGCGGCGGTGACTCTAACCAGATAACAACATGCTTCATAACCCATTTACTTTCCTTATTCCATCCTTTCACCTTTTCCATTCCTCCTTCTCACTCGTTCTCTCCTCTCTTCTTCATCCCTTGTTATATAAATCCTAGCAGAGCAGCCATGAGTCTGAGAACAGATGTAGAAGCCAGATGGATAGGTGGGGGGGTTGCCTTGATTTTAAGCCAAAATCCAAATCCTATCTTTTTTCCGTTTTCTTGTAAACAAGCACCCTGACACACAAAACAACAAACACACATTATAGCTCGGATTCAGAGGTGGGAAGTAGTGGAGTACAAATACTTCATTACTATTACATGTTTCTGGTATCAGTACTTTACTCCACTACTTATTTTTCTGACGACTTTTTACTTTGACTTCTTACATTTTGAACACAACAACCTGTACTTTCTACTTCTTACATGTTGAACACAAATACCTGTACTTTCTACTTCTTACATGTTGAACTCAAATACCTGTACTTTCTACTTCTTACATGTTGAACACAAATACCTGTACTTTCTACTTCTTACATGTTGAACTCAAATACCTGTACTTTCTACTTCTTACATGTTGAACTCAAATACCTGTACTTTCTACTTCTTACATGATGAACTCAAATACCTGTACTTTCTACTTCTTACATGTTGAACTCAAATACCTGTACTTTCTACTTCTTACATGTTGAACTCAAATACCTGTACTTTCTACTTCTTACATGTAGAACTCAAATACCTGTACTTTCTACTTCTTACATGTTGAACACAAATACCTGTACTTTCTACTTCTTACATGTTGAACTCAAATACCTGTACTTTCTACTTCTTACATGTTGAACTCAAATACCTGTACTTTCTACTTCTTACATGTTGAACTCAAATACCTGTACTTTCTACTTCTTACATGTTGAACTCAAATACCTGTACTTTCTACTTCTTACACGTTGAACTCAAATACCTGTACTTTCTACTTCTCACATGTTGAACTCAAATACCTGTACTTTCTACTTCTTACATGTTGAACTCAAATACCTGTACTTTCTACTTCTTACATGTTGAACCCAAATACCTGTACTTTCTACTTCTTACATGTTGAACTCAAATACCTGTACTTTCTACTTCTTACATGTTGAACCCAAATACCTGTACTTTCTACTTCTTACATGTTGAACCCAAATACCTGTACTTTCTACTTCTCACATGTTGAACTCAAATACCTGTACTTTCTACTTCTTACATGTTGAACCCAAATACCTGTACTTTCTACTTCTTACATGTTGAACCCAAATACCTGTACTTTCTACTTCTTACATGTTGAACACAAATACCTGTACTTTCTACTTCTTACATGTTGAACTCAAATACCTGTACTTTCTACTTCTTACATGTTGAACCCAAATACCTGTACTTTCTACTTCTTACATGTTGAACCCAAATACCTGTACTTTCTACTTCTTACATGTTGAACCCAAATACCTGTACTTTCTACTTCTTACATGTTGAACCCAAATACCTGTACTTTCTACTTCTTACATGTTGAACCCAAATATCTGTACTTTCTACTTCTTACATGTTGAACCCAAATACCTGTACTTTCTACTTCTTACATGTTGAACCCAAATACCTGTACTTTCTACTTCTTACATGTTGAACCCAAATACCTGTACTTTCTACTTCTTACATGTTGAACCCAAATACCTGTACTTTCTACTTCTTACATGTTGAACCCAAATACCTGTACTTTCTACTTCTTACATGTTGAACCCAAATACCTGTACTTTCTACTTCTTACATGTTGAACCCAAATACCTGTACTTTCTACTTCTTACATGTTGAACCCAAATACCTGTACTTTCTACTTCTTACATGTTGAACCCAAATATCTGTACTTTCTACTTCTTACATGTTGAACCCAAATACCTGTACTTTCTACTTCTTACATGTTGAACTCAAATACCTGTACTTTCTACTTCTTACATGTTGAACTCAAATACCTGTACTTTCTACTTCTTACATGTTGAACTCAAATACCTGTACTTTCTACTTCTCTCATTTCCCAAACAGCTGGTTCCTTTAGTCTGAATGTGTGTTTGGTGGCGTGATCATTATTCTTTAGAGTCATTGCGTGCCTATTGATTTGAACACGATCCGTGTATCCATCATTTCCTGGTCTTCTCTAAAGAAGAGGGACCAATGGAAACGTTGTCATGTTGCCGTTGTTCAGCATGGAAACATTCATTAGCTAACAATGACATTATTGTTCTATTAATATAAAGGGAGGTCAGGTACTCTTTAAAACAGCTGCTAGTTATGGGTACTTTTTACTGAAGTACATTTCAAAGCCTCTTTACTTATACTTGAGTAAAGAAGTTTAGTCAGTACTTTTTTTAAACACAAGTATCTGTACTTCTACTTGAGTACAGGATGTGTGTACTTTTCCCTCTCTGCCTTCAGAAAGGCAAAGCTGGGTCCAGAAAGCTGGAGGCAGAGCAAAGGGAAGGCACAAAGTAACATACACACATACAATTGATTCCTTATCTAACGGTGAAACTAGTCTCTTCTCGGCTGTAATGGTTCTCTCCATTAACTCTCAGTCGAGCCGCCTCGAGCCTCTACGGGAGTAATGGCCTGCAGTCACACATATCTCTTATCCAAAATAGGTTTGAGTGTGCCGTGTGAGGAGGTGTGTGTTTCTCTATTCATCATAATCCTGCTGTT